>CAXKWD010000359.1:2262500-2818933 GCA_964059195.1 Ectobius pallidus
TATCTTATCTCCTAGTTTCTCTATCTTTTCCCCAGAATTTATTTCCAGTTCCTTTATACATCCCATATAATTTTTTTCCAGTTCCTTTATGCTTTCCCTAGTTTCCTTGATACTTTCCCTAGTTTCATTACTTGATTTTTCTAGTCCCTTCATCATAGCTTCATTAGATTCCCTCATACTTTCCTTAGTTTCATTACTTGATTTTTCTAGCTCTTTCATCATAGCTATCAAATATGCAATAGAATTCGGATCCATAGTATGATTAATTTCCCTAGGCCTATGTTCATTTACGCCATCACTTTCAGTCTGCTGAATTTCTGCTACCTTATTCACCTGACTCTCCTTAACTGCATGAACTGTAGTATTTTCATTAGTTGCGGTACTATCCTCATTATTCTCCCCTATTTCACTATTTATTTCCCCATTAGTGGGCATTTCCTGCCCCTCTCCAAAACCATAGTTTTCTGATTTAATCTGTCTCTTTTCGTTCCTAATTCGCATATATAACTTTGCTACAAAAATGTAAATTGCCTGTACTACTTGGGTAAATAGTATAATTCTGATAATAGTTGCCACACTATCTGCCATAATTCTTCTCACAATTTTCTCCCTACTGAGCACGTCGTGCCCCTCTCCAATTATTATAGTACTCATCTTGCTAAAACACTTGTCGTTTTCCAGCCACATACATAAATTATAAGGGTACTGATACACTCTTACGATCTACCTTACCTTTGGTTAAGACGTTCAATATACAATGCATAACATATATTAAAATACCCTTGTACAATAAATATTCGATATGCCTGAGTTCTTTTTACTTTGAAAAAGATTTTATTTTACTTGAATTTATTCTTTAATTTACTTAGTGAGTTTCAGTTTAATTTTACTTTGATCTTAAATTGCAAACTTTTTAAAAAAATATTATTTGATGTCAGGCTTACTAATTTATTTAATTAATATTTACTGTTTCTTAAATTATTGATAATAAAATTGTTTACTTTACTGAAACTCTATGTATATTTAAGTTCTTATCTGTTGGTGATTTTTTATGTTTTCTGCGACGGTCTCCGGAACTGATGTACCACGATCTTGAATTCCAGCGGTGCCTTTACGGGTGACGTTCTAGACATTCTGCGGTGTCTTCCTTCCGTTTTGGGATGATTTTTGAAGTAGGTGATCCTTGATGTCCAGCTTCACTCGTGCCTCACGTTGGGAAATAGCCATGTACAGCGGTTCGGTGTTGAGAAGAATGATTACCTGGGCGCCACAGTATAATGCATATACTGATTATTTCTGTCTTTGTTTGCCGAACTCACCTCCGGTCAGTCAGTCGATCGTCGAGCACTTCCCTCTAGCTTCAGGGTAGGAAGCGAAGAACACCTTAATATTATTGCTTGAATAATAATGCAGTTTCTTTGAACACTGAAGGAATATTCTGTTTATTCAAAACGTTGGAAATACAAGTCCAGTCATTGACAATAATTACAAAATTTGTTTGTGAATAATTAATATTGTTACAAGTTCTCGGTAGATCGTTACTAGTGATACAATTGCTGCCGTATGTGATTATAACTAGTCGCGATTGAAAGTAAGAATCCTTCTAAGTCGATTAATTCCCCAGCGAAAATTTTATAAGTCCAATTAATACTGTAGGCACGAGGCCACAAAGATGAGTGATTTTACACTGTGGACACAAGTCCCCGAAGTAGAATAGTAATGCGGTGGACACAAGTCCCCGAAACAGAGTGATTGATGTAGGCACGCGGCCTCGACGTAGAGTGATTTTGACTGTTCTAGGCATGGGGCCTTGAAGTAGAGTGATTTTACAGTGCCCCGGTAGGCCTAAGGAAAACTTTCTTGGACAAACATTTATCCCTACTCTTCTTAATTATTATTCGTGAATCCCGGCACGTGGTACTATAGACCAGATCTTATTGGCAAATCTCCCGACCAATAATAATATGTTAGTTTCCCACGGAAATCAATTGGATTTCCCTTATTCTCAAAACCCACAACTTAGCGTCTCGGATTTCTAAGAAGGTTCGGACAGCGTGTTGTATCAGTAGCAACATCAGAAGCTAGGCTTGAACACAATAGCCGATTTCTTAGAATTACTTAAGTGGATCAGTACCCTCTTTTGATTAGATCTCGGGAGATTCCCGATACATTGTACCTGTGTACCTGCATTGCCTTATCTCGCACCCGCTAGGTCTGCTAGGGAAATTCCCAGCTTCTCTGTCAATCCACTGCAATCTCATTTTAATAGTTATTTAAAATGATGTTGTTAAACTTTTTACCTTTGCTTTTTTTTTAGTTAATAATATTTATAATGAATGTTCCGTCTTTTCACGGTCATTTTAAGACCAAACACGGGCTATGAGATTTTATGATTTTAGTTTGAATAAATTTGGGCAATTAATCTGTCATTTATTATACTTAATTTGGTTATCTTGTTTATTTCTTTTTGCCGAAGTATCTGAACTGCAATACAGCATAAGCCCGAACAAAACTTTGAGGATGTGGCTGGAGGTAAGTTTGTATCTGACGTAGGAGAGGTTCTAAGGAGAGTACAAAAAGATGCATTGACAGGGGACATCCTTGTCTCACAGAGCGTTGTATTTGTACCGACGGTGTGAAATATCCATTTATTAATATTCTGGATTGGGCAGTACGCATGATCTTTTGGAGGGTTATAATATACTGAACAGGGATGTCAAATCGTCTCATCGTCTGAAACAGGTAATTATGGTCTACTCGATCAAATGCATGGTCAAAGTCTAAGGAGAGCAGTATTTTTGACTGGCGAGGGTGATGTGCGTCACTGATGGCATCACGAATTGCACAAAGAGCATGGAGGATATGTCCGTTTGACCGAACACACTGCTGAGCCATTGATAAAATGTTATCCACTTCCGGGTGTATTCTCTTCTTTAAACTTCGCATGAAGATTTTGTAGTCACAGTTTAACAGAGTAATAGGGCGGTAATCCGCAACCGTCTTAGGGTTCGGAATTTTTGGAATCATCACCATTATACCATTTGTAAACTCACTGGGCACCGAATCACAGTGCAAGATTTCCTTATAGAGATCTGTTAGGTCTTCCTTAATTACTTCCCAGAAGTGTTGATAAAATTCTACGGTAAGTCCGTCTTCCCCCGGAGATTTTCTGTGAGGACAAATCGTTAGCGCTGCGTAGACTTCGTCGATTGTGAAAGCCACATGAGGAGGTATGCCTAAAGAGTCATGGTTTTTTGTGTCGACCAGCTTTATGTTGGGCGAACAATAAAGGGCCGAAAAATAATTATGAAAGGCCGTACGTATTTCCAACTGTGTATGAATCACCTTTCCATCCGGTTCTTGGAGTCGATGTATGTATTTCCGTTGCCCTCTTTTTCTTTCGGTTATAATATGGAATGGGGACACTCGTTCATCAGGAATGTGAGGCAGTTTGGCACGTACCTGGTGGCCTCTCACATCTTCTAACTGTATTTTAGTCAATTTCGCTTTCACTTGTCTCATGGTGTTGGACTGCTCTGAAGACGTTGTTGGTTTATTATACAGTTCATGTAGAACAGTATACAGAAAATTTCGATATTCTTGCGCAAGTTCTCGTTTCCGCCAAGAATACTGTTGGAATAAACTTTTAATCTTGCTCTTCACGGATAACCACCATTCCAGTTTGGAGTCGTAGTACTGTTTGTGTTGTCTCCATTGCTTCCAGCGAGTTGTAAAAAGTGAATTTAGTTCTTGATCTCTTAAAATGCTGGCGTTCAATTGCCAATATCCTCGGCCGTGTGGCGGCGAGTCTAGAGACATGACCAGAGAAGCAACATAACCGCAATGGTCGGATATTACGGTGGGGCAAATCGCGACCGTACGTAGTCGCAGGTTCTTAGAAATGTATATACGATCTAGTCTGCTACCAGTACCGTTCCTCTGATACGTGTATATGGTTTGGTTGTGGTGCGTTACGTCCCATGTGTCTCGTAATTGTAAGTTGCAGACTAAGTGTTTCAGTGCTGGAGACGGCGCACAATGGCCGGTTTGATCTTTAGACGACAATACCGTATTAAAATCGCCTCCCATTACTAAATGGCTAGTGGTGTTTAACAATAATGCTTTTTCTTCAGCAAAGAAATGCTCTCGTTCTTTGCGTTTATTAGTCCCAGAAGGAGCATACACATGTATAAACGTTACATCATTGACTATCAAACTAATACCTCTGAAGTCAGATGTCATTTTAACTGTATTATACTGGATGTGATTCTTCAGAAGGATGGCCGTGCCACGAGTTTTGTAATCTGTGTTAATTTCTGCGGAATATCCCGTTATGTGAAGAATGTTTGGTGAAGAAACTTCTTGGAGCAAGGCAATGTCAATCGTTAAACGATGGAGGGTTTGACTGAGTAACTGATATTTTTCTGGTGACTGAATGTTGTTTATATTTAATGTCAACACGCGTAATACACTATCCACTATGACGGTAGTAAGTAGGAATAACCCACAAAGCCAAACAGAGATAGCATTCATAGCGTGGTTTGGAGTTATTTTTCGATGCGGTCAAATTTAAGTTTGGAGCAAGTTTTGTCAGATGGCCCCGGATCGAGCTCTGCTCCCTCATCACAAGGACGCTCTACAATGTCACTTGCTAACTGTGTCACTGGCGGTATCACTGTACTGGTCTTTGCTAATTTCTGAGACCGCGTCCTAGGGTCACGGCGGGTAGTGGTCCTAGGTTGTGTACATTCCCCTGCGTCGCGTACTGGCAATTCATTGCGATTTGTGGACTCATCTTGTTTTATTTTCACCTTTTTAGGAAAAGGTTCATCGGACTGTTGTGCAGGAGCGGTAAACAGCGAGTCTTGCACTTCCACAATGTTTACATCGAGTGAGGGAGATGGTGTAGACGCTATAGGATCTTGCCGTTCCGGCACCGCTTCCTCAGGATGAGAATCAGGGCAGGCGGGTTCATCATCACTTAAAGCTAGTTCCATACTGTCCGGCATAACCGGGTCTTGAGCGACGCGGGGCTTGAGAAGATCACTCATCATAAAGGTAGTACGAGGTTGCACTGTGGTTTTCAACAAGGATGGCTTATATGGACACATGTCCTTTAGATGATTACGTTCACCACATAGATGGCAGGTTTGGATTTGGCCAACATAGGTACAGTAAGCTTCATGCCCTCCAATGGTTAGGTTAGAAGGGATGGGTTTTAGAAGTTCCATTGAAACAACACGGATGCCATTGGGAACACTGTATTTGTATCTGTTGGACCACGTTTCATTGTGAATATTGAAAACGTTACCATAAGTTAATAGGCTTTGGTAAATTTTGTCGTTTGGTAGCTCCGGTGGGAGATTAAGCACACGCACTTGAATACATTCCGTACTTGCGTCAGTTATTGTGACCGTTGTTTTGATGTCATTGTCCATTGTATACTCATGTTGCCCTTTATGTAAGTTCAATAAGCGTTCAAAGGTCACTTTATCACTGAGTTTGATGAAAACTGCATTATGCTTACCAACTAATTGTAAAGCTTCAAGTTTATCCGCAGGCACATGTAAGACCTCGTCCATCCAACGGTGAATATCAAGTGCCGATGGCCTTGGCTTATCTTTGTCAAAGGCTGCTTTCAGGGTATTCTGTCGAGTAACTTTATTCATCTTAGTACTTTCAAACTGCTGGTAGTATCACACCAGTCACACAATAAACTCAACGTATGAACTGTAGTTCCCGTCCGCGTACAGAGAAGACGCAAATAACTTACTCGATTACACGATTACTCCTCGCAACGAACCGTACTCTAGCGCAGCCAGAGACGAACTGCCACATCAAATCAAACCGTACGCACCGCTTCGCTAATCTTTTTTCCGCTGGAGGCGCCTCAGTAGCGCGTCCGCCAGTTGTTCCGCGTAGTTTCCGGTATTGATATAACAAGGTATTTGCTTTAAGTTTTAGTTTACCCCCAGAGATAAAAGTCGCAGAGGGTTAGGTTTGGGACCGAGGAGACCACAAAACTTTACCAATAATTATGTTCTCAAACACACTTTCAATTGTTCTGTATGGGCTCTGGGAGAGTCTTGTTGAAAAAAGACAAAGGTACGCTCCCTCTCTGTTAATTCTAAAACAGGGGGGAATTGTATAGGGGCATCAGCTGTTGCCCATAATTCTTTCTCCACTCATGGTGCACCACACACTAATTTTTCGTCATGGAGGAGTAATTCACGAACAATATTAAGTTTGTCAGAGCTCCGGAAACGATTATTTTCTGTTCACCCACATCCATGAAGGTGGAAACAGACCTCATCCGACCTCAGAAGCGAGACCTTGATTGCAGAAAAAGTGGGAGACACTTGTCCACACGCTTAGTGGAAAAACACCGCGCAGCTAGTTCATAGTTAATTGAGTCATCTTGTATAGTACCGTCATTAAATGTAACAACAGTATCATAATGATATCCATTAGGATACAGAATTTCATTATAACACTGTTGTTGTTTCCATTTATATCGAACACGGAACAATCTTCAAACTTTGAAAGCGGTAATTCGAACTGTACACTAAAAATAATTATGTTCGTGTTAATTTTAATATTACATTATATTGAGTTCATTTCGTGTATGTTAATGCGGCCTGCGTTGAGGCTAAAACGCCAAAACGTAGGCCCTGAGTTGCTAGCACACCGTTACCCGCCGTCTAGTGCAAAAACGATATCTTACAGCTGATCACCGAAGTCAGCCGAATCGTTTGTTTGATGAATTACAAGATATTCTAAAAACTAACAAGATAGACAATTAATTATGGTTCACCAAAAACAGTGCTATGCAACCCGTATACAACCTATACTCGTGTCTTAATAAATGAAATTGTAGGCTCGTTGGATAATGTACTAGTTAGAGAGCATTTTCTACATAACACATTACACAAACTCCATTTTTTTAAGTCTTAGGAGGCTATGTACATTTTTCTGAACCAGAGCCATAGTCAGTGTTTATTACCACTAACTAACTTATTATCACTAACTAAAAAGGAAATAACCATATTACAAATTTGCCAGAGGAAAGTGGAAAGGAAGTTACTTAACATCACGCGAAGAGACCGGATAAGAATCGAAGACATACGTAAGACAACGAAGTTGAAAGACGCAGCGGGAACAGCAATAAATTCAAAACGGAGTTGGGCAGGACAATGTGCTTAGAATGGACCCCAAAAAGTGGGCATATGCTGTACAGTAACTGTGTGGGAACCCAGGTTAGGGACCAGGAAAGTGGGAAGACAAAGGACGCGATGGTGTAATATTTTTAAGAATCAGCTAGAAGGCCAGTTGTCTAGAATAGCAGCAAACAGACAAAAGTGGAAAGAAGCTGCAAGCATTAAGAAACTTGTGTGAAAGCTTTTAGTGTCACGGAAAGGCTGGTCCGAGGCACTTTTTTGTAAGCCACCCTGTAACAGGAGGCCCTAGCCCGCACTGGGATGTTATTGGGATAATAATAATAATAATAATAATAATAATAATAATAACCACTTCAGAGATAATGGGGAAGTAGCCGTTCTGTGGTAAGGACAGTGTGAAAATACCTGAAACATGTTTGCCTGTCTCCTCTATTTTATTGACATTTGCCCAGAAACGTTACTGGCAGCAGTTTTTTTTTTGTGAGCTGTGGGTAGCCGAGGTGACTAAACGTGATGGAGAATATTTAATAAATGTTCTCGTCAGCAGCTCTGACATGAGTGTACTCATAAAGCATGACAGCGTATTGACAGGTTTCAAGTTGAAGAGGTTCGGCTATGGCTATGCATTCCTATTTTCCTACTTTTATTTTTTGGAGTGTGTAATATATGTTGTCTATTTATTCTGTATTGTTGTATATGTCTGAATATAGGATGCATGGCTACATCATGGATGTGCAATATCGTACAGCCGGTAGCAAAAAGGATGGGCCGCCTGAACGTTTTAAGTTCCAGATACAGAATACTGCGCATGCTTCTCTCGTCATCTCCTGCATACGCAAGATAACATCTAACTAAACCACTGAAATTGACTTTATTTTATTGAAGAGCCTGATATTTGTTATTAAATCAATTAAGACAATTGCAGGTTATCTGAAGAATTGCCGGTAAATATGAAAATCGTTTAACAACATGAAATACAATGGATACAATATTAATTTTGTTTAATTTATTTATTTAAGCTCGCTTTTTAACAACCAGGGTCACCAGCGACCTCAATGATTAATAAGTTACATTAATATTGAATAAGTGGTACAAGAAGTGAAGTATCAAGAAAAAACGTATATGGTAACTTGAAATTTAGTAAAGGAAAAACACATTAAATATAAAAAGGACTGGAAGTAATTTTGTAACTGTTAACATACTGTGAATTGAATTTACATTATACAGTGAGTCCCACGCAAGAGTTGGCCAATGACGCGGGTTTCTGCGTCGCGGCGGGCACAGCTCCAACTCCCGAGCGATCGGGTGAAATATCTACGCAAATAAAGCCGCGATCGGTGTAATGATTCAGGTTCTCACGTTTACAGTTAAAATTACAATGAAAAGAACCACGTACCTCATCACAAGAGATGTTGGAAATGTTCTCCTGTGGCATCCACACAATACTGATACCTTTCTAGGAATTTTTCTTTCACGCGAATAAGTTCAGCTTCCGAGATAGAGTTAATTTCTCTTGTGATATTGTCTTTAAGTTCTCCTAATGTATGGGAAATACCTATACACTTTATTCTTCATGTTTCCCTATTAAATAATATTCACATACCGGTACTGTTAGAAGAACTTAAATCAATATCGCATAGGCCTATCACAATAGAAATTAACTCTGTCTCGGAAGCTGAACTTATGCACGTGAAAGAAAATTTCCTAAACAGGTGCCAGTATTGTGTGGATGCAAGAGGAGAACATTTCCAACATCTCTTGTGATGAGATACGTGGTTATTTCATTGTAATTTTAACTGTAAATATGAGAACCTGAATCATTACACCGATCGCGGCTTTATTTGCGTAGATATTTCACCCGATCGATCCGGAGTTGGAGCTGTGCCCGCCGCGACGCAGAAACCCGCGTCATTGGCCAACTCTTGCGTGGGACTCACTGTATATATGATTTTATCTATGATAATTCCAAAAGTGAAATAACCTTAAGACATCCTTCAACATTTTTAAATTTATTATTTAAGTCTCCGTCGATATTTAACACCCGTCAATATTCAGTAATAAGTTATAATCACGTATTATGGTTATTATATCAGTACTCAAAGTGGTACGATCGTTAAATGCCTGAACTGCGAAACGAGTGAGTAGTGGTGTCTCTTTAAGTTTGAATCCCTAATGATCCCTAATTGTTTTAATTACAAATTTCTGTCGTATATCCAGGAAGCGAAAAAGATACTGCTCCCAACAACATGTCTTTTTCTCGTTTTGCTTATGCCATTTTTTTTTTAAGGAAAATGAAATCCGTTTATTTATTTATACTTTTACGGGAGTTCACTTAACACAATGTTCATTATTAAGGAATTAACGGGAAGACAATTCACAACCTTCTGTACAGAAGGCGAAGACGTTCTGCCATTGAACAAACTTCACAGCAATTATTTCAAGTTCGTTTACACTTATGAACCGCTCCATAGAACTTCAATTTTCTAACTTCTGCCTATCTTTTTGCCGCCAGCTGTACATGTATATAGAACGGAAGTAGTACAACTGTGCATGTAATTGCTATTTCCTTCTGTAGAAACTAAAAATTGAAATTAACATACCATTTTTGTCCCAAGTGAGGTTTTTTCCCTCTTCAGGAAATGTATGTTGTCTCTGAATTTTAACGGTGTTGTACATGTTATCCATACTCGTCCAGTTTTCACGTTAGCAGAGGAAATAATAAGAAATACATTTCCCCTTTGCGATTTTTTAAAATAAAGTTAACATTTTTCTTGCAAATTAAACACAAAGATTGTTATGTGGATACATATTATACGAAACATTGCAATGTTTCTTATGGCAAGTAGTATTCTGTACGAGTGAGACACAGTCTTTGCCTCGGCGATCTGGACGTGCGCTGTTGCAATTCTGCGGGGGCTAATAATGAAATGATCTGTTAAACTGTGAACTTACCACAAAACCTAAAATAGGTTATATGTTTAGTTTAATGGCAAGCAAAATATAAATCATTTTCCATTTGTTGCTCTGCACTCTGCAGGAAAATAAGCGTAACTAAACTCATTCTCGAAAGCACATCCTCCCGTGGGACTCTTCAAACCATGATTGTTGTCTCGTCTCCCCGGTTATACGTAGTGAATAGATCTAGTGTTCCTGAAATTTCCAATGGCGGTCACTGGCAAACTGACGAATATTAACAGCTAGACTAAAGGATTTTAATATCTGAAGTTTTTAACATTAACAATACCAAAAGAGGCTTAAAAAACCCCTAAATTTTATTTTTTATTATTTATAAAAGTGCTTGGTAATAAAATATAAAATATTAATTATTGCCAATAAGGCATTTTGCTTACGAAATTTAGAGAGACTTTAAAATATTTCCAGCAATATTGGCCTAGGCCTAATAAAAATTATTCATATTTTCAAGAATTTAAGGAAATCAACAATTTCTCTTTGGATTATATTATAACAAGATAAAGCGCACAACCATGCAAAAGGAAGTTCTTAGTCTTTTCCATAGTCCTTCAGTGATTTAATTCTTTTCTTGCACATGTTGATGTGGTATCTGTCACATCGACTCCCGCATAGTTTGCACACGCAGTTTTCACTTGGAGTGTGGTATTTGTCATTATTGCATATTTTATGGTGGAACCCGTGGATGGCTAGTCTTGTGAATAGGTCATGGTTCTCTTTTTTCCCATTTTCTGTCCATCATGGCGTCCGTCGTGTAGAATTCCAACCATATATCCTCTCTCTTCTTTCTTCTGGTCTCCAGGTGTCTTTGCTCTGCTGAGGTAGATGGTAGCAATAGCTTGGTGCGTATTTCTTCGATGAAGAAGGGTTCTTTTGCTAACTCGTAGACGAGTCGGTTTGGGGCTGTGGTGGCGACTCCTAGCATTCTTTTGAGGAAACGTGCTTTTACTTTTTCTAGACTTATGAGGTCTGATGTAGTTAGTTTTTGCCATATTAATTCTAAGCCGTATGTGGCAATTGGGCATATTTTAGCTTGGAAGAGGGTCATGGCTGTTTTGATGGATAATCTGCTCAGGTTATTTATGGTATAAATGCTTTTTGTTGCTGCTGCCGTCCTTTCTCTTATGTGTGTCCTAAACGACGACGTTGTTGTTTGTAGCGTAATGCCTAGATATTTTGTTTCGTTGACTATTGTGAGCGTCTTGTTCCCCAGGGTGATCTCTTCGTTTTGGGCTAGTCTGCCTCCCTTTCTGAACACCATCTGGAGGGTCTTTTCCCTGTTGATTTTGAATCTGTTTTCTTCAGCCCATAAGTGTAGGTTGTCTGTTGGTCTTTTTTTGGGGCTCCGATTACGATGTCGTCTGCGTACATTATTATATTTGCCTCCACGTCTTCGATGGCTTTTGAGCTGTCCGCTGTGGTTATGTTGAACAGGACTGGGCTGGCTGGATCTCCCTGCAGCACGGCATTTGTCTGCACAATTTCTTTGGACTTTGATTTTCCATCGTCTATTTGTACTCTTTTATAGGCCAAGATATCCGTTAATATCGTGACTAGGTATTTGCTTTTAAGTGTCTTTTCTAGTTTTTCTTTCAGTATCGTTCTGTCTAGTTGGTCGAAGGCTTTCGAGAAATCCACAAACACAGCATAATATTTGCCTCTGGGGAGTCGTATTGCGTCTTCAATGTTTGTTAGAAGGAGTTGTACGGCTTGTTGAGTGCTTCTGTTTTTCCTAAAACCGAATTGGTGTTCGGGGATCACAGGTTCTATCTCTTTCGTTATTTTGTCAGTTAGTATCTTTGAGAATAGTTTGAAAGTATTCTTCTCAAGTGCTATTCCCCTGTAGCTGTTGGGGTCATCGGTATTGCCTTTTCCTTTGTGCAATATCTTGATTGTCGAGTTTCTCCATCCTTCTGGTATTTTTCCTATCTCGAGGCATTTGTTGAAAAGCTGTGTCCATATTTCTGTGAGCATCTGCGCGCTATCTTTTAAGTGTTCATTGAAGATTTCTTCTGGACCTGCAGTTTTCCTGTTTTTTAGGCTGTTGATAGCTTTTGACGTCTCCTCTGGGGTTATTTCTTCATATGATGTTGGTGCATGAGTCTCCTCTTCTTTGCTGTAGGCTCTGTTAGCTTGTTTTGTCAGCCATGTTTATGCCTGTTGGCTGGGCTTTGGGTTTCTTTTTGAGTGCTATGAACGGGTCTTTGAGGGCTTCTTCCGCTTCTGTTTTCCCCTGGTGTTCACTGTGTTCGGCTTTCTTACGTTTTATTGTTACCTTGTATTTTTTCTTGTCCTCTGCATGTTTGTAAAGATTTGCTTCGCTCTGGTCCTACTTTACTAAGTGTAGTGAGTGAATTGCTTTCTTTCTTTGGGGATAACATTCCTTGTCGAACCAGGGTTTTGCTTTCCTTGCTGGTTTCTGTGTCTGTGACCTTCTTATTAGGGTTTGAATGTTTCTGAGTGTTGAGTTTATTTCCTCTCTTTCGATCTGGTCCTTGATGTCGCGTATGAGACAAGTGTGTGTTTGTAGGAGTTTCGTATCTAATTTCCTCGCTATCATTTTGTGGTTTGTTAGTTGAATTTCTTCCTTCTGTTGTGTGCTTATTAATATCGTGGTTTTGATTGGGATATGTTTTCTTATAACGGCTGCGTCCGCGGACCATAGACCTGTTTGTTTCTGAACCTGGATTCCTTTTCCTCTATAGAATACTAGGTTATTGCGCTAGTGTCATTTGGTGCTATATATGTTGTTAAATGAGGGTTGTTGACTAGTGTGAATCCTTCTTCTTGCATTGCTTCCAGAAATAAGTCTGTTTTGGTGTTCTTTTTGTCAATTCTGCAGTTGAAATCTCCTGCAAGTATTATTCTATCGTCTCCTTCTACTCTAGCTAGGGATTGTATTCAAAATGCATTACATCGATTTTCAATTGTTATGAGACATTTCAAGTATTTTTTTAAAAAATCAAGAATGTTGTTTAATAACTAACATATAAATGTTTCATGGTGCTTATGTTTATACATTTATATCACAAACAGTGTTAGTTTATATTAAACCATTATAATACGTACATTTTTATTATTTCTATGTGACTGCTGTCTCTATAGGAGGTATGTAAACAAGCGCAAACAGCTATACTCTGTGCACCGCTAACTTGTATACCAATGTCTACACTTCCGGGCCCTAGTTATAATTATACACAAGATCTTGGTCTCCTGCTGCGAATAACGCACGTTGTACATCTTTGAAAAAAAAAACTTAGTAATACCAGTCATTTCCTAATACATAGTATAATCACCGTAAAATACAAAAATACCAACTTAATGCGTCACTTCAAAATTAACTTAATTTAGAGACTACTTATATTCATTTATTCTTTGAAAACTTGTAACAAGACATTGTTGTCTACAATTGTTACAATCCTATAATATGCTACAAATACTCCCTCTTCAAGCCATTTTTAAGTTTTTGAAAGGCGTGAAGTTTTCTGCACCACTAATTGCTCTAATTGAATGTTTTAAACACTTGATATTGAATGTGTTCAACACTGGATAATGCCACCATGCCGGGTTTTTAGTTCCATTTAAACACACTGGAGTGAGTTGTTGCACTTTTCGGGAAGATTTTTCGCTACTGTCTTTATATGCTATTACGTCCTGAAACCCCATCTACTGTGACCAGGTTTGAACTCGGAACCCTTGGATTCAGAGGCTGTTACGCTACCTCTGAGCCACTGTGGCCGACCAAAATTCATATAGGGTGGCGTGCACCAAACTCATGTAGTTTACTCTTTTAGTAAACCTTACTTCTTTAGTTCTAACTACTTTAGTAAGCTACTCTTTTAGTAACCGTACTCTTTTAGTAAGGACGGCGTGCACCAACCAGGAGTAAACTAAACTCGGCGACCTTCAACCTAGAGCAATGTACTAAAGAAGTAAACATTTTATTTACTCCCAGAGTAAATGAACTTACTCCACAAGTGGTGGAGAGCACCTACACGGAGTACGTTACTAACGTAGTAAGTTGTGGAGTAAGTAAGGCCAATATTTACTCCTACTCAGGGGGTGGAGTAAAGTTGTGTTAGTAAGTGTGTTCTGTGGCATTTGCGTGAGTTATTAGTTACATATCACGTTAAATTTATTACATAGATCATTCTGGGGATAAGTTATTGAGATGAGGAAGGTGGTATACCAAAAATGACGGTAGTTAAGGAGAGCAGAGACCCATTTACATTGTACAATGCCCACGGATACAGACAAAGGTTTGAGTTCCATAAGAAATAATTTATATAGAAATGCTGCTTGATATGGTGGAACTATTTCGACACAATTCTGACAGGAACTCCGCTCTATCCCGATGACTACAATATCTTTGTGGACTACGAATCTCCCGTACAGGTGTTTTTAAAATTATGGCAGGCGATTTAATAAACATTAATCGAACCACATCTAGTAGGGCATTTAATAACGTAAATAATTGAGCTAACAAATCATTATATGAAATTTTTGGCGTTTGGAAGAAACGTTGTCAGATTCTCACTACATCCATGAGATTTCAACCAGCCAAGTATGGAAATATCATTGCGGAGAGCGGTCCAACTAGGAAGACGTCCACCAAAGGTGAGGGGGAGAGTGAATGGAAGGGAACTTTGCATTGCACGTTACCAAGAGCGCATGTGCGCTTAAATATCTTCCTAGCTGGAGAGCCCTTTAGATGCAGTTCTCCATAACTTTGGGTTAGAAAACGACGATGTATTCAAGCTATTCCTATGGATGCAGATATCGGCGAGGTGTAGTATATTCCAATAAATGAAAGCCTCCATTCTCGGAGCTACCCAGATAACACTTCCCCCCTGCTACTTAACCGTAGAGATTACTGAACAATAGGTGATTCTCATTGTTAAACGATTTATTGTAACTATTATAATTTTATTATATTATACTTCTATAGCTTAACTTAAAGCACAACAGTGCGAATGCCAGATTATAATAATAATTATAAGAGCTAAAAGTTCAATAGTTGCACCCGCAGTGTTAATGTAGCCTATAATATGTCCTTTCTTCTGACCCAGGTGTAAAAATTGCCAACCAGGCCACATCGGAAGAAAATTTGACTGACTCTGGTATTAGCGAACAATGAGAAGGGGATACATTATAAAACCATTCCTTAAAGACTCTCCAAGTCTCGAATGGTGGAGTGAGACGATGTATTTATGTTTGGGAATAAACTATAGCAGATGCTGCAGGTCTATTGTATACTGCTAATTATTTTAATTAACCCTGTGGAGAGGAAAGTGGGAAACATAAACTACATAGAAGAAAAATGCCAACATGAGTGCCGAAAGAAAATTTTAAGGAGGGGCATTGGTGGTTGAAGCTGCACAGGATCTAGAGAAACACACAACCACCTACATAATTATTATTGGAATTCATAGCTTGCGAAATATTGTACCGCCATTTTTTGTATAAATATTACATTTCTCAGTTGTAATATTATTATTTTTATAAGGTAATATTTTAAGTAAATATTCTGTGCATTTGAAAGAGAACAGAAACAATCCTCTTAGTTTTATGTTCTTATCCTTTTTATCCCCCTCTTTTCCATGATTTTGTGTAATACTCCTTATTAATATTGCTAAAAAGTCAATAAGTATTAATAATTCATTATATTGAGATTTATGATAAACAACTGTAGAATAATTGATTTATCGTTTTTGGGGAAGAATATATAACTTTAGGCAATAAAAATATTTTAATATATTTTAGAACTTTATTATTCTTATGAGAGAAATAATTATAATAATGACAGTGAATCAATGATTAAAATAAACTGGAAATTCCAATTGTTTGCCTTATAATACAGAAATCGTTTGCACAAAAATTGTAATCATTGTACCCTAACGTAGGCTACTAAACTGAAAATATTCTTCCGAGGGAATTGAAATTAGTAATGAATAAAACACTACCAATAGGCCTATTTTAAAATATGACGAATGTCATTAGTAATAACTCGTATAACCCAAATTCATATTCATTGTTTCAGCGAACCTTTCCTTTTCATTCTGTGGCACTTTAATACTGGCTATTAAAATGCACGTGTTCTGCTGCGCTGCACTAACGTCTCTGCTCTGTTCTGCGCAGATTTCGTCTACTTCTTTAGTAAAAATAGTTTACTACTTTAGTTACAACTAAAGAAGTAACTATCAATTGAGCTCTCCAACTAAAAGAGTAAGTTACTAAAAGAGTAGCACTAAAGTAGTAAATCTAAGAGGGGGAACCTTACGTAACAAAAACCGGTTTGTCTGTCTCACTCTATCACATTACTCTTATGACTTAAGAATGAGACAGATGTACTGGTTCTTGTTTACTTCAGGTCTCCGTCTTAAATTTACTACTTAAGTTTGGATTACTCCTGGATGGTGCACGCCACCCATAGGCTAGTACATTGCAGATTGTCAAGTTCTTTATTCTAATTGCCTGTGATTCTCATAATGAATATGAAATGCATTTGAAAAGCAGTCAACTTGAAGTGCTGTTGAGTAGCGGGGAGATACCGCAAGGACTGGATTCGCCCATGCAATGTGGGAAGGGTGGTAATAAAATAGATAAAACCCGAGTTTCCGGCAGATCCGTCCGTCCTATGCTCTCGGCTTACTTATACACGGAGTGTTAATATAAATATCTCTACTATTATACTATTAAACCCTGTTTCACATATTGAGAGCAAATGTATTCAAAGTGGTAGGCCTGGGATTAGTTTGAACTCTATCTGCATGGACGTCCAGATCCCTTTTGTCATATGAAAGGGCAAACACAATAATATGAATCATGCAAAACACTTTTTAAATTTCAGACGCTGAGTACCACATACTGACTGAAACGACAATAGTTACAATGTGAGAAAAATGACGTCGAAGTATTTAATAATTTACAGTTACCTTATTAAACTGCATATATATGCTGTATGTGGATTTTTGTATTTACTGTAATTGATCAAGGCACTTTGGAAATAAAATCAGAAACATTAGGCCTATACTTTATAAAATATTCTCATTTTAAATGTCATTCAAGTTTCCAATTGTGCTCAGAACTAAAATATTACAATGACAATTCTGCTCATGATTCAGTGACCAGTCCAGTTTAATAATATGTGGAATTTCAACAAATTAGAAATGTTTATCATAGGTAATCTCACGAGAGTTGACGAGTTTATCGATAGATTCGCGACTTTATTTAGACTATTAAGACTATTCCATGAATAAAAATGTAACGGATTATACAAATAATAATTACTTTTGTGCTTTCTTATATAAAAACAAAACTAACAGCCGCGAGTTCACGGTATACTATGAATCAACCAACCACGATTCGATTCGAGTTACCATGTCCTTGTTGTGTCCAGTGCTACGATTCGAGTTACCATGTATTTGTTGTGTCCAGTGCTTCGATTCGAGTTACCATGTGCCCATTGCTACCAATTGTGCATATAAGACTTAGTTAACTTAATTCAGGTAAGCTAACAGCTAATTCTTTGAAATCATTAAAAACGACGTATTGTAAGGATTTCAACTTTTCTATTCCGTTTCATTAAGAGCAGAGTTTAGATGTTTGGACCGGTTCTCTATGGAAACAATTTTGTTTTTACTGTAATGACTTTCTGAGGTATCTCTAATGTTTTATCGGCATTTCGCCTGGTTGTCTGTAAATTTGTTTGTTAAGCAGTGACGTTGTTCCATCTTTTTCCAGTTTTGTCATTAATATTAATTGAAGTAATTTATAAATGACGTAATGTTAAGTTTTTTATTTTTAGATTCCTTTTGAAGATATGGTTCCGTTTCAGTAAAGTCCGGCTTCTAGCCAAAAGGTTCTTCCTACAAAATTTGAAGAATACGTCCTTTATCGAGTGTAAAATTATCTAAAACTTTGATCCAGCACATTTTTTTTTACATTACTCTATTGGTTTAACAGCAGACGAGCCCCTTCGTACTGCAAAGACACAGCGCCAGGTTCCCAAGTTCCTGGTATACATAATTGATAAGAAGCTGTCTGCTGGTTCTGGTTGTACTTACGTGGCTTTTTCACGAGCCAAAAGGCTATCAGACGTCATCATTTATCCCTGCTTCATTCTGGACCGTCAAACTGGAATCAGCCAGATAACATTTTTACGTCTTAAGAGTGGAAGAAGAGCAAAGATTGCTAACCTTGAGATAATGAACATTTAATGTTTGTGTATTTGTTTTGTAAATGAAGGAAGTAAAATTTGAACATAATATGGATTATTCAAGTGTTTAATTTCACTGTTTAAGTTCTTGGTTATTGTTTAATTAGTTAAGTATTCGTAAGGGTATTAAAGGTTAGTGTAATTTGTAAAGGTAGGGAAAAAAAGCGGACCGACTAAAATATATAAGTTGCCGATACGAGCCACTGCGAATGCATTCACAAGATACCAGTGAATGTATTGAAATTTGTTCTAGTGTCGACTGTTGACTTAGCCCATTTCGAAACCCAGAATATTGTTTCTAATCGTATTATTCTATAACTGAGTAGGCCTATATTAATTATTATTATTATAAAATACTAACACAAATTATATTATATTCAGCTACAAGAGTAGGTCCGCTTTTTTCCCCCTACCTGTACATTGATTGGTTTAAGGTTGTAAATATTGCTTTATGTGATACTGTAATAAGAGGACAAGGATTGTACCTCCTCAAGGGACAAATTATGAAGTTCCTTATTCTGAATTGTTCTCACAATAATAATGGCACTGGTTAAACATGTAAAGATTGCGATGATTTTTTATTTGTTATTTTTTTCAGACCGAAGTCTACTGTTTACAGAACATTACTAGTATAAAAATTCAGCCCCGAAAGGGTTAATATGATATTTAGGTAATTCCGTCAAACTGTCGAGATTCTATTGTTAAGAAACTAGATGTCCGTTCCATGTGATGCAAACAAAAGGGAGATTTCATTAATAAGGAGGATCCACTGAAATGCTGAGAGTTCTGAAAGTCATTTCATTAATAATTTCTTCTGTGTGGGAGGTCGAGCTCCTTCAGATGGAGATTACCTCTGCTGTCCTCCGCAATGCGGTGCGGCTTCGCAGCAAGGACCTCCACATTTCCTGTATAACGACTATAAGCTTAGTCCTAACTCCTGCTTAGGCCTCGACAGGCGGAAGGGTTTGTTCTCAACTGTTCATCCCACTTGTGATCTCATTACAGGAGATATCCAGCTTATGAGTGCTCACTGGAGGGTTGCCCAAAAATCTTTCTGGCACATTCTTATATCTGTTGCTCTCCAGCCTTAGAGAAATGTTATCAATAGAGCTGGGATTTTAAGGCAAATGCCTATTTTCTTCCTTATGTAATGACATGAATTTTTAAAAATATGTTGACGTTTCATGATAAATCACTCACATTTATAGAGTTTTATAGTGCCCTAAAATGTCTATTTGGACCTTTAGAGCCTATTTTTACTCTTTTAGTGCCTAAAATGCCTATTTTGTACATATAAAGTAAAATTCAACTTATGTAACTTTTAAAATTGTTTAATAGACATCCCTGAATGAAGAGCAGTTTCTCACAGAAACTTGATTTTCCTGAAGGTCTGTAGTGTTCTGTACTGTTTCTGATAAGTGTCTTTTTAATTCTGTCTTAATTTTGCAGTTATTTCTGTTAAGAATAGGTATACCACGCTTCTTATGGTAAAAAAAAAATTACGTTACAGTTTAAGAGCATATTGTAGTTCTGACTATTTACACGTTTTTAAAGAATATTTTAAGTGCCTATTTTCTCTTTTAAAGGCCTATTTACTTGTTTTAAAAGCCTATTCTAGGTGCCTAAAACTATTTTTTAAGAGCCTAAAATCCCAGGTCTAGTTATCAATTAAACGATTTTCCCTCTATTTTCACGTTCCTGGTACCGTTTTGAGAAACTTGTATGGCTAAGAAACAGCTTTTTTTATTAAGGTAGTTGTACACCCCTGAAATCTGAAAAATGATGGAAAATGGCGTTTTTTTTAAAATAGCTTACATGGATAGACAATCCTTTTCTCTCTAATTTCATATATCGATTTTTAATTCCTGGTTGTTAGTTTCTGAGATACAGCCTTTTTTCTAAAGATAGGCTATGATACAACTTTCAACTTCAATTTCCCGTAAGTAGTAAATCACAAGGTATTCATTTTTTCAAATATCATAATTCTTCTGTAAACTAACATATCAAGGTGATTTTGGTGTCTTTTGAAGCTTGAAATGTTCTCTAGTGCTTGACATTGAGTAATTTCTGATATACGAATATTCTGTTGTGTTATAGAATTTTGTTTATAGTGATGTGATAAAAAGAAATTACAATTTACATAAATCAGTATAACAATTTGAACTCTTAAGTGATCGAAAAAACAAATTGTCAGGAACTAAAGGATTCTTTTGTCTACAAAACAATGAAAAATTGGTGTTTGTATCTGAAATAGTTTTGGAGTAATCATATTTTGAATTTTTAGTCAAAATTTACAACAGAATATTCCTTCTAAACAAATTATAAACAAATACAAAACTTTTTTCTTGCAAAATGTCTTGACATGTAGATGTATAACATATACAAAAAAATTGTGACTCCAAATATTGAAAAATAAAATTGTCATACCTAAAGGTGTGTAACTACCTTAATTAAAATCTATGGTGAAGTTGAGGAGTAACTGTAAAAACCGTCCTTGTAGCGAAAACTGAATTTTTAGAAGAGTAAAATTATTTCTGACGGTGTTATAGACATTGTAGGCTATATTAATGCATTTTAAAATAATTCACATCCGTCTGTGGACGTCAAATGCTTTCTTGTATGTTCTTATTTTCGGGGGAAAAATTTTATCGGACTATTCCACTCATACGCCGCGTGTTTGATATTGACCAATAACGTTTAGCAACTCCTTGGATATAGGCCAATCACGGCCGATTATCTTACAATATTCTTATAGGATTCGCGAGGATGCCGTTTTATCGGGCAAAACGTCTGCTCGCTACTGGACACGTAAGCATCAGTGTGCAGTGATTAATACGTCACATGCTGCCATTAAGCAGCACGAAAACAAATTGTACTTTGGAAATTGAAATAATATAAATTTACATTGATTAAAAACACAACTTCGATTCGGTATAAGCCAGTTGATGTGCTTTTATTCTGTTCTGCTGTTATTTATGTCATATGCACCATTGGTAGCACTGGTCACAACATTGTAACTAGAATCGATTCATGGATGGTTGATTGATAGTATGCCGTGATCTCGCAACTGTTAGTTTTGTGTTTATTGAACAAAGCACGAAAGTAGTTATTATTTGTATAATCCGTTGCATTTTTATTCGTGGAATAGTCTTAATAACGAGTTGACGAGTTTCACAAGATAAATTTTAAAGTTTTCTATTTATCAACTTAACTCTCGTGGGATTACCTTTGAAAAAATGAAGATCATTCCATTCCAAAGAGTCCGCCGCTGTGGCGCAGAGGATGCGGTTCGTTTCTTGGTCGGGATAGCATACCTAAAGTCTGGTCGTTCTAAGAAGGAAACCTGAAGCAAACAAAAAACAGTTCATCTATCTCACTCTGGTACATTACTCGTATGGCCTATGAGAGAGATGTACTGGTTTTTGTTTACTTCAGATTTCCTTCTTAGCTCGTCTCGGGTATAGGTTGGGTATTTTCCTCACCCCTGATACAAATATCTGGTTACTTTAGTCCCTGGATATGATCTGGCCGTCATTATCATCTTCATCCCATCCGCGACATGTTCGGCATGAGTGTACGTGTGTCGGGTGTGTCTCGGATGTGACCCTGGCATTGGGCTGATCACTAATCCGGGTAGGTACACAATGTCCTTTTATGATAAGAAAGAAGTATGTATTTTATCCATAGAAAGTCCCTCCCCCGACAGTTCGCGGTCCTGGAAGGCCCGGGCGACGCATAATTGTCTCTACAAGGGGGAGGTAAAATTCAGGTAAAGCAGAAGCATTCAGTACATGTCAACAGACAAACTGAATGCACAAGTCAAATTTATAACGAGTTCCTTTTTTACATAATTGAAAATTAACTACAATGCTACTGATGTAAGCCTAGTTGTAGCATACTGATTCTTTTTCTCGCTTGCCATGTTGAATAATCGTGTTTTGAGGTTTCAACTCTGTATGGCTCCCACCTAGGAATTGGTTTTTCCTGCTTACAAAACGTGTGGAAAAAGGTTTTATACCAACTCAACTGAGACAAAAACGACTGAACGGATTACAAGTGTTCAATTACTATGCCAGTGTTGTGTAAAACTTGTTTTTATTATTAAAGGGTGTATACAACTTTTAACATAAAAACATTCAATTTTTATAAACTGTATTCCTCCACATCCCTAAGCTTATAATGAAATTTTATGTGTCTCCTTTTTAAGCCTTTCATATCGTCCTAAAATAAAAAAATAAATAATATACCATAGGGAATGCACCACTGAAATGACTAAAATCGAAAGTTTTCAAGCAATATAGCTAAAAATTTTACCATACGCTTGTCTCGTGCATTTATTTTAAGGTTTAAAATTTCATCCTAATATCTTGAAAAGTGATTGAGTTATTCATTTTCATAGTATAAAAGGAGAGCGATCTTCAAAATACTCCACACGATGAAATTTTTCAAAAATTATTTTTTTTACTAACGCACTTTATTTATCTAACTATGAAGAAAAAATTTGTCATATGATTTTTTTCTAAGGTTTATGGTTCCTGAGATAAAAAAGTGTAAGTTATATATATTTATATTTCAAAATTTCAAAAATATATTTATTTTGAAAATAACTAATAAAATATTCATAATTTCAAAAAATCATATGACATATTTTTATAACTACACCTTAAGAACATGTGCTGGAAATTTAAGAGAAATTGCATAAAGACTTCATCGTGTGGAGTGTTTTAAATTACGAAAAATGCTGAAAAAAAATAGTTGGATAAACGATCTTTAAAATACAAACTAACTTTTTCCCACTTGACATACCTCAAGACAGCTTAAAACCCTGCTGGTTCATAAGATGGATCCTCCAGAGTCTTCTTTCGCTGTTCAGCAGCACTTTTCTTCAGTTTTGCCTTCCTCCTGGATGTTCTGGCAGATTTCTTACTAGAAATTGCTGCTTGTCGCAAACGCTGCTGGTCCCTCGCATGACTCAAAGATGCTGGTGACAGAGTAGTTCCTTTTACCTCAGATTGGAGATTCAAAGAGGCCGAACAACCTAAATTAAATTCTGATATGGCTGATGTCACTGCAACATGGAGTCTCTTCTTCGAAACAAAGATTTCCTAGGACTCTTACGCCAGATCACACTATGGAGGCTCTCATTTGCATTTTGTGTTTTACCTCTTGTGCACCTCCTTAGTAATTCATCTGAGGCCAGTCTTTTGTAAAGAGGAATTATTTTCGTTATGTCATCAGGTCTCAGATATGTCTTCATCGATGTGTTGTCGTGTTTGGGTACCTCTTCTCCCATTGCGATGGCCCTATTATAAAAACACCATGAATCGGGTCCATCAGGACAAGTGATGTGTTGGGGATTGCTATCTGTTGACCCACAATGGCGTAAAGTGGCAAAAATAGCCTCATTCATTGCTTCCACATCAGGAATATTCTTGGTGATGGCACTGCGGTAATAGGCCTATATCTGAAGGCGAGCTATTGCACTTTCAGTCAGGCTGCCATGTTTCTTCCCACCCAATGTCACATTCTTCTTCTTCCAGTCATTTACAACACTGAGAAGGCCTTTGTCAAGCCTTTAGCAATGTGGTTAATACACTCCTCCTTCTGAATATTAACTTCATTGCCATATACTTTCAAATTTTGAAGGTGGCTGAAAGTTTTCGCGTCCCCATCTGACAGCATAGTGGTGTATCTGAAATTGGCAAAGTCGATGGACCTTTTCCATAGTATTTCTGCTGCTGCTGCCTCCATAACATTGGAAGAGCCATCAAAATTAGATTCGCAGTCACCACTTGTTTTATGCTCCTCATACCACACTGGAAACTGCTCGCACGACATTTTTTTCTCATTTTGACTGCATAGTGAGCAGTATTTGGAGAGGATTTCATAGTCCACTACTAAGCCAGTCATAATATCTATAACAATCCCAATGCCATAAAGGGAAGAGTGACCACGTCGCATCCACGTGCCATCATACGATACCGCTATGTCAATGGGTTGATCCTTCTCTAATGATGGGTCACTCTCTCTATATGTGCCTCTCTGATGATGGTGTGTGCTTTCCTAAGAACTTCAGTACTATAGTAAACACAAATCAACTCTGAACATACGATAAGCCAATAGAATGCTACGCAACTTGCACTGTTGCAAGTTCACGACTCGCGACTCTGCAAACGTTCTCTGTCTAACAAAGAGTGAGAGAGAGAACACGCGTGCTTACTCACTGCTGCTCTGCGTCAAACATTCACACATTATTTTAAAGTATTTCGTCTTTGAAAAATCGCGAACAAAAGTAGCTTGAAATGTTGAAACCTATTACACGTAAGATATAACATGAATTATCTTAAAAGAAAGTGAAGAAAAGCTTAAATTATTGAGCTTTAGAAATAGGCCTACAAAGGGATAAATAAAACTTCTTCGTCTTCGTCCTCTTCACTTCCTTCACCACTCGTGTCACTATCTGTTTCACTGTCCCTAAGATTTATAATTATATTTTCAGCAGTGTCATCCCTGTGTATTACTTCGTGGCCCATTTCTATCGCTATCTGATCCATTTCATATTTTTTTCGCGAGTTTTATAAGGGGCAACACGGGCTAGCAATTCTGATATAGTTTCTGTGGGACTGTATGTTATGTTGTGTTCTTGAAGCCATTCCTGAATATATCTCTCTCTCTCTCGATCTCTCTCTCTGGGTAACTTATTTAATAGCCTAGAATGATAGCTGGCGTTATCCATAATTATTATCCAACTCGCGTCCAGATAAAAAAAAAAGAAATATGTTCGTGAACCAATCTTTAAACCTGTCCGAAGTCATTTCTGTATGATAATCGGTGTTTTTACTTTTAGGATTGGAACGAAATACCCATTTACTTTCTGGTATAAACCCTGTTTTAGCTGAGCCTGCATGGCATATTATAAGCCTGCTACCTTTTCCTATTGGTACTTTAAGGCCGCCTCTTCCAGTCGGATCTTGCCATATGTCCCTCCTGGAGTGATTCTGGTTGACCCATGTTTCATCAAGATAAAATATGGGCCTCGTATCTCCCATCCCCCTAAGATTGTGAATTGTACGCAGAAATTTTTGTCTGGCTGCAACAATGTCGTCCCTTTCCAGTAGAAATTTCCGGCCATCATTGGTTCTCCTGTACTTAAATTCTAGGGATTTTCAAAGTCATATACATGGAGGAGACAGAACCTTTATATTTTATTTTCTTTCGCATTAAAGAAACTAATTTTTTACCTGTGGGATATTCCCCCGTATCGTACAATTCAAATATTGTCCGGCGTAAAATACACTTTTGCAAACCGTCAAGATTTGCTTTGCGCTTTTTAACTGTGCGATGGTTTCCAGGAGATCTAAAACTGAGCCCACCCCGTACTTCAGTTGATTGTTTTCCCTCGTTAATAATATTAGTCACAGATTGTTCACTAATTTGGCAAGCTTTAGCAGTTAATTCCGGTCATGAAAACCACCATTAACGGCCGTGAGTGTCGGCATGCTGACCACATGCCCCCAATCCTGCCATCTACCTGTGGTAGATGACGCAGCGGTCGGGTGGGAAGCCAAGTCTCTTCAGGGATGTAGCGCCACGGAGTTTTAGTTTTTTTAGCAGTCAATTCCAAACAAAATTCGTATTATTATGCACTTCGTCGTCCGAAATAGTCTTAAAAAACTATAAACACTGAAAACCATAGCCCTCGCCTGCTTACGCAAAACTTTGTTGGTATAAATTGTTTCACAACTCGTACTAGGCTTGCTAAGGTGACATTACGGACACTGAATTCTCACAATAGAACACACACGAAACGCTCTTGATATAAACTGAAACTGCGTCTGTGTTTTATCTGTGGCTGGGTGGAAGTATATTATTGTGGAAGTGAGAGGGGTCTTGTTGTTGTTTATGTTAACAGATAGACAGAAACTTAATGTAATCCATCGATGGTGTTATTATTTTAGGGTAGAAATAAGAAAGGATCTCTTTGTTTGTATTAACATTTGCAGGATAAGAACTATCTTCCGAACGGATCGTCCTACAGACATGATGTTTGGACAGTCGGCTTCCAAAAAAATACAGCTTTCTAATGGTGATAGCAGAAAATACCTATATGTAATAGATTTTGAGCGCGCAAAGAAATAAGTGAAGTACATCTCTTTAGCGAGGCAGCACGTTTCGTTAACTGTACAACACCGCAGCAACCGAATTCGCTTGTCACTTCGTCACGTGACTCTGCCTGCCCCGCCTCAGGTTGAGAGTTGTTCTGTGTTTACTCTAACCACGTCACTGTTATCACTGGCTAATTTGCTGATATGCTTGCTGTATGCAGTAGATGACATGCATGTCATGCCCATCCCCATACAATATTTCTGCATACTAGCATACCCCTTACCCATATCTAAGAAAGTGTCCACCATTCTGCGGTTCACTTCAAATGGGGCTCTTGTGGTTTCATGATGGGTCACACGAGGACTGGATAAAATTTCTTTTATTGGGCTATTGCAATTATTTCATTTAACCACTATTTTAAATGCAAAGCCTGAAGAGTCCACTGTATTTGCACATAAGTTTGGTTTTCCACAATATGTACACAACATACCTGTATAAAGTTCCTCCCACACACTATTGTGCACCAAAGAAAAGTCAACTGGAGGTCTGTCAGGATCCATCATTATACGAAAATTACGTGCACAAAGCTTCTTTTCAGTTGTAGTTGATGTACAAGCTACAGGTTCATTAGTAGAGGCGTAATTAGTTAGAGGTGTACCAACTTCAGGAATAAGAGTAGAATCTTCAGAAGCACACTGTTCACTGCAGTTACTAGGTTTCCACCGCTTGTTTACTAAACCTGCACACTTACTGGATCTTTTAGAGGGTCTTTTTCCCTTAGTACGAATATCCTTTAGCCTATTCATATTATATTTACACTAAACTAATAACTTCACAGCACAAAAAATACTACTAGGCCTAACCTCTAACCTATAAAAACCTATCAATATAACCTATTATTTATAACTCGTCACACTTACAGTTAATGTATTATATAAAAACTTTTATTTATAGGCTAAATTTACAAATCCTAGCACTATTTTGTATAAACTCGGCTTGGTATACGAAACAGAACAGCACCAACAAATCAGAATCAAAACATAAAAAAAAAAATTTTCCCACAAAAATCGCTCTATGTCAGTCTTCTCTTTACAAGTGTACCAACAATTCGTGCAAAATATACCAATCACATCTGTACAACATAAAATTCCCACCAGAAACATTGCCCGCATAGTTCAAAAATAATTTTTTGAATAACATTTTTGCAGAGGAATTTCATGCTCGTCTATGATTTAAAGGGCAGGCAGGTAGCAGTCACGAACGTGCGCAAGGCCATTTAAAAAGTCACCTGACGCCCTTTAAACATACAGAATATCATAAATGAAAATAGATTCTGAAACTAGAATGTTTGTACAATTTTATCAGTACAAAAATGAAAAATGACTTTTTTTCACAATTTTTAACAAATCTCAGTGGTGCATTCCCTTAATATTTGAAATAGCATGTTTTACCTATTTCCATTCCTATTTACACTATGTTGTATAGCGATTTTAAGGGGTGGTGAAGCATTGACATGCTCCGATTTGCAGATGATATTGCAATTTTAATGGAAAATAAAATAGATTTAGAACTTTTTATTACTAGATTGGAAAACACATTAAGACATAATTATCACTTAAATATTAATAAATCGAAAACAAAAGTTTTAACTTCAAGAAAAAAGAGGAAAAAAGAAAAAGAAGAAACTAATCAAACACAAATTAGAATGAACGGAGAATTATTGGATGAAACTGAAGAATTTCAATATCTAGGCAGCAAAATAACATCTGATGCAAGAAGTAAACAAGAAATTATAAGTAGAATATATCAAGCAAAACTTGCCTTGAGTAACAAAAATAAATTATACACATCCAATAATATTAGTTCAGAAATAAGAAAGACTTAGATGAAAACATATGTATGGAGCATAATGTTGTAAGTGTTAGGCGCGTGTCGCCTATTAAGTTTGCACTACTTAAAGTAACACTCGAATTGTCTAGGATAGCACTGGACGGGTTAGGCACTGCGGATTTCATACTCTGTTGCGTTCACTGGATCATGCATAAAGGATTTATCACTTGGGGAAAACTCATGTAACAACATAATATAGTGTAACTGAATATATTATAAAATAAAACAATCTTAAATTAAAAACAATAGCATAAAATAAAGTTCACTTCTCTTAATAATTATACTGACAATAAAGAAATTGATTTCTTTATTTGAATTACTCCTAAAAGAATTTACTTCTACATTTATTTAGCTTTACAAATAATTCTCTTTTACTTCTTAAAAGATGATAAAATTTTGTTTTAAATAACGTAACTAAATAAAATTCCCTGCAACACACATACTTGTGTTGACATTTATATTACTTTAAAATACAAATACAAATAGGAACGATAAGTTCCATCGTTACAGAAATAATGTTAAGTACCTTACTTACAGAAAATATGTGTGAAGCTGCCATCACTCTCGGGTGACATCTTCAGTTCTTCAAAACCAGAATCAGAATGGGGCTTTTAATCCATGTTTAGCATATATATAAGTCCATCAAAATCTGGACAACGCCCTAAACAATCCTTTGACCTCAAGTAGGGCGAGGTCGTACTTATATCGTTCTTGCATGAAAGTGCGCGTATAACACAATATACTAATTAAATAGATCGATACCAGATTTCAACATCTTGCCTCAAAATTATTGTTATTGGCCTTACGATGTCACACGAGGTTAAGGATTAAAAGGTCTTCAAACATTACCGTTTGTCAAAGAGATATTGGTTGACAAGATAATGGTCAGACAAGCTGGAACCTCCAATAATTACTCTCATTGAATTCTGACAATATACACCATTATAATATTATAATAAATATACATTATTTATTATAATATATATGATATTCATAATATTCATGTGCTCAGGCTTAACATAAGCATGTGAAACTTGGTCAATCCTGAAATCAGAAGGAAGAAGAATAGAAACATTTGAAACATGGTGCTACAGAATAATGATGAATTTTAGCTGGATCGATAAAATTACCAATGAGGAAGTTTATGAGAGAGCAAAAGCAGAGAAAGAAATTTGGAACCAAATAAGAAAAAGAACAATAAATCTCATAGGCACCAAAGGCACTAAGGCACCAAAGTCTTTTAAAAATCATTATCGAAGGCACAATTGAAGGCAAGAATAGCAAAGGAAAAGCAAAACTACAGTACATGGAACAAATTAAGGATGACATGAACTATAAGACATACAAAGAATTAAAAAGGAAGGCAGAAAGAAGGTCAGAAAGGAGAATCGCTGCAAACAAATCCAAGGATTGAATACTAAAGAAGAGAGAACCCATTACGTAGCCACCATATAGGACTAGTATATAAACAGAACCTAAATATTCATGGATGAATTATTATAATTATGATTGTTAAGTAATTTTGGTGCTGGAAAAACTAATAAACACGTGAAAGAAAGTCAGTTTATTTTTGCCAACCTGTAGGAAAAACATTACATCTGAAGAGTGCTGAATTAAACTACCGGTAAGGTTATGAGCACTTGTGTTAACTCAAGATAGTGGTGCCTTTTCTAGTTCACTACATGTAACCCTCTGTTATGAGTTCTGAAACCTAAGAAGTATTATAAGACCTTTTTCGCATCAAGTATATGTTTAACGGGATTGGATGTGTCAAACATATTGAACTTTATGAAGCCTGTAAACCTGACCTCATGCTGTAAACTGTGATATACGGTAGAGAGTTTCTCTCAAAAGCCTACAACAATGATAGTAGTAACAATCATGATAACAATGGCAATAATAATAACACCTGATGTTTCGGACCCATGATAGGCTAACATTCAAAATATAAGTTGTTAGAATCATATACAAAATTATAGAATGTAATTACAAGCATAAAGGGTTAGGAGGCTATACTAGCTCTTGTGTAGTGTGTCTGTGTCTGTGTGTGTGTGTGTTTATTCAATGCGCAATAATGGGGTACAACAGGGTTGGTATAACTCAGGACATTTAGGAATGCCGCTGGGCAAAGGGCGCTCCTTTCGACGTTAACGTCCGCAAGAGGTCCTTGCAGGGACTGAGAGGAGGAAAGGAGAAGTAAGTACACTCTGAGACAGAATGTCATTCATAGTAGTGTGCCGTATTTTAGAAATAAAAAAGTTGTATTATGTCGACGTGATCTATAGCATCATTGCTCTATGATCGAATCCACTATCTATCTATCTATCTATATATCCATCCATCCATCCATCCATCCCATCCATCCATCCATCTATCTATCTATATATCTATCTATCTATTATAAATGAGTCCAACTACATGAGAATAAATTATTTTAATTCTTCAGAGGCTATAATAGACTATGTTTATTTCTTAAACAACTTTTTTTCGTTGAGAGATGTGATAGATTTTGTTTGGATCCCATTTTCTGCCAGCTTGCAGCTCCGCTGTCCTCTAGTGTTACCATCTCGTAAGTATGAATTTTGGACATTTCCGAAGCTTCTTAGAAAACACATCCCTTATACCTACTTATAGATAGTACGTTTGGTCCTGGATCAATAATTACTTAGGAATGTGTTAATTATGTTTAAGTTCAAAATTTTTATTGAATGTTTGAGACAATAACTTCCAGTATGTCAAACTGTTTCACGAAGCGTTCATAAATAGGCCTAATTTCGATTGTTTCTTCGTTCTTCGTAAATAGTGTAATAAATGAAATTGTCGCCATACAGTACGTTTTTCATGTAGAGACCGCAGATTCATGATTGTATGGGCTTAGTGTTTTTAGACATTTCTTTACATGCAAGGCCCTGTTTCATAAAAGTTGGGAGTTTAAAGGTGACCGGTATCAGTAAATTGTTTTACAGGTTAACATTTTGACAGTTGTATTTTTCATAAAAGCTTACAACTTCACATAAATGTCATGACAATTTTGTAGATTTGTATGACAATTTTATATATTGCAGTTTCTCAAAACTTTTGAGTTTACAGGTAAAATTATGACAAATATGTCAAATGTTAGTATATTTACCATTTATAAAATATTAATTTTTGTTGACATATTTTCAAATTTACAAACAAACAATAAATAGAATTGTCATTACAGAAGTGACAGGCAATATTTTATATGTAGGCCAAGTCAGTAGGTTATGTAAATGTTTGGCATAACTTGGCAAACTGTTTTTTGTGATTTAAATTTTCTCGTTAATAAACTTGCTAAATTGTCTTGTGAAGAATGAACACTAGTAGTAGTGTTATTGGTAGTAGTGAAAATGAAGAAATAGACATGAGACCACGCAGGATTTTTAGGCAACAGATTAACCCAACTTTCAGTTTCAGTGACTGAAGAGAGAAAGAGAAATATAATTAAATTATTTTCGATAGTAATAATCGATTGCTTAGGTATCACATTCGATGCTGAGATAGATTATCGCACGCATACATGAGATCCGTCTACAGTGTACTAAAGTAATCTTTAGGTTTGACGTAAAATTGTCGCGTTTATGTAAAAGAGTCCTTTCGGTCTGACAATTTACATTAATTTGCCTGTACTGTAAGGAAAAGTTGTAATATTTATGAAAAATACAAGTGTTATATTGACAAATTTGTCAGACTTGACATAATTGTCGTATTTTTCACACCTGTAGAGTTTTATGAAATAGGGCCCTCATCCTATATGATGAAATTGCTAGGCCTATGGACATTTACAAGATACTTTAATTTGTTTCTCTCTTTTTGTGTATTTTGTTTTATAATTTGCGTGTCCAATAAACACTGTAATTTGCTCACAAAATATCAGAAATTTGTTTTACTTCCCGTTGATGAAGTATTCTACAGTATTAGAGATATTCTAGGGAAGAACAAGGACAGCTTTAGAGATTTCCAACGCTTGGGGTTGGCAACAGGCTTGGGGTTGGCAGCACTCACGCTCAGTGCGTCGTAAATATTTTGTGTGTGCGGGTGGTTTGTGTAGTGCAGTGTTGTTTTTAAGTGTTTTTTGCCTATTATGTGCTGGTTTGGAACGTGCTTATTCACAGATGTGTTCAGGAGTGTATTCTGATGCAGCATAATAAGGTAGAACTTAATTACTTTTGGTATTTGTACAGTATTAGTAATGTGATAGTTTGTCTCTTTCAAGGTGACTCATGTTAGGACATGCAATGGCCTTGATACCTTGCAACGGCGTATTCCCTGCCGATCTTAGCATACCTCCGCTTGGTGTAGCTTAGAAACCTATTAAGTGTGTTGGTTTCATATCACAGGATTGATTACGTTAATTCTATTAGTCGATATGTGATTAATTGCTTTCTGTTCTGTCTAGTACCACGGTCGGCACTGATTACCCAGTAGTTAGTTACAAATAGCCAAAGAAAATATTGGTAATTTTCCATGCATCGCTCCATACTTCAGCAACTTTTGCATTACCACCTGTTGACTGCAGCTGCTGTTTCAGTGTTTCGATATTATTATATTCCATTGTGTAGGAGAATATATATTCAGTAATAAAAAATAGATTCAGCTACAATAAATATGATATTCTAAAGTAGTACGATATAATGCACGGATGGGTAAAAATTCGTCATTCATTGTGTATTAAAATGCAGTAACTCTACCTTGTCAAAATAAAAGTCTTTAAAATATTAAAATCAAATATATTTCAACCAACTGGTGGTCATCAGTGATACCATAAATATGATGTAGGCCTTAACTTGAATCTTGTGTTACCCACTTCTGCCAGTTAGCTAGCAGCGTATTCATTTTTGTGTGTTCTTCGTACTTCGCGACATGTAGGCCCAGACGTTCAAACCAGCCCTGCATGCGTCAATGGCAGCATGATACCTACCAATTCATTTTAATGGTGCATGGGGGTTAAGGCACTTTCGGTCATGTTCCCAGGCTTTATGCGTGATATGTGGTAAGAAGATGTCGGCCTGCTTTTCCGTGTGTAGTGTGAGAGTCCATTTGCAAGATTGTAGGGAAAAGTAAATTGTCAGGAAAATATTTAAAATAGGCCTACTTTAATAAATGTTTCAATATGCATTAATGTAGTAAGATATTCATGAATATGTTAGCCTGGTAACATGGTGTGTCTTTCTGACTTTTTGGGCATTTTCACTTATATTAATGAAACAGTCATACGGTTTGGACACGTGAAGTCAGAATGAAAAATTCAATGCCATAGCCGGGATTTGAACCAGGATCTTCGGCTCTCCGTGCCGATGCTCTAACCAACTGAGCTACCATGGCAACGTGCCGGTACAACATTAAATTCTCCAACTGACTCACAATCCCAACACGGTTTGTTATATTCGAAAGTAGTGTAGGGGATTTGCCCGCTCTCTTCACCCAGCCGCCATGGGTTCGAATGCCGGTTGGGACAAGTTTCCTGGATGGATATTTCCACGGTTTTCCCTTCACGTATAAGGCGAATGCCAGGAAACTGCTACCTACACATCTTGCCTTCTTTATTGTTGAATTTTTGTGCAGGCGTAGAATCCCTAAACCGAATAAGACTCCTAAAAGACAACGGCTTTATAACATTTTTAAGTGGTAGAAAATAAATATTTTGCTATCCCATCTGGTTAAATTCATCCGGCTTGACCGTTCTAGTTTTAGAAGATACTGATTTATTTTGACATAAGCAACTGGAATGCAAATATTAATCGTTATTCCTGACAAGGAACCTATCACTACACTCATTTTTTCCTGCGTCATCTAGATAAGATAAGATAGATAAGATTCTTTATTTCCTCCATTAATCATCCATCTACTGTAGACAGAATTAGGCATTGTCCAAATAGTACATAGGCTAGTTTACATAGCAATAAAAAGTACAATTAATTACAATGCAGTAAAATCCCTTGTATTGAAGTACATAAATAAAACTCAGTGGCTGAGATATTTAATGACAAAAATTCATTTAGTGAATAATGTGCTTTGGTTATTAGCCATTTGGCAATTAATTTAGTGAATGCATTTGAGGACAATTATCTTATAGATTGAGGAAGGTTATTAAAAAGTTTCACTTGCAGATATTTATAGCTATTGCTTGTTTTACTTAACCTGTGGTGTGGTACGTTTATATCATTCTTGTGCCTTGTCTTATAGTTATGAAAGAATGCTCGTTCATTAAAATCTTGTATGTGTTCTCTTACATAAGTTAGATTGGAAAAAATGTACAATGACGGCACTGTCATAATTTTTAAATTTTAAAAACTTTCTCGACAGGAGTCTAGATGCTATAAGAAGCACAAGTTCCAAAAATGAGCTTCTGTTTTCAACTGCAAGTACCCTAATACGCTTTGCGAATATCTTGGAACATAGGCCTATAGGGAATGTAACATGGTACTGGACATCCCTCACGGGCGACGGTCTTTCGTCCGGACGTGAATAACAGATAAGAGGCTAGCACAGGCACTCTTTGTAATCTCTTTCTGCCACGCATATATATTTTGATTTTAACCTAGCTTCAGTTGTCTCGTCTTTCTCTAAAGAATCAGACATGAATCCGCTCGAGTTCGCGTTGCGTAATTTTCAAGATCGTGGGTTTTCTTCGGGCGTAATAAGTTCGGAAGAAATGGAAATTAGCCAGCAGTGTTTGTTAGAAACAAATCCTACAGGTGTTGGTGTTATTTCGGAAACAACTCTAGATATACCAGAAGGAGAAAATAACAGTAGTGACTGTTCTTCTTCATTATCCGCGTGCGAAATTCACCCAAGCACAAGGAATAAAACCTAACCAGGTTCTAGCCCAAGGCTAGTATATGAAAGGTTGCCTCGTTCCCGTAAGAGCTGTGGGGAGAGTCCTACACTGCTGTGTGACGTCACCCACAGCCCGCGCGAGAATTAAGCAGCTACATACAATGGTAATGATGGGAAGAAATAACACGAAAACACCATCGTTTTACCAACAATAGGCCCCTAATACATGTTTCCGATGTGAAGATAGAATGCATACGACCCTGCATATAAAGAGGATTTAACACAAATTAAAATAAATATTTAATACAGGTACAAATAAGAATAGTACAGCTTTACGAAGTTAGGAAAAAGTTTGTCTGACTGAGAAAAAAAAGTAGTCTAGCAGATATAGCTCAGATTATGCTTGAAAGGTTTTTAATTTTATGATTACTTATTCCAGGTAAATTAGTCTAATTTATGGAAGGAGACTTGAAAAGAATAGACTTTTGCATATTTTGCGATATTCGTCTTGACTTAGAAAAATAAATTTCTCAATTAGATTGTAAATTTTCTATATTTATTTATTTTACATGAAATTAAGTTAAATTAAACATCTATAAGATGAACCAATACACTTCTGATTGCAATGTATTTGACACAATTTAATTACAGAGCGTGTAATCGTAGATACTAAACAATTATTAAAACCAAAGAAGAATAGAAGTTTTAAAAGTTAACAGCTTGGAATAATGCTTTCCAGAGACAAAAAACTGGAAGATTTAGCCAAATAAAATGTGCGCACGGAATGACTATTATATTATAAACTGGAAGATGTATATTATTATATTATAAAACTGGAAGATGTAGCCAAATAAAATATGCGCACGGAATAACAATTAATATATTACAAACCAGTCTGTGTACTGTTTGTAGAACATTTTGAAATAAACATTTACAAATGATTCAAAGTGATCACGTCATAAATGTTAACAGGTATATCTTTAAATGTATACCGACCGACAGCATTTAATTGGTCGAACAATCCAAGACTCAATACTGAGTAACTTAGTAATATTTTTCAAGTAAAAATGGATTTTAAGACGCGCTTATAATAAAATAATAATAAAACTTTGAATCAATATAAACACAGCACTTGTGCACAACACTTGAAACTATACTGCTGCCTGTGAACTAGTTTTTTGAAGATTTTTGAAAAGGGAGTGTCGCTTCACAATGTATATATATTTTTTTTTACATCTGAAGGGTACAACCAAATTTCTAACCTTTAACCCATCTTTTAGGGACGAGAATTTTTGAATAGAACATTTTTTGTCAAATATAGTGTAGGTTGTCAGCTCAACAAGGAAGATTTTCTGCCTGTCTGCTGGTGTCTATAAATAAAATGGACAGGCCCTTTAAGTTTCTATTGGAAATGTGAATGAATATAGATTTATTTACAGAAGGGTAAACTTGCCTCTGCGAGACAAAAAAAATCGTAGTATACTTCCCATTTTCTTAGTCATAACCAAACAGAGTTGTTAAAGTACCCCAATAAATTTAAAGAGAGATCCCTTGCCAGAGAAATGTAGGGTTTCTGTGTGTTTTCTTTATTTTGTGATCCACAGTATGTTTTACAGAAACCAGCCGCTTAAATATTTTAATTTGTTTCAAACGTCTCATTATATTTTGTTACAGCTTATTCATTTGAGGTCTGAGCACTCAGAAGTGGTCTCTCTATTAAGCCATAAACCCCTGTAAGATCATATGTAGTATATCTTTACAGATACATTTATTATTGTAGTTAAAAATAAGTTTTATTCCCATCATTTCCATTGTGTGTAGCTGTTTAAATCCTGTGCAGGGCTACGGGCCACGTCACATTCCTCGTGCTCAACACGCATGCGCGTCGAACGAGACAACCTTCCATATACTAGCCTTGGTTCTAGCCCCGTGTTAGAATCTAGTGACTAACAATAAAGACCTGGAAATCTTTTTACGTCGTCTAACTGAAGTGTTGACAGCTAATGAGAACATTCATTTCGAGGTTTTTCAACGGGACAGTATTTTGAAAATGCAGTCATTTATTCATTGCCAAATTTCTTCCCCGCGGTTCCGGGACATGATTAAATATTCATGATTTGCAACCAAATATACAACGCAGCAACCCCTCCCCCGAGGTCATTGTATCTGTCAAATTCTGTCAACAGACAAGTGTGAAAATTTGTGATGAAGAATGTGATAATGATGCGATTATTTGTTGTGCATCGTTGTTAATCACTGCATAAACACCAGTCGCTTCAGTTTAGCTTTAACCCCTGCAAGACACTAACAGGCACGGTCAATCTTCTCCGCGTATCCGGAACGCCATTCAGCAGATAAGGGTTGTTGACCTTCTACCACTGCACTGCTTCGACTGGACAGTTTCCAGGTTCGATTTTGGGTGCTTGCATTTGAAAACAGCATCTCATTTTTGGGTGTGGACTTCTTACAGCACCTAGATGACACAGGAAAAATATTGAGGTATGCACATAGTGATAAGTTACTTGTGAGATTGATAACCTTTAATGGAATGCTGAAAATGCTAATTGAAAATTTAGCCATCTTGAATAAAGCAATCTCAAGTGCTTTTTGGATCAGTCTCCCATGAATGCACTTTTATCAGTTTATTAAACGATTCTCGGAAAGCTTGATGGAATTTTTCGCATAACCTATCTCAATAATAGACTACATCTGAAGGCTACACTTAATTACAACAGGAACTGTCAAGTGCAAACTTAAGTATTGCGTCGGCCTCAACATAAATATGTTACAAATCGGTTGCAATGTATTATGGTGATACATTTGACTTAGATTTAGAAATATTTAAGTATGTGATATTTTTGGCAAGTTATATTTTTATCATATTCTTTATTGTATCTTAAAGGATATAATGTCACTTAAATTGAGTTTACAATACTAATTAAGACATACATCAACTAAAATGGAGAAAAAATATAGACATTTTTGCGAAGTGCCGAGATTGCACTGTCTTCGCGGCGGCCTGAAAGCAAGTCGTCGGCCGGTAAAGGTGCAAGTACAAACCCCCTCAATTCAAGCACGCGGATTTCTGAATTACGCCTACAGTTAGAATAATCATCCACCTTTGTCATAGAAAATGTTGAAAATGATCCCCGCCTACCGTCACACATTTCTGACATCTTTTAAGAAACGCATTAAACCTTCTTGAGAAATCGCTGCAATTTCTCTTATTTTCTCTTTCAGTTCTTCAATGGTATGAGGACAGTTCTTGTAAACTTTATTTTTTTAATTTCCACAAAAATATAAATCACATACAGTAAGATCTGGAATACTTATAGGGTAAGGTGGTACATTTTCGAACACTTAACATAATCATATTCTTATTTTATGAACACAATAAACATAGCCTAAGAAAAAATATATTTTATTGTATTTACAAAGTTGGCAACATAGTTGACCCTTCACAAAAATATTAAAGTCAAACAGCTGTTAAATGGATGATAGCAATCAATGTTTCATTTCCAGAAAATAAAAATGTACCGCAGTAGGTAGAATTTTGAACACCAGTAAGTAGGCCTACACTATTTCGAACAGTGGCATTTTTTATAAACGAACTGCTATCTTCTAAATATTATTTTATTTACTGTTTAATACCAATAGTATAAGCGTAACGATGAAGTAACACGATTTTGAATAAGCTGGTAAAGTCTGTTTTAGACACATTGACACAATAGTGTAAAACTATTAGTGAAACGATATATTATTGTGTTCCTAATATTGCTGACATTATTTTCTTCTTCTCAATATTATTGCTATTATTATAAAATTTCAAAGCGCAGAAAAATGTATGTAATCAAAATATTTATATTGAAAGACCTAGCTTATTCTTACCGTTCATACACAGTGCCTAATGGCAGATAAACTCCTAACATCAGCTCCAAAATAAACTATTTTCAAGGCGCTACATCCCTTTGGAAGATTAGACTTGCCAGCCGATTGTTGCGTCATCTACCATAGGCAGATTGCAGGATTGAGTCATGTGGTAAGCATGCCGACTCGTATGGCCGTTATTGATGGCTTACTGAACCGGAGACGCTATTTCTTTATGAAGTAATACCACGGTTAGTGAGACGAGACTGGGTGCACTCCGTTCCAGACCTCTCTACCTCAGAACAGTCCGAGCTGGTACCGAGGATCGAACACAGACCTGCGGATCGGTAGTGAACAACAGCTAGACCACGCCGGCGATATATCATATTCATAACATCTAACACCAATAACAAAAATACTCTACACAACTTCTCACTCACAGCTCAAGAACGATGGTTAAACTACTGTTCGAAATTGTACTTAAAAAAGTGTTCGTAATTGTACTTTGCACATTGTACATACAATTGTACATAATTCTGAATTCCACTTACAGATAACACACGTTGTGTCAATGACTTACGTACCAATTATATATCGGTCCTCATTGCAGTAGCACGACGTGGAACTTACAAGCAATTTTATAACGTACATTTTTCAAACTTGCAGTACTTACCTTCGACTGGAAAATAATAATTTACGGCCGAACCAGACTGCTTAAAACATCACTGTTACAGACACAAATCAAGAAAACAATCGGTATTAACGCCATATAATTCAAAACAGGCTGGCCAATATTTGCAACCCAAAAGTGCATAAAAATCTTTGTTCGTTCAGAATTGTACCATGTTTAAAAATATACCACTTCATATTGCTCCTGAATTTTACAATTTCGATCTTGACTCCTTTCTGTTCGTGATATTGACTTACGGATATTTAATCGTGATCTATGTACGATGAAGGAACTTCTACATTCCATGATATTGACATGGTACGTAAAACTGTAGGCTAATCCATGGATCATTGTTGATGTATATTGATTTATAAAGTATATTGATCCCTTTTTAGTGGTTATAAGAATAAGTTATCTTAGGGATAATCTTTTTTGAGAGTTCATATCGATGAAAGGGTTTTTGACCTCGATGTCGGATTAAGATTAAACAAAATTGTATGGAGCGCCTGCGAACTGCTCACGCTGTATCCATCACCATTAAATTATATAACCCTGGGTTTTAAAGTTGGCACCCGTGTAATTTGCTACAGCTGTTCAAAACGATTATTTATTTTCCGTAAAACATTTTATTATCCTTTAAATAGCTATTGTAGAAAAAACTGTATGCTATACATATGCCTTAACTGCACTTAACGGCATTCCTATCGCAATATTACTATTGAGGTTTTTACAGTAGTATTTACCGATAGCAGTGAGAATTTTGACCTACGTCGTCGGTACTTTTTGCCAATGAACTATGCCGAACACGAGAGAAATGTTCCTTCTCGAACATTTCATTGATTTGATTATTGAATTTCTAGGCTATATCTGGGGAAACTGGAAGTATACTCACCTGTTCTGAAGAAGGGCGGTATTATTAAGTTCTGGTTTGCAAGTCAAAGCCGTTTCCTCTGTGGCATTCAAATGCTGGCATCTGCGGGAGATGTAGGAATGCCAGTGTCAAAGAATCTCTTTTCATCTCTGCAAGTTTGTTCAAGTTGTGAAATGCATGTCGGGGCAATAAGTGATGTTAATGCAGTGCCAATATTCCAGCGTGGCGAACGAACTTTCCTTCAGTGCTCTTTGAGAACCAGCAATTGTTTTCATAGTTAAGTGGAGTTTCCAATCTCTTTGCACACAGCAGCATTTTCATCAGATAACTCTGTACTCAAACCACGACGAAACAAAGGTTACAACTTTGAGGAATACAGAGAGCGAAAATGAGTGAGATTCTGCAACGTTTTGGTCAAGTTCAACACTGTTTACTGCTTGCAAGTGCTATTTTGCTGAGAGTGAGGGCAGTCAACACTCTTCACTTTTGTGATGAATCTCAATATTGTAGCTCTATTGGAACTAAGAATAGCACATGTTATCGGCAATTTTCTAATAATGAAAACAATATTTTTTCATTAAATTCAGATGATAGTTTCTGAAAAGAATGTTTAATGGCTTTGCAAATTTTTTCATCAAATTCAGATGATAGTTTCTGAAAAGAATGTTTAATGGCTTTGCAACATATACATTTATCAAACAATTCGAGGAAGACTCTCGGTGAAAGTACTAGTAAAAATTGGATTAAACTGGATTTGGCATAGAATGGGTATATGGAACGTGGATATTGTATGTTAAATAGCGAAACAGGAGTTGTTCTCCGAGTTAAGAAATTCCAAATCCTTAGAGTGGTATGTAGACATGAAATCTGAATGGGGTATTTAATCTTACTTATTCGCAAGTCAGCCATTCCACAGAAAGTGAGCCTGAAGTGTCCAGACCGTAACAATCTTTTAGTATTAATTAAAAATATATGTGATTACTGAAAAATTATGAAATTAATTTTGAGAATTAGTTCTTCAGTAGACTAGTACTGAAGATTAATTTCATAATTTTTCGATGATGGCATATATTTTAAATTAATATTAAAAGGTTATTACGGTCTGGATAATTCAGGCTCACTTTCCGTGGAATGGCTGAAGTAATAAAAATGAATGAACAGGTTTGGCCTGGTGCAGACTTGGAATGACACCTACTGGAATATGCGAAGCGGAAAGCGCGAGATTCACCATTTTAGAATTAAAGGAAATTGAGGTGTGGTGGAAATCATTCATCAATATAAAATCACTAAAAATGAATAAAAACAAACACATAAAAAGCTAGCCGCCGGCGGGGTTCGATCCCCGGTACCACCTCGGATTTTTCTGAGGTAGGGAGGTCTGGTAGGGGTGCACTCAGCCTCGTGATTCAAATTGAGGAGCTACTTGATAGAGAAGTAGCGGCTCCGGCCGTGGGTGTCGGCATTCTCACCACATACCCCCAATCCCGCCTTCTGCTTATGGTAGATGACGCAGCGGTCGGGTGGTAGGCCTTGTCCCTTCTGGGATGTTAGCGCCATGGAGTTACTTACATAAAAAGCTATCCTTTAAAAGATGCAGAATTATTAAAAATGAGGAAACTTCCTTCTATAATAAACTATAAATGGTTAGCCAAAGTTTAAATAAATAATGATAAAGTTAGATGTGCGTACTTAATATTATAAATGTGTTGTTTGTTATATGTTTTTTTGCAATGAATTTTAAGGGAGAGTTTGGGGTTGTAGTTTGTGTAGTATTCTGTAATTTCAGTGGACTATATTCTAAAGCAAAAAGTAACCATGGGTATTTCTATGCTCACCGAAATGATACGTAAGTCATTGGCACAACATGTGTCATCTGTGAGCGGAATTTAGAACTAGGCGAATGTAGTAATTTACAAAAAGTAGCTCGAAATACAAATACAAATACTTTTAGGTACAATTTCGAACACTAGTTTAACCCGCGATCGGTCGCTTATGTCTTGCATTTAAAAGCTCTTTTGCCATGACTGCGTTCTTAATGTGTATATTTATTATCAGTGCAACTTAAATGTAAAAAGATGCCATTGATCTGTCCAAGAGATATTACCTCAACCCGGAGTTATACCTTACACTTCCGCTATATTTTTACTACATCTCAGGTTTAAAAGAAAATTCAAACTGGCGATAACTTCCTTACTTTAGTTTGGTATCAACGATAGATGTTTTATTTTAAGAAAGTTAATTGGATGTCCCCATACTGATAGTTTGTTAAAGTTAAATTCCTGTAAAATAAGTGTCCAAACTTGTATGGAAGTATGTCCACAGAAAGTTAAATTAATTATTAAGGACTAAGTAAAATAAGAATTTCCTGTCGTATAAGCCCCCTTAATTTGTATGAATCGTTCACCTTTAATGTGTGCGAAAAATATTTTTGTAGATCTGAAATCATATATCAATGATTCAATGTAGACAGCAAGGCATAGTTAAAAGGAATGGTGCATTGGATCTTAACATTTACTCAGGAGTAATTTATAGAGCTGAACTTTGTGCCCACCCTTTGACGCGTAACATGGAGCTGTTACTATGGAAACGGTAGTCATGGTGATCATTGAGGCGGCGGCAATTGTAAAAACAATGTCCAAGAGCTCGAATTTTACGGTACGATGAAGAAAAAACTGTCTCGGCAACGTTAGAGGTCGGCATTCATAATTCAGCATCCATGTTTCCTACGGGCTAACCCAACACACGACCGTGGGACAAACTTAAATATTTATGACATTCCTCTGAATTATATTTCGATTTGCAGCAGTGTTTTCAAGTGGAATGGTAATGGCCATAAATGAAACTAAATGACGCATTTCTTACATCTGCATTGCGATATCTATTTCACTAAACTATAAACGGCAGGTAAAGAGAGAAATTATATGTGTTGTATAAACGAATCTGCAATGGTCATTTTGACATATAATAGTATAAGTTATGCAGAAGAGACCTGAATTACTTGTATTTCGTTTTAGTGTTACATTTAAGGAGGAAATATGTATATTTAGGGATAGGCTGTTACAGATTTCTACCTTAGCCTATATTCTATATTTTTAAACTCAGAGTTACTAAAATATCACACAACACGTAGTTAGTGTCCATAGCCTACAATACCCACAATATAGCACACAGTATTAACATTTAACATTTGTTATGAATTAAGACATTTTAACAATATTGTACTATATCTTTTTTTCAAAACAACTCTGAACAATTGGAAATAAATTCGTAAATCTTTTTTTTTTTTTTTTTTTTTGTAAATGACGCCGATAGTCTATCTTATTCTACATTTGTGAAAAATGTGTTTTTCCCCCACAATGGTTCACTATACTTAAATGCTGTCTGAATGAATACCAATTTCAAACATATGAAATATTATAAACAAATGATTATTCCCACCCTGGCACCCGTCATAATAGTTTTATACTCACAAATGAATGTAACGGAATCATAAATATATACTGAAAATTAGAACACATATATCTTAATATAGTTGGGCTATTAATCGGTGAATTTCGTAAATTCCTAATAATTAACCATTTTGGAGAAAACTGAAGTCATTTTGAAAGAAATGCCAGGATCGCTGTTCAGGCTTTTAAATAAGGGCTGATTTGATGGGTTAGAAGACAATGTATACAATTGTAAGCTTCATCAGAAGTTGCAAGAAGAATATTCCTTTTTAATATTTTTTAAATTAAAATTCATGGAATTTTGACCAGCCTACACTTTTAATGTTTAATTCCAAACGAAATGGCAATGAATTATATATAAGTTCGACAATATTGCCTAGTAACTGTAACTTAGGGGTGGTTATATCAAGTAATTTAAGCCATTTGTGACATGCAAAGTTGCTACCTATGTAGATAGGAAGAATTTCTTTTCCAGTCAACCGTTAGAGTGAATTACATTATTCGTGGAAATATATAACTGAGTTTATTCCTCGAAATGTGACCATTCACAAGTCCACGGCCAGTGCAAACCGCCCGTCATGTATAGAAAGCTGGTTATGGAAAACAATAAATATTGATGAAAATAATAACAATGATAGCAGTAATACTAACTTACACAGGTGAATCCCTTCATAAAAATAATCTCGATGTTTCATACAGGATGGAAGGGGTATAACAGCGAAGAGTCTAACAGCCCACCCCTTAGGTAGTTACCAAAAGAATGAAATACTTAGCTTATGTTAGTCTGAATTAAATATTATGATCAGAAGAAAACCTTGTCCCTAAATGTTCAACTTCCCTTGTACCATTGAGGTCCGTATGACCCTAAATACATCTCTGAAAGAAATGCCGCCGTTGGTTTTAAAGCTATAATTTTCAAAATTTATGACTTTATTCCTCTGAGTCAGCTATATCCAATGACGTTTTATTATTTTTATGTTTTCAACCCATTAAAATGTATTCATTGTTTTTATACTGAGTACCATTGGAGTCAGTATTACTCCATTGAAAATTAGCATTTTTTCTTCGAGTGTATTATGTAAAAATGCTTCTCTGGAAAGTTGTCCTGTTTTGAAAGTAAAAACAGTCTAATGTTTTAAAACTTCTTTATAAAGAACTCCATTACTAACGAAATATCAATCGGTACCGATATAATCATCGATATAGGCCTAGCCAATGGGATCTTTTTGACCCCAGTAGTAGGCCTACTCAGTGTAACAAAAATAACTCTCTTCATCACACACAGCGTTAGAGGAACGATTAAGAAATGCTAACTTTACAGTTTTTCATAAAATTGAAGGTTTACCTGCGAATTGAATACGCAAACCATACAATCCGCGAAATAATGCAACATCGAAGCTAGAGTGTCTTCTTATAGTATTAAAGTGTTTCTACACGTGTCGTTGTCGTTGCAACCGGGAACAGTTTCTAGCAGTAGGCTATGCTTTTGCAATTCTGCGGAACCTTTTGACTTATACTATCTCGTTAACCATAAACGCATTCACATAACTCAAAATAAGTTTTATGTTTATGTTAAAGTTATGTTCCTTTTATACTCCTCTCCCTTGAATCTTGCAGTTATAACCCTTCAATGCATTTAGGTGGTTGTAGAATATCCACAAAATTTATGTACTAAGTTCTAGTTTACAATATTCACACGATGTTTCACATTGGTTTCTGCCCTAAGGGAGATTGTAAATTGCTCTGAGAAGCCTATGAAAGGCTCTCTTAGTCTAAGAGAGAAATTTCCTGAGTTATTCAACAAGTAGGCTATTTTGTTCTTGTTCTTTACACAGAATATAACTAGAACGATCCTGATTATAAGAAGTAAAATGTTCTCAGTATCGATATAATCCTAATTTTGTGCGCAACGTGATTTCTGGTGACCTCCTGTGTGGTTTACTGGTTAACGTTGCTGACTACAGCTCTGCAGGTCTAGGTTTGGTCCCCGGGAACTCCTCGGATCTTTCTTAGGTAGGGAGGTCTGGTACGGGCTGCACTCAGCCTCGTTACAGAATTGAGGAGCTACTTGGTAAATAATAGTAAACCATCAATAACGGCCGTTTGAGTTGCCTTGCTGACCACATGGCCCCCAGTCTTGCAAAATCTGCCGCAGGTAAATGACGCAGTGGTCGGATGGCAGGTCTATTTCCTCGAGGACCAACTTCATAAGCATTCCTAAGATATATTGTGATGTATAAATATGTCTAGGTAATGTGTGACATTATTTGTTATATATACTTGCTGTCTCAGGTATTCTAAATTGGCCATAAACTCTTTATTTCGTTCGTAGGACAATTAATACACCCTGGATGGCTAGACACTACCTCGCTTTTAGATGTAACATTACATATAAAAAACTACTTGCATGATTTTTACTTATTTGAATAAAAAAGTAATTCGTATTGCTCGCATCGCGCAGTAAGTAGACATTTCTGCTGTCGTCTGTTGATTCTTCCCCTGCTAGTTGTTTTGTTGCCAGCACACAATCAAATCACCGTCTGCCCCTGAATAATGCAACACGCCAACCAGGCTCAGAAACTCAATGGAAAAGCCTCAAAAACGCGGCTTTACCTCTGGCACCCTCCAGGAAATACAGAATACAGAGTGTGTTGTAAAACTTCTACATGAATATACTGTAACACCAATCTAGTTTTGCACTCTGAGAAAGTAAGCTAATTTAGGACTCTATGTTCTTCTTAAGGAAATAGAATTTTCTTTACAGTTTGATCAAATGGTGGGGGAAATGCTGATTTTCTATACTTCATTTCTGTTTCTAGACTTGAAGAAATCATTTAAGCGGGTGGATTGCCGACAATTTCAAAATAATTCTCAACTTTCCTTATCAAGTTAACCTGCGTATCCTTCTCCCTTTCTTTCCTGTTATGTCTTCATCATATTTTGCGTTCCATTTATTTTTCAAGCTTCGTTTTACGTAAGTATAATGCTATGACGAAAACTAAAGCAACTTTTGAATTTGTTTTTGTTTCAACTCCTACAGTTGTTTCTTTCATTTTTTATATTTCATCATGGTTTAAATATAGGCTATCGAACAAACCGGAACTTTCATAATTAAAGACTGGATTTCCATGCACAATCAAATAAAATACGGATGCATTCATGCACTATATGATGACCAAATATTCACAAAGAAGGGGAAATACAATACAAATATGCACTATTAAAATTCAAACTGACGTTTCATTTACAGTATGTGTAGCACAATGTACTATTCACAGTCTTTGCAAATAGTCGCGGTTATGCGTTTATTTGTCAAAATGATTGTGTACGCTTAAAATGACCTGTCTACGTCACAAAAAGAGAAAGGTGTAAACATAAATTGCTATATTTGAGACGAACTGAGGCCATATTCTTTGCCTTCGGCATTTTCACTTATAACTTAATTTTTTTTCTTATGGAACACATAAATCCATAATAAGGATTTCCATTCATAATTTTGTTCAATTTTTCTTCCAGCTTCCATATCTACGTCCTAGGATAATATGCAGAATGTCCTCCATAGGGAATCGACCAATGACAGGCCCATAGCCTGCAACTTAGTTGTTGCGTTAAGCAATTTTACGAAGTTTGTCTCAGTGTAACTTAAGTCGTATTCTACATTATTGTCGTTAAATGCAACTTGAAAACCGTTAAGTATTTTCTGTGGTGGCCTCAAATATTGTAAGATCATAAAAAAAAGAGGAAACATTTAGAAAAAGCTGTATTATGCTATTTAATAACAATTTTAAAAAATATGCACTCAGACTATAAAAGTGGACGTAATATGCAATATACCTAGGTATACTTCAAAACATGCTTTATTAAACATAAAAACTTAGAAACTTGCATTATGCATTATATTGTCCAATAATTTCCAAAACATGCAAATATACATCGAAAGTAAATTTATTTGGAATCAGTAATCATTTATATAAATATTTCATAAGCTTGAGAATTGTAACTAGCTTATATAAAAACATCAGTTGTCATGCAAATACTGTCTTTAGCCATTAACATTTATCCAAAACGTTTTAACGATTACCCTGAACAATAGGCCTATACTGAAACCGTACATTTACACTGTCAGGATGTCTCTTTATCTCTACAACGAAGTTTTTCCTCAGCATACATTTTCTCATCCTGCAGCGCCAAGTTGCTTCAGAAGTAACTGGTTTATTTGTGTATTTTTTCAATGGGCGATTTGAAAAACGGATTAACTGTATTCGTGGAAATGTTCATGTGAAATGTAAATTCGCATTGTTGTTTTACAAATATATGTCGTATGCTGCGTGCAGTTCAGTTTAGACTATGAAATCCCTTGGTCATTTCTTTTTAGAAATATGGTAAAACTTGTATTAAAGCCGACCGCTTTTCCCATTTGAAGACTGATTGTTATAGGAACCAACAGTAAAGCCCACAATATGAATGCAATTTGTAACTTTCTTAAGATACCACCCCTTTCCCCCACATAAAAACAGTAGCCTATCAACTTTTTCCTATTAACTCCCAATGAAAGACGTAAAATATTCAGTTTCACAGTAGGCTTAATGGTTAAAATTGTTTAAAAGTAAATACAGCATCTGATTGTTGTGAATAGTTTCCTGAATTTTTATCAGTCTGAAAATAGTAAATGACAGGAGTGTACGCATGGTCAAACTGTTTTGAACTGTTGATTACATTGTGGTATATATGTGTTATTGTATCCCGGCACGAAATTGTAAACAATTTTATTCTCTTTCGGCGATTTTTAGATTGAGTGGAAGATCTTTGTAGAATGGGTTGTACAATTTGATCTTTAGCCAGTGCAGCGGCTCATCCTACCTCTTTTGAAGACATGAGTAAAGCCAATTTGTGGTGCTGGAGCGGTCTGGTATTGAACTGTGGCCCATTAAAGCGAAACATCAATTGCTCTCCTTAGCCGAGAAACGACAATGAAAACATATTTTAGCCCGAGTCTGCAGTCTTTTGTGTCGTGGGTTTTACGGCCAGGCCAGGATATTTATTGTCTCGAGAGGATCGGCTCAAGTGCCCTCTATTTTATGGCGACCAACTCTGCACAACAATGGAGCAGATTGCCGTCGCTTTGTTTGAGCAGTTGTCCGCTTTTATGGACTCTTCGTTGTAATGACAAATCGGTTTATAGGTGAGAAGTCAATCACACGCCTGTCCTATTGTCGCATTGCACCAATAAAATCAAGCAAATTATCGACTAATAATTCCCAGAATTTATATTCACAAACACCAAGCATGGACTTATTCTCGCGGTTTTAGCGCGTTTCTAATCTTACAGATATAAACAAAATTAATTAATATTACATATGCATATTTCGCGTTTAGTTTTCTTTTATTGAAATAATCAACGAAGCGTGTAATTCATCCTTTACCAGCGGTTTTCTACCATTCTAGATCCACGGATTCCTGGAAAATCTTATTTTCTTTCGGTAGCCGTAACATTTTTGTATGGCATTTTAGAGGATAACAGAACCGTCGATTTAGTCTTTTGGTTAAAAAAATTATATATATATTTTTTAAATTTATCGTAAAAATTCCAGCATACCCCAAAGTGTAGCTCTATAACATTGTATGCTATTTGGGCACATAGAAGGTTATTTCCGAAGCCATATTTAAAGTACCGTGCGTTTTAAACTGCCAGTGCGTGCAAACTTATCGCTCGTTTGTTCAGTTTGAATTTTCATTTTATTTATTCAAATTCAAAATCCATCTTTTCTCACAAATTAGAGATAATGATCTTAGGTGTTTTCACAAGGCACTTCACATTGTGTGCAATGAAATTACTGATCAGGTCCTTTGTATAGGCTTTAGTTTTTTATTATTTTTAGTATCATCGTGTCTCATTTCTTTCAAACTTCCCATTTCCCTTTTGTAATTTTTTAAATTAATGTACAAATAAGACAAAAATTCGTCAAAACGTTTGCAAACAAGTATCAAAGAATGTTGCCTAAAATAATCAGATTTATATATTACTATTTTTCAGAGATATATAACCATTATTATTTAAGAAGTATATTAAATTAATGTCTCAGAAACAAACTGTGAGATATTAAACAGAAATATGAAACAGTATTTTCTGTTAAGAACTAAACTAAACTCCGTGGCGCTACATCCCTGGAGGGACTTGGCCTACCACCCGACCGCTGCGTCATCTCCCGTAGGCAGATGGCAGGATTGGGGGGCATGTGGTCAGCATGCCGACACCCACGGCAGTTAATGGTGGTTTTCTTGACCGGAGCCGCTACTTCTCTATCAAGTAGCTCCTCAATTTTGAATCACGAGGCTGAGTGCACCCCTACCAGACCTCCCTACCTCAGAAAAATCCGAGGAGGTACCGGGAATCGAACCCGGGCCGACGGATCTGTAGTCAGCGACGCTAACCACAGGACCACGCCGGCGGACCTATTTTCTGTTAAGGCCGTCAGAATTCATTATATTGCACAGGGTAAGGGAGGGTAATTGTAAACAAGGGGCATTTGTAAACAGTTGATATAAAACTTAAATGGTGATATTTCTGTTCTCATGATTGCTGTCATTGGATTTAGTCATCTTATTTTTAGCAGATATCAGTTTTCCTCACTTTTCTGTGCTGTATATTGTTGAATGTGGAGCTTTTTGTATTGCTATGCGTGGAAGTTCAGAAAGCGAAGATTTCAGAAGAAAGAAAATTTCCCTTCTTCCTTCATTGCTTGGTAAGTTGGACTCCTATTATTGTTTATTGAGCTTGTTATCATTCCCAAATGAGATTTTATTAAGTGAAATTACTAAAATTTAAATTAGATAAAGTGTCAGTGTGTGTTTACATTTTCCCCTGAAATAACGGAAAGCAGGGAAATTGGAAACAGAAATTCATTCCAACATAAACTTGTAAAATTATAAGTAACAGATTATTTATATTGTTCCAGGTATTGGAAAGTGCCAAGGGCATATGTTAGGTACAGTACACCACCATTGGTCAAGGTTCTTCCCAGTCCCAAACTTAGTACACACACACATATATAATGTTGGGGTATTGGGCTAATCTCATCCACTGAAAAATGTGCCGTCTAGGATTTGAGAACAAAATTACATACATCACCCCAAAAACATACTTCAAATGACAAGACAGCATTCATTGCTGGAAGTCTTGTTGAGCTCTTCTGCAAAACTGCAAAATGCCACGAGATAAATTTTCCTTCCTGCTTTGAAAAAAGTAAATTGCCGACTGCAACAACTTTGCTATGGTGAAGTGTAAACCAATGAAGTTTTGTGTCAACTGATGGAAGTGAAAAGGATAAAAAAAGAAAAGGAATTTATCTCGTGGCATTTTGCAGTTTTGCAGAAGAGCTCAACAAGACTTCCAGCAATGAATGCTGTCTTGTCATTTGAAGTATGTTTTTGGGGTGATGTATGTAATTTTGTTCTCAAATCCTAGACGGCACATTTTTCAGTGGATGAGATTAGCCCAATACCCCAACATTATATATGTGTGTGTGTACTAAGTTTGGGACTGGGAAGAACCTTGACCAATGGTGGTGTACTGTACCTAACATATGCCCTTGGCACTTTCCAATACCTGGAACAATATAAATAATCTGTTACTTATAATTTTACAAGTTTATGTTGGAATGAATTTCTGTTTCCAATTTCCCTGCTTTCCGTTATTTCAGGGGAAAATGTAAACACACACTGACACTTTATCTAATTTAAATTTTAGTAATTTCACTTAATAAAATCTCATTTGGGAATGATAACAAGCTCAATAAACAATAATAGGAGTCCAACTTACCAAGCAATGAAGGAAGAAGGGAAATTTTCTTTCTTCTGAAATCTTCGCTTTCTGAACTTCCACGCATAGCAATACAAAAAGCTCCACATTCAACAATATACAGCACAGAAAAGTGAGGAAAACTGATATCTGCTAAAAATAAGATGACTAAATCCAATGACAGCAATCATGAGAACAGAAATATCACCATTTAAGTTTTATATCAACTGTTTACAAATGCCCCTTGTTTACAATTACCCTCCCTTACCCTGTGCAATATAATGAATTCTGACGGCCTTAACAGAAAATAGGTCCGCCGGCGTGGTCCTGTGGTTAGCGTCGCTGACTACAGATCCGTCGGCCCGGGTTCGATTCCCGGTACCTCCTCGGATTTTTCTGAGGTAGGGAGGTCTGGTAGGGGTGCACTCAGCCTCGTGATTCAAAATTGAGGAGCTACTTGATAGAGAAGTAGCGGCTCCGGTCAAGAAAACCACCATTAACTGCCGTGGGTGTCGGCATGCTGACCACATGCCCCCCAATCCTGCCATCTGCCTACGGGAGATGACGCAGCGGTCGGGTGGTAGGCCAAGTCCCTCCAGGGATGTAGCGCCACGGAGTTTAGTTTAGTTCTTAACAGAAAATACTGTTTCATATTTCTGTTTAATATCTCACAGTTTGTTTCTGAGACATTAATTTAATATACTTCTTAAATAATAATGGTTATATATCTCTGAAAAATAGTAATATATAAATCTGATTATTTTAGGCAACATTCTTTGATACTTGTTTGCAAACGTTTTGACGAATTTTTGTCTTATTTGTACATTAATTAAAAAAATTACAAAAGGGAAATGGGAAGTTTGAAAGAAATGAGACACGATGATACTAAAAATAATAAAAAACTAAAGCCTATACAAAGGACCTGATCAGTAATTTCATTGCACACAATGTGAAGTGCCTTGTGAAAACACCTAAGATCATTATCTCTAATTTGTGAGAAAAGATGGATTTTGAATTTGAATAAATAAAATGAAAATTCAAACTGAACAAACGAGCGATAAGTTTGCACGCACTGGCAGTTTAAAACGCACGGTACTTTAAATATGGCTTCGGAAATAACCTTCTATGTGCCCAAATAGCATACAATGTTATAGAGCTACACTTTGGGGTATGCTGGAATTTTTACGATAAATTTAAAAAATATATATATAATTTTTTTAACCAAAAGACTAAATCGACGGTTCTGTTATCCTCTAAAATGCCATACAAAAATGTTACGGCTACCGAAAGAAAATAAGATTTTCCAGGAATCCGTGGATCTAGAATGGTAGAAAACCGCTGGTAAAGGATGAATTACACGCTTCGTTGATTATTTCAATAAAAGAAAACTAAACGCGAAATATGCATATGTAATATTAATTAATTTTGTTTATATCTGTAAGATTAGAAACGCGCTAAAACCGCGAGAATAAGTCCATGCTTGGTGTTTGTGAATATAAATTCTGGGAATTATTAGTCGATAATTTGCTTGATTTTATTGGTGCAATGCGACAATAGGACAGGCGTGTGATTGACTTCTCACCTATAAACCGATTTGTCATTACAACGAAGAGTCCATAAAAGCGGACAACTGCTCAAACAAAGCGACGGCAATCTGCTCCATTGTTGTGCAGAGTTGGTCGCCATAAAATAGAGGGCACTTGAGCCGATCCTCTCGAGACAATAAATATCCTGGCCTGGCCGTAAAACCCACGACACAAAAGACTGCAGACTCGGGCTAAAATATGTTTTCATTGTCGTTTCTCGGCTAAGGAGAGCAATTGATGTTTCGCTTTAATGGGCCACAGTTCAATACCAGACCGCTCCAGCACCACAAATTGGCTTTACTCATGTCTTCAAAAGAGGTAGGATGAGCCGCTGCACTGGCTAAAGATCAAATTGTACAACCCATTCTACAAAGATCTTCCACTCAATCTAAAAATCGCCGAAAGAGAATAAAATTGTTTACAATTTCGTGCCGGGATACAATAACACATATATACCACAATGTAATCAACAGTTCAAAACAGTTTGACCATGCGTACACTCCTGTCATTTACTATTTTCAGACTGATAAAAATTCAGGAAACTATTCACAACAATCAGATGCTGTATTTACTTTTAAACAATTTTAACCATTAAGCCTACTGTGAAACTGAATATTTTACGTCTTTCATTGGGAGTTAATAGGAAAAAGTTGATAGGCTACTGTTTTTATGTGGGGGAAAGGGGTGGTATCTTAAGAAAGTTACAAATTGCATTCATATTGTGGGCTTTACTGTTGGTTCCTATAACAATCAGTCTTCAAATGGGAAAAGCGGTCGGCTTTAATACAAGTTTTACCATATTTCTAAAAAGAAATGACCAAGGGATTTCATAGTCTAAACTGAACTGCACGCAGCATACGACATATATTTGTAAAACAACAATGCGAATTTACATTTCACATGAACATTTCCACGAATACAGTTAATCCGTTTTTCAAATCGCCCATTGAAAAAATACACAAATAAACCAGTTACTTCTGAAGCAACTTGGCGCTGCAGGATGAGAAAATGTATGCTGAGGAAAAACTTCGTTGTAGAGATAAAGAGACATCCTGACAGTGTAAATGTACGGTTTCAGTATAGGCCTATTGTTCAGGGTAATCGTTAAAACGTTTTGGATAAATGTTAATGGCTAAAGACAGTATTTGCATGACAACTGATGTTTTTATATAAGCTAGTTACAATTCTCAAGCTTATGAAATATTTATATAAATGATTACTGATTCCAAATAAATTTACTTTCGATGTATATTTGCATGTTTTGGAAATTATTGGACAATATAATGCATAATGCAAGTTTCTAAGTTTTTATGTTTAATAAAGCATTTTTTGAAGTATACCTAGGTATATTGCATATTACGTCCACTTTTATAGTCTGAGTGCATATTTTTTAAAATTGTTATTAAATAGCATAATACAGCTTTTTCTAAATGTTTCCTCTTTTTTTTATGATCTTACAATATTTGAGGCCACCACAGAAAATACTTAACGGATTTCAAGTTGCATTTAACGACAATAATGTAGAATACGACTTAAGTTACACTGAGACAAACTTCGTAAAATTGCTTAACGCAACAACTAAGTTGCAGGCTATGGGCCTGTCATTGGTCGATTCCCTATGGAGGACATTCTGCATATTATCCTAGGACGTAGATATGGAAGCTGGAAGAAAAATTGAACAAAATTATGAATGGAAATCCTTATTATGGATTTATGTGTTCCATAAGAAAAAAAATTAAGTTATAAGTGAAAATGCCGAAGGCAAAGAATATGGCCTCAGTTCGTCTCAAATATAGCAATTTATGTTTACACCTTTCTCTTTTTGTGACGTAGACAGGTCATTTTAAGCGTACACAATCATTTTGACAAATAAACGCATAACCGCGACTATTTGCAAAGACTGTGAATAGTACATTGTGCTACACATACTGTAAATGAAACGTCAGTTTGAATTTTAATAGTGCATATTTGTATTGTATTTCCCCTTCTTTGTGAATATTTGGTCATCATATAGTGCATGAATGCATCCGTATTTTATTTGATTGTGCATGGAAATCCAGTCTTTAATTATGAAAGTTCCGGTTTGTTCGATAGCCTATATTTAAACCATGATGAAATATAAAAAATGAAAGAAACAACTGTAGGAGTTGAAACAAAAACAAATTCAAAAGTTGCTTTAGTTTTCGTCATAGCATTATACTTACGTAAAACGAAGCTTGAAAAATAAATGGAACGCAAAATATGATGAAGACATAACAGGAAAGAAAGGGAGAAGGATACGCAGGGATTTTATTTCACTTCACACAAATGCAATTAATAGGAAATGATCAATCTCCGCCATTTCATGCAGATGTCTAAACTTAAATAACTTAGATGAATTTTCGCTTCTCATTGTAATGATTGCTCGATGGCGTAGTGGGTAAGATGAAGGGCTAATATGCTAGCGGTCCCGTGTTCGGATCTCCTTGGGTCGAACATTTAAAGGATACTAATAGATAGGTAGGGTAAAGGAGAAAACGGATTGAATAGTAGGAAAGGGTAAAGAAGTGGTGAAAGGGGGGGGAGTCAGAATTTCCAATACTGCTAGTAGTTCCACCATTCACATCTAGATGTCTCGAGTGGGAAGAGCTAAAGGGACGACCTGTTTTTCCCTCGTTTTTTAATAAAAAATCCCGGGGGAGGACCCCCATTTTTTGGATTTCCAAATAATAGCAAACTTTCGTCTGTGTCGGTCCCTCCTTTCAGTATTTTCTGGTTCCGCCTTTGGTTGAGACGAAAATAAGATATCCTAGGAAGAGCTTTGGTAACCGTTACTTTTGATTTTTTGTAACAGGTCGTTACCGTTACATACATGTAACAGTTACAAAGTAACAGTTACAAGAAATATTCCCCATCTCTACTTTTAAGACAGTGTGTTAAGGACTGTGAATCACAGAATTATACGACAGACGGTAAGGTTGTATTTTGTCAACTGTGTAACAAACAAATTGCGTGTGAGAAAAAGTTTCAATTAACACAACATTCATCTACCAAGCAACATATTGCAGCAAAACAGAGACAGGCCACCCCAAAGCAAACTCTACTTACTTCATCTAGTGGTACTTCATCTAACAGAAATGAATTTTTCAACGATTTATATCATGTTATAATTGCAGCAAATATACCATGGAATTCACTAAACAATAAAAATTTCCGGGATTTCTTAGAGAAATATTGCAACCGTACCATCCCACATGAATCAACGCTTCGAAAACAATACTTGGATGATTGTTACCAATCAGCAATTACTTAAATTCAAAATACTTTGAAAGGGTACCATACATGGGGTGTAGTCGATGAAACCACAGACTCTTGTGGCGCAAATTTTCTCGTTGGCAAACTAAGTGAAGAAGAGCCGGGAACGCCTTATTTGATCGCTTGTAGGGTCTTAGAAAAAACTAATCACTCCACTGTAGCACGCTTTGTGAATGACGCTCTAAGAGTATTGTGGCCAGTAGGGGGCAACGACGACAAGTTTCGTGTCCTCCTTTCAGATTCTGCATCCTATATGTTGAGTGCTGGTTCGGCTCTAAAAACATTTTTTCCCCATCTAATACATGTTACTTGCATTGTACATGGACTTCATAGAGTAGCAGAAACAGTACGGGAACAATTTTCTGAAGTGAATACTTTGATTTCAAGTACTAAGAAGGTATTTCTGAAAGCTCCCGCGCGAGTAAACGCTTACAGAGAATCGCTTCCGGAACGAACTTTACCACCAGAACCGATTATTTCGCGTTGGGGCACATGGATAAATGCTGCTCTATTTTATTCTGATAATTTTAGTGCAGTTAAAGAATTTGTTTGCCGTCTGGATCCAAGTGATGCCACTTCAATTCAGCGTACACAAGAAGTATTCAAAAGTGAAACTTTACACAGGGATTTAAATGTAATCAAAGCTCATTTCAAAAGCTTACCTGAAGCAATCCAGAAATTAGAAAAGTGTGGTTTCCCCCTTAATGATGCCCTATTAATCCTTGAAAAAGTGAAAGATGAGCTTAGTTGTGCGCCTGTTAATTATGCGGAAAAACTGGGTGAAAAACTGTGCAGTGTTCTACAAAGAAATCCTGGATTTAACATCTTACGCTCTGTGAACAAATACCTGCAAGGTGACAGTGTTGACCTTCCAGAAGAAATTTCACCAGAACTTGTAAGTTCGTACAAATACTGCCCTATGACATCTGTGGACGTTGAGAGATCGTTCTCAGCATACAAACTCATACTAACCAACAGACGACATAAATTTACTCCGGAACACTTAGAGAAGATGATGATAGTCTACTGCAAATCCAATTACAGTCAGCAGGGGGACATATAACTGGACACGCTGAATGTGAGTAGATTGCATTTTAACTGCATATTTTCGAGATTTTGGTGCATATTTTACATATTTTAGCACCATAGATGCATGCATATTTTAACAGTTTTTAGTGCATATAATTCCGATGTCTAGTCATCAGAATCAGGGCCCTGGTAATTACTATTCTGTTAGGGGGTACGCCGTAGCGTAGTGTTCGATGCGCTGCGCTACAAACCGGAAGGTCGCTGGTTCGATTCCCGATGAGGTCGTTGAGATGTGTCAATTGACCTAATCCTTCTGGTGGCACTATGGCCCTGTGGTCGACTCAGCCTCTAGCAGAAATGAGTACCAGGAGCAATCCTGTGGGGTAAAAGCGGCGGGTGCGTAAGGCTGACAAGTTTTTCATAGGATAATCAGAGTGATCCACTAATTAAAAGAACGATGTATAAAACCTTGGTAGGTGAGGATAAAATACGGAATTACAAACACACTATTTTCAAAATTGAGATAAGTAGGACCATTTAGTCGGCTGTGGTGGTCTAGAGGTAGCGTGCCCGCCTCTAGATCCGAAGTTCGCGGGATCACACCCGGCCGCAGTCGATGGGATTTTCAGGACGTAAAAATCCTGGGCACGGAGTCCTGCGGGAGGGACTGCTGGGGGGCCGGTGTCGTAGATTTACGGCACGTAAAAGTACTCCAAGCCTAAATTAGAGCCTCTGGACGAAATTTCTCGGCCCTTTCACGTCCAAGTAAAACCTTATTTTCCGGAGGGAAGTTGAGAGGCGATGGACTTACCACCTGTCCCTCTGCCACCTCTAGGAGAATAAGCGTAACAAAATTCACATAGGTACAGAAACCTCCATTTGGAGGCCCTTCGCCCCAACATGGGGGCATAGGATTAGAGAGAGAGAGAGAGAGAGAGAGAGAGAGAGAGAGAGAGAGAGAGTGAGTGGACTATTTATGTAGTACCAGAACGTAAATAATACAGTAGGAGAAGGGACCTTATCTTCCCAGCCATAATTTTATAGGACAGACAAACATAATACTGTATATGTTAAAATTTCTTGGTTTTAGATTGTTGGAGCAAGCTATTCCTACTGGCACGGTATAACGTTAATAATGATAATTAATGTGGTCACTGCACTATAAGCTCTTGAATTCGTTATAGATTAAACTGCTTTTTCTCAAACTAAGTTTTCGAAACATAAAATTTAGCATGACACAATTTATACAATGCGTTGAATTTTGAAATACGAGGCGTGTTTTTAAAATAATTTTAAAAAATAACATTATTTTCCAAATACTTTAATATCATTCATTACCTTATGCCTTACAATACTTCACCGTGATCTCTGCGTCGAAAGCTGGTATCCCGGAGTCCCCATTAGTTCCTCTGGACCTACTATTAAACCATCCCAGTCCCCGTCTCCCCCATAAACGCCCCTAAAATGATCCCGCCATATATCTGGGGTGATTTTAATCTTAATCCACCCCCTGCACATATGCTTTTGATTTTTCTCCAAATTTCTTTCAAATTGTCGTTTCTTGCTACATGACTTAGGGCCATAGTAATAGTCCTGTTTCACCTGAGAAACTCACGTGAAATGAGATCTGAGACGCTGTGCAGGGAAATAAACGCATCTTGAGTACTGCCGGAAGCCTCTCGCTTGAGAACGTATCACGTGAGAGCTGAACAGCTGAGACCAGTATCACGCAGAGTAATAGTCGAGTCTCAAGTTAAGATTACTTGTGCGCATAGTAATAGTCGCCGAAGCTGCACTTGAGAGCCGTTTCAAGTAGAGAAATAATCGTTTCACGCAAGTCGAGCTGTGAGCTGACTCAGGTTGCGATTTCTTTCATCGTATTTGTTTAATTTACGAACTTTATACAAGAATTGGAGTAATCTGCTGGTAAGTATATACAGATTAATTTATAGCCTACGTGAAATATGTGGTATAAACCAATATTGTGTATCTATTTACTGGTAAACAGATATATGATAGCTATAGTTATGGATTGCTTTTACTAGTTTTTAATTGTTTTCACACTTTATTGCCTCTGTTTATATAAATAATAATGGCCGGCAACCGTTTATCAAATCATTACGCTGTTTAATAATTGATGGTAGGCTTCAAACTGTGTTCACATAACCTTAAAACTGAGCCTGCAGGGACCGCCTAGTTTCCAGTTTTGCAATTCGTTAATCTGATTGCAGGTTCTACCCCGAAAATGAATAGACCGGAGGTTATGCACCATGACTGGGAGGATATTGTCAATGTGTATGATGCGTATGACAGGGCGAATGAAGCTCAAGGAGGAAGGTTGCGAAAGCGATACGTCCGAGATGCCAGGGATCCATTTAACTGGTGGGCAGAGCAAGAATTCAAGCAGCGGTACCGGTTTTCGAAGGATGCTGTGATGCATTTTTTTACTACCGCTGATTGTGCTTGATCTGCAGACACAATCAAGGCGTGGCCTGCCCATACCACCAGTTCGGCAGCTCTTGTTGTGTCTACGCCTTTATGGCACTGGATCCTTTCAGGTAGGCTTTAGTGCTTTATTGTGTTGTGTCACTTATGTAGCCTATTGTGACTGATCACTTTCCATATATTTTATTTCCACATGTCATATTAGGCCTACTTCTAAGCTAGTCAATTGCTTCATTATTACAGGCTGTGTGTGGCGACCTGGACAGCATTTCACAAAAGTCTGCGTCCAATGTTGTCCGGAGAGTCTCCCACCTGCTGGCATCTCTCCACGCGAGGTTCATAAAGTTTCCTGCAACTCAGGCCAGGAAAATTGAAAACAGCAACCGCTTTCAGGCTCTGGGAAGGGTTGGTCCTGTTAATGGTATTCCTGGGATTGGCGGAGCAATTGATTGTACGCATGTGAAAATTGTAAATACGCCCAGGATTGCCCATGCCGAAGTATACAGGAACCGCAAGGGCTTCTTTTCCTTGAATGTTCAGGTAACACAATTCATTGTAAACATTTTCTTGAATTAAGTGCTGCTTTACCCCCATAATTCTTACAGTGGTTTTTATATAGAATGAAATAAACCATGTCAAATTTTACAGGCGGTGGCAGGTCCAAAAATGGAATTCCTGGATATTGTGGCAAGGTGGGCAGGTAGCACACATGACAGCCGAATCTTCCAGGCATCTAGGCTGAATGTGAGATTTATGGAGGGCAACCTCACTGCTGCACTGCTGGGAGATGCCGGCTATCCATCTCTCCGCTATCTTTTTACGCCCCTCGCAAACCCCAACACTCCAGAGGAAGAGCGCTACAACAGGGCCAACATAAAGATGAGGAATGTGGTTGAAAGGGCATTTGGGATATGGAAGAGGAGGTTTCCTTGCCTGAGGAGAGGACTGGGAAATGCCCTTCCGACAGTTTCCCACATCATTGTAGCCTGTGCAGTTCTCCATAATGTGGCCCTGCAACATAATGATGACATGCCAGACGACGATGATGAAGAGGAAGCTGCCGAAGTCCCAGTTGCTCCAGTTGTTGCCCAGCCTGGAGAAGGATTTGCGGTCAGACAGGCATTGATTAATGCACATTTTGCATTGTAAGAAGTTCCAAACTACAGTATGAGCCAAAATATACAGTACTAGAGGATTGGTTGATTTTCATGTAATTTGTTGCTTTTTTGTGCTTATTTGCTTGCTTGGCTGGGGTTTAGTTTCCTTCATTATGCATTCTGCACATTTTCGCCCTGTACTATTATTGATATTACATGTATTTTTTTATCTGACGTGTTCTATATCCTTGAGCCCCGCTCAACACAGGATCTAGAGGACGAGATATCCACATCTACATCTACTACTACTACTACTACATACCATTTCTAATTCTAGGCAATTGGCGGTTAGGTTTTGAATAGTGATATATTAAGTATCAAAGGTTTGTGGCAGTTAGGTTATGAACAGTGATATTAGTGTTGATCGCCATCAAGTTTGGTTTAAAATGAATGCAATAACCTAAAGATCGTAAATGTTTTCCTGCAAATTTTTTCATAGTGGGTAATCATAGAAACCACTTCTTTTGCTGTTTTAGTTTGCTTATAAATTGCTACGAACAATGCTGATGCAACAATACACTGATGAAAGGACATGCACATGAGAGCTGCATGAAATCCTATACTGTATATTTTGGCTTATACTGTAATTTCTGTGTCTGATGACTTCCAAGTAAGTAGTAATACGCGGCGTTTGTTCAGGTGAAAGTTAGGCAACTTCCCGTTTCCCCTACCCGACGCCCGGCGTCTGCAGTTAAGCCCTTATGCCAACGGCGCCCAGAAACGCACTCTTACGCAACGGTTTTTACCAATGTTGTTAAGCCCTTTTGCCAACGACGCCTAGAAACGCACTCTTACGCAAGACTTTTTACCAATGTTGTTATGCCCTTAGGCCAAGACGTCTTGATATGCACTCTTACGCAAGGTTTTTTTTTTACCAATTTTGTTACGCCCTTATGCCATGGACGTCTGGATCCCCCCTCTTATGCAAGGCTTTTACCAATTAGTTACGCCCTTACGCCATGGACGTCTGGACACCCACTCTTACGCACGGTTTTTTAATTTAAGTTGTTACGCCCTTATGCCATAGACGCCGGGGTACACACTCTTACGCGAGGTTTTTTCTCGGGACGTTTGCAGTTGGGTCCTTTGGCTATCCCATATGAAGTCCCTACAGTTTGAAATTTTTTATCCCGCAACGTTATGACCTTTTGACAGCTGTAGTCGCTATCCCAGGACTTCCATATGACGTCATCATTTCTTATGCATGTTAATTTTATATTTATTTAATAATAAAATCATGTCATAGAGGTGGATTCGAACCATTCATGTTGTCATTACCTCCTACCTGTTTTTAACCGCGTGACCACGGTAACATCCGATGTTTCACCTGCTAACTTTGTCTCATATAATATTCAGTTTTTCTCAGTGAGTCATGTTATTCAATCTTGTGCTTTCATAATTGTCTACTAGACCGCGCTAGTTAGCAGTCATTACTTTCAGATTTTTCTACTAGAAGGCAGTTGTGTACATGCTATAAGATGACGACTACCGCTAAATTCAAAATTCAAAACATTGTCTCATATAATATTGAGTTTTTCTCAGTGAGTCATGTTATTGAATCTTGTGCTTTCATAATTGTCTACTAGATCGCGCTACTTAGCAGTCATTACTTTCAGATTTGTCTACTAGAAAACAGTAGTGTACCATATTATAAGATGGCGACTACCGATAAATTCAAAATTCAAAACATTGTCTCATATAATATTGAGTTTTTCTCAGTGAGTCATGTTATTCAATCTTGTACTTTCATAATTGTCTACTAGATCGCGCTACTTAGAAGTCATTACTTTCAGATTTGTCTACTAGAAAACAGTAGTGTACCATGTTATAAGATGGCGACTACCGATAAATTCAAAATTCAAAACATTGTCTCATATAATATTAAGTTTTTTTTATGTACTTAGTTTTAACTTGTTTTATAAGTGATAAAGTTATGTACTGTTAGCTTCTGTCCTGTGATTACCTGTTTGAAAGAAGGAGAAGGAGGGGCAGTAGGAAAGGTTTCTATGAATCAATTTTGATTTGAACATGTAATATCCATCTACATTACATTTTCTCCACAATATTGATTTTAAAAGAAATATAGAAAGTTTATACTTATGTTTTATTATATAAACCTCATAACACTATACACAGAATACTTCATCATAATGTCTGTAAATAACATGATGACTAGAACAAGTCCTGTCCTATTAAAAAAAAAATATATGAAGACATATTTTGTCCATATCCAATGTCTTAAGCACACGCACATCATAATGTCTGTAAATATCATGATAGCTGGATCAAGTTATGACCTATTAAAAAAATATATACGAACATCTATATTGTTCATATCCATTGTCTTAAACACACGCACATCGTTCTGGGATAGAATCCAAATCTATAACACCATCTTCTTAAATATCTGCAATGCACGAACAAGTCTTGTTTGTATCACATTCTTGTTCTTCAATGATCCAAGTCTTTGCTTTCTGAAAACAGTAAAAACAGACACATTAGAAAATTTATTCTTGCAAAGAGGTATTTAATTCCCGCCCCATCTGTGCTATACTTACATCCTGTTTCCTCCTTTGGAAAGCTGGGATGAGTTGTCAAGTCGCTGAAAACAAGTATCAGCTCTTTCTGTCGCAGAATATTTCACCATATTGTCTGCAAGTGTCAAGGTGTTGGAACTCACTGGGCCATTAAAATATATTTTCCATATTCATCGACCTTCTGCTCCATAGTAGGCGCTTGCACATCGTTCTGAGATGGAAGATGAATCTGTGACACCATTTCTTAAAGAAGTTCTATGCAGGAACAAGTCTTGTTTTTTCACACTCTTGTACCGCAATACTTCAACTTTCTGCGTTCTAAAAAAAAAACACACGTTAGAGATGTAGTTTTTGCAACATGGTGTTTTTCTCGAGACGAAATCGGGAAAAAAAACTACCATTGAAGCGATAAATAAAACTTTACATTTTGTTTTCCAAAGATAAAATCCAGCAATTACTCACTCTTCCTTGGACCCTGTCTCTTTCGTGTTTATTCTTTGATCTCTCTCTCTCTTTACTAACGAAGCCTTGTACGTTTCACAGATTGTCGACACTGAAACATGGAAAAGAAATGATTTAATTAGTCGGTCGAAAGCTGATATTACAGGCTAACTCTGATGTATTTAGTACTTACAAGTTTCATTTCTCTTGCTATCTCTTCTCGTTTAGGTCCAGGTGTTGCAACCTGACCCGTGCTGTACTGCGCCCGATGTTGCTGAAGACTTTACAGGAAGAAATTTTGACAGTCATATTATATAAATTTGAATGTGTAGTGCGAACGTGGAGGATAGCATTGCTGAAGCGAGAAACAAGTATGGTCATAGGTGTTGTGGTCTTAAAAGTTTGCATTGCTTAGGCGTCTGACTAAAGACTTCTGTAATAAATATCTCACCCTATGAGGAATAGAGCTATGAAATCACGGGAAAATAGCTCACCGTGAGTAGGGGAACCCCTCCTACTAAAAGACGGGAAAATAACTCACCGTGTTTTAGGAAGGGAATTAATCCTCTTTTACATCATTATTATTTTCTAGGACTTTCAACCTGAATGTGTAAGAAAAGCGGGGGTACAGACAAGGATAATACCTAGTGGTCCCTCTGCCGCACAGAAAAATAAAATGGTGACAAGAATCATCACCGTTTTACTTTCCACATTATCAGCTCTCTTTTTTCCTCTATAGAGGTGGACTTACAGATGAATAAAAATTGCAATCATCTCTGATCAGACATTGTGACAGATGTTTTATTCGTTTCCAAAGGGAAGAGAGTCGTAGCCACCTGGTACTCTGCGTCGTTTCCTAAAACAGAGTCGGTACGTTTTCTCCTCTGGTTCAGACACAACCGTGGCAACTGCTCTCCTCTTAATTTTTTTCTCGGTTCTTACCGTGACAGTGTCTGAGGGGTTGTCCTTTAAAATCATGGATTTGATGGTGTTAAAATTCACTTTTTTCAAAGCTGAATAATTTAGTGTGATACCACGAACTTTGCAAACTGTTTCCGAAGTGTTTTTACTGGGAATTTCTACTCTGTATCCATAATTTTTAGGACCACCACTCACAAATTCGGAGATGAAACTATCCTTTCCATAAGAGATCAGCTCGTTAGTCATCTGACCGAGATTGTCACCCAGGGGCACAGGGTCTTGCTTTTCCCTCTGTGTATATACCACACTATCGGTATCACAATAAAGAGCTCGCGTACCCAAATCGTTTAGATAGGTGTACAGTTTCAGACGAGCACCTGTTGTGACATACGCCCCGTGAACGACACTGGTGTGCAGAAGAGGGGCTGTTTCCTCTTGCGTCCAGTTTATCCAGACCACTTGATCATTTGCAAAAATTAGTTTCCTAACTTCGACCCCTGGTGTGGATAGAAAGTCGTAGAGCTCTTTGGGTTCTTTAATCACCTTGGTCTGAGGTCTCGATTCTAATTCGATTAATTTGCCCCAAAACGAATTTAAACAAAGCTTGCTGATGGCGCGTTTCCCGGGGTTCAATACAATTTTTTTCTCTTCCAATTCAATTCCTTCGTGTTCCAAAAACGATTTGATGTACTTGCTTTTATCGTCTTCCGACTCAACCCACGAAGGAAATCCACTAGACTCTGCTTTCACTTTCAAAAAAGTATCGATGTAATTAACAAACAAACCTCCCTGTTTAGACTTAGGGTCGTACTCGGTGACCTCATACTCATAAAACTCAAACATCTTCACAATTTTATACCCCTTGGAAACAGCCTCTCTTACCTCGTCCACAACCCATGTCCCTGTCAAAACTCTATCCTTGTCCATGTGATTACAAGCATCCTGGCATGCAGTCTTCGCACAGGTCCTACACAGACAAAACATTAGTCTATTATTGCATCTGTACGGAAGCACGGGGTGATACAAGTTTCTAGGAGGTAGCACACTACATTTCACAACTCCCTCCTTCTTTAGCATTAGGTCAAAATCCTCACACTCGAATTCAGTGTACACAGTAGGATGACCAACGGGGAATTTACAATACTTGCACACCCAAGGATACAATGACATGACGTCTGCGTACAAGATTTTCTCTTTTCCTTCTTCCGCTTTGTGGTAGAGGCGCATTGCTTCCGTTCGTCCTCCGTAAACAGCTTCACGGAGAACCAACGGTGCGTTCTGTACCCATGGATGTGTGTGCAGACCAGGATTCTTTGCTAAAGTTTTGTCAAAATCACACTCCCACATGGCGTGTACTGTGTAACCGCAACAAGCTATTCTTTCAATCCTAGCCATTGTGGATTCAAATCTCTCGGCGAGAGTTTCGGAGGATCCTAGCATGGGAACGTCCCTGTTGGACAAACAGAGACAACCATGAAAGAAACAACCAAGGAATTCGAATACCTCTTTCGTTTCAAAACAATAACCGTCAACTTTCAATTCCGGTAACTCGGGGAGGCGGACTTCTCTCCCGTTACCTGCATGTCTGATGTCTATGTCGCGGGTCATTGCTTCGAAAGCAAGCCACATTAGAGATTTCTTTGAGACTTTGTCACCCATTCTGTACCCACCCTTGGGAATCAGACCTATAGTGTCACGATCGAGAAAATTTTTCCTGTATATTTTGTTACAGGCAGCTGCGATTGTGATGGCCTCCTGGAATATATGAATTTTGGCAATTTCATGAAAGAGGTTTTTAAACACTGTGCAAGCCTCCCTCAACACAGTCACATCAGCCTGACAATACTTTTCTAACTCTTTCTTATTATCATATAATTCACCCTCTTTAGTACTGTACCATTCCACGAAAGATTTACGGTCCTCCACAGACATTTCGTCAGGGCCATAAAATGATACGTCAGGATAAGGACCAACGTAATTGAAGTTGTCGAAGGTGTTGAAATAATGGGCAAAATATCCTTTAGCAAGATGTGTGATGCCAAATGTCTTTGGAAAAGCACGGAGAGGCAGAGGGATGAAATTCAAACTATCCAAAAACACAAAATGTTCAAAATGCAAAGATAAAATTTTGCTTCCATTCATGATGAGTTTTGGGATCCAGCCATTTTTAACAGCATAGTCTAAAATAAATTGAAGGTCAAAGGCTCTTGCATTATGCGCAATGACGATAATTTTCTCAAAAAGTGGTCTCTCTGTCCTAAGATATTGCATAAATTCAGCAATGGGGTTATTCCAGAAGGAATGTCTGCGAGGACCGCATCTTGAACACTGATTTTCACTGGAATCTTCGCAGAGGGAACACACCTGTTCCGCGCAGACCAAATTCGGAACATGGAGAAAAGTATTGCCCGAGACTTTGGTATCCTGCGTTGTTTCTAAATCGTAGTACACGAACATCACCTTATCCGGAGCCATGACAGTATTTGAAAGAGGAGCCATGTAGCAAAAATGGCCTTTTTTCTGGTTTTTCTTACACATCTTGCAGAAAACCTTGAAACATTCGTGTTTGGATGCTTTTCGTTTGTCGCAGTTTGTACAATTCTGTACTTTTTCACACACCGTACCTCTGTTAATGAGTTTAGTCTTATGATTCTGGAAACATTTCTCACCTCGAAAATTTCTGTTACAAATTTCACAATACAGTCTAAATGCGTTTGTATCGCAGGGAGGTACTGATTTACATTGATGACAAACAAAATCACAAGTATGATATTCTCCATACCGAAATCCGCCATTACATCCATTGCAAATATATTCTACAGCCATGGCCGCTGTTAAATTTATAATAGTGTGATAGTGCTTCTTTTCGGTGTCGAAAAACAGATTCAACCTGGTTTCATTACCGTTACAGCCATCGAAAATAACACTATCGAGTTTAAGCCCAGAAAAAACAACTATTCTGTATTCACTATAGTAATATTTTTGGAAAGCTTCCAATTCCGGGAGACCACCACCTCTCGACAAATCGACAGCGCTGTTTCTCAACAGCTGCTCGACTTTTGCCCGTACTTTCCTTCCTTGCATGTTCTGCTTTAAATATTTTGTATAATCCGGATCTTCAGACGCCTTAGCAACCGCAATCACCAAAGCGTATGCCAAACAGTTTATAGCTGCTTTGATATAAACAATGCTTTTCTTCAAATACGCTAAGCGATCGGAGGATCGAGCTTTTGACTTAATTGGTCCTCCGTTTCCAGAAGGAAGTTTGACCAAATCGACCACAACACGCAAAGTGTCAGTAGCGCAAAATATTGCGTTCGACTTTTTCTATGACTGAGCCAATAACCTCTAAATTTATTTGGTCCTTCCGTCTGAAAGAAAGACCAATAGGTTTGTCCATGTTGTTTGAGTCGTTGAATATTGTGACCCCCGCCATATCGGAATCTTCGGCATCTCTCAACGCATAATCTATAACGTCTGAAATGCTTTTATTAAAATGCTCCACAGCATTGCTATCTCCAGGTTCGGTGAGTTTAACCACCAGTTGAAGTCCAGCCGCGTTGAATCTTTTATAGTCTTTACGAATTGATTCAACAATCGTAAAGGAATTGTACTCAAACGATTCGACGGTATCTTGGCTGGACTCGCTATCCGAAAAAGAGTTCTGCGAATCAGAAGACATTGTGAAAATTTCTTACCTGAAAATCTTGAGAAGCTCCAACAGTTATGTATTCAATACAACGTCTGTGAAAGCACTGAAGTTTGTGGTTAAGCACAGCTCCTTTTATACTCTTCCTGCAAGGGAAAGGAATTTTCAGTTTGTTGTGTTTGAGAAAAAAAATCATATACAGGTCCTAGTTAATAATGTCACAATATTATTTAATTAAACAAAAATATTCCTCACTGGCATATAATTAAATAGAAATGTTTTGTTTTTCCACTCAAACTACACGGCAATCTGCGTTGTGTAGAAAGATTATATAAATAAAATAAACTAATTATACAATTCAAGGTTAACCAATCTGTACTGTGGCTACTGCGAAAACTAAATAATGTTTTCAGATTTGTGAATAAAAACTGGTGCGATATTGATTAAATCTAGAAAATATTTGTAAATATTGTAGATCTTTATCCATCTGCTTATAATTTCATTTATTACTACAGAAATAAGTGTTTTGTATTCGTGGTAATATGAAAGCCAAAGCTAAATTACTTTATACAAATTGTGTTTAAAATCTGCCAGAATAATTGGAAATAGTTCTGAATAGTAAATTGTTTATACAAGTCTTAGTCAATAATGTCACAATATTATTTAATTAAACAAAAATTAAATGGAAATGTTTTCCTTTTCTACTCAAACTGTAATGAATAAAATTTATTTATACAATTCATGGTTAAAAACTGTCAGGATATTCTTTAAATCTAAAATTGTTTATAAATAGTACTAACATATGTCTGATTGGAAGAAAATTGACACAATATTAATTAATTAAACAAAGATATTCCTCACTTGCTTATAATTAATTGGAAATGCTTTACTTTTCCACTCAAACTGTTATGAATATTAAATTATTTATACAATTCGTGGTTAAAAACTGTCAGAATATTGATTAAATCTAATATTGTTTATAAACACTACTAGCATGTGGCTGATTAGAAGAAAATTGTGACAATATTATTTAATTAAACAATAATTTTCCTCACTAGGTTATAATTAAATGGAAATGTTTTACTTTTCCACTCAAACTATTATGAATATTCAATTATTTATACCTTTCGTGGTTTGTTTAAATCTAAAATTGTTTACAGATACTAACAACATGTGGCTGATTAGAAGAAAATTGTCACAATATTATTTAATTAAGCAATAATTTTCCTCACCGGCTTATATTTAAATGGAATTGTTCAGCTTATCCACTCAAACTGTTATGAATATTAAATTATTTATACCTTTCATGGTTAAAAAACTGTCAGAATATTGATTAAATCTAAAATTGCTTATAAATACCACTAACATGTGACTGATTAGAAGAAAATTGTCACAATATTATTTAATTAAGCAATAATTTTCCTCACCGGCTTATAATTAAATGGATTTGTTTAGTTTTTCCACTAAACTATTATGAATATTAAATTATTTATACGTTTCATGGTTAAAAAACTGTCAGAATATTGTTTAAATCTAAAATTGGTTATGAATACTACTAACATGTGACTGATTAGAAGAAAATTGTCACAATATTATTTAATTAAACAATAATTCTCCTCACTTGGTTATATTTAGATGGAATTGTTTTTTTTTTTTTTCCTTTCCACTCAAGCTGTTGTGAATATTAAATAATTTATACCTTTCATGGTTAAAAAAAAAAACTGTCAGAATTTTGTTTAAATCTGAAATTGTTTATAAATACTACTAGCACATGGATGTTTAGAAGAAGATTGTGACATTATTATTTAATTAAACAATAATTTTCCTCACTTGGATATAATTAAATGGAAATGTTTTACTTTTCCACTCAAACTGTTATGAATATTAAATTATTTATACAATTCGTGGTTAAGAAACTGTCAGAATATTGTTTAAATCTAAAACTGTTTATAAATATTACCAATATGTGGTTGATTAGAAGAAAATTGTCACAATATTATTAATTAAACAATAATTTTCCTCACTGGCTTATAATTAAAACGGAATTGTTTTGCTTTTCCACTCAAACTGTTATGAATATTAAATTATTTATACGATTCGTTGTTAAGAAACTGTCAGAATAATGTTTAAAAAAGATTTTAAATCTAAAATTGTTTATAAATACTACCAATACGCGGCTGATTAGAAGAAAATTGTCACAATATTGTTAATTAAACAATAATTTTCCTCACTTGGTTATAATTAAATGGAAATGTTTTTACTTTTCCACTCAAACTGTTATGGATATTAAATTATTTATACAATTCGTGGTTAAAAACTTTCAGAATATTGTTTAAATCTAAAATTGTTTATAAAATACTACTAGCATTTGGCTGTTTAGAAGAAAATTGTGATATTATTACTTAATTAAACAATAATTTTCCTCACTTGGTTATAATTAAATGGAAATGTTTTACTTTTCCACTCAAACTGTTATGAATATTAAATTATTTATACAATTCGTGGTTAAGAAACTGTCAGAATATTGTTTAAATCTAAAATTGTTTATAAATATTACCAATATGTGGCTGATTAGAAGAAAATTGTCACAATATTATTAATTAAACAATAATTTTCCTCACTGGCTTATAATTAAAACGGAATTGTTTTGCTTTTCCACTCAAATTGTTATGAATATTAAATTATTTATACAATTCGTTGTTAAGAAACTGTCAGAATAATGTTTTAATCTAAAATTGTTTATAAATACTACCAATACGTGGCTGATTAGAAGAAAATTGTCACAATATTGTTAATTAAACAATAATTTTCCTCACTTGGTTATAATTAAATGGAAATGTTTTTACTTTTCCACTCAAACTGTTATAGATATTAAATTATTTATACAATTCGTGGTTAAAAACTTTCAGAATATTGTTTAAATCTAAAATTGTTTATAAATATTACTAGCATGTGACTGTTTAGAAGAAAATGGTGATATTATTATTTAATTAAACAATAATTTTCCCCCCCCCGGTTATAATAAAATGGAAATGTTTTACTTTTCCACTCAAACTGTTATGAATATTAAATTATTTATACAGTTCGTGGTTAAGAAACTGTCAGAATATTGTTTAAATCTAAAATTGTTTATAAATATTACCAATATGTGGCTGATTAGAAGAAAATTGTCACAATATTATTAATTAAACAATAATTTTCCTCACTGGCTTATAATTAAAACGGAATTGTTTTGCTTTTCCACTCAAATTGTTATGAATATTAAATTATTTATACAATTCGTTGTTAAGAAACTGTCAGAATAATGTTTTAATCTAAAATTGTTTATAAATACTACCAATACGTGGCTGATTAGAAGAAAATTGTCACAATATTGTTAATTAAACAATAATTTTCCTCACTTGGTTATAATTAAATGGAAATGTTTTTACTTTTCCACTCAAACTGTTATAGATATTAAATTATTTATACAATTCGTGGTTAAAAACTTTCAGAATATTGTTTAAATCTAAAATTGTTTATAAATATTACTAGCATGTGACTGTTTAGAAGAAAATGGTGATATTATTATTTAATTAAACAATAATTTTCCCCCCCCCGGTTATAATAAAATGGAAATGTTTTACTTTTCCACTCAAACTGTTATGAATATTAAATTATTTATACCTTTCATGGTTAAAAAACTGTCAGAATATTGATTAAATCTAAAATTGCTTATAAATACCACTAACATGTGACTGATTAGAAGAAAATTGTCACAATATTATTTAATTAAGCAATAATTTTCCTCACCGGCTTATAATTAAATGGATTTGTTTAGTTTTTCCACTAAACTATTATGAATATTAAATTATTTATACGTTTCATGGTTAAAAAACTGTCAGAATATTGTTTAAATCTAAAATTGGTTATGAATACTACTAACATGTGACTGATTAGAAGAAAATTGTCACAATATTATTTAATTAAACAATAATTCTCCTCACTTGGTTATATTTAGATGGAATTGTTTTTTTTTTTTTTCCTTTCCACTCAAGCTGTTGTGAATATTAAATAATTTATACCTTTCATGGTTAAAAAAAAAAACTGTCAGAATTTTGTTTAAATCTGAAATTGTTTATAAATACTACTAGCACATGGATGTTTAGAAGAAGATTGTGACATTATTATTTAATTAAACAATAATTTTCCTCACTTGGATATAATTAAATGGAAATGTTTTACTTTTCCACTCAAACTGTTATGAATATTAAATTATTTATACAATTCGTGGTTAAGAAACTGTCAGAATATTGTTTAAATCTAAAACTGTTTATAAATATTACCAATATGTGGTTGATTAGAAGAAAATTGTCACAATATTATTAATTAAACAATAATTTTCCTCACTGGCTTATAATTAAAACGGAATTGTTTTGCTTTTCCACTCAAACTGTTATGAATATTAAATTATTTATACGATTCGTTGTTAAGAAACTGTCAGAATAATGTTTAAAAAAGATTTTAAATCTAAAATTGTTTATAAATACTACCAATACGCGGCTGATTAGAAGAAAATTGTCACAATATTGTTAATTAAACAATAATTTTCCTCACTTGGTTATAATTAAATGGAAATGTTTTTACTTTTCCACTCAAACTGTTATGGATATTAAATTATTTATACAATTCGTGGTTAAAAACTTTCAGAATATTGTTTAAATCTAAAATTGTTTATAAAATACTACTAGCATTTGGCTGTTTAGAAGAAAATTGTGATATTATTACTTAATTAAACAATAATTTTCCTCACTTGGTTATAATTAAATGGAAATGTTTTACTTTTCCACTCAAACTGTTATGAATATTAAATTATTTATACAATTCGTGGTTAAGAAACTGTCAGAATATTGTTTAAATCTAAAATTGTTTATAAATATTACCAATATGTGGCTGATTAGAAGAAAATTGTCACAATATTATTAATTAAACAATAATTTTCCTCACTGGCTTATAATTAAAACGGAATTGTTTTGCTTTTCCACTCAAATTGTTATGAATATTAAATTATTTATACAATTCGTTGTTAAGAAACTGTCAGAATAATGTTTTAATCTAAAATTGTTTATAAATACTACCAATACGTGGCTGATTAGAAGAAAATTGTCACAATATTGTTAATTAAACAATAATTTTCCTCACTTGGTTATAATTAAATGGAAATGTTTTTACTTTTCCACTCAAACTGTTATAGATATTAAATTATTTATACAATTCGTGGTTAAAAACTTTCAGAATATTGTTTAAATCTAAAATTGTTTATAAATATTACTAGCATGTGACTGTTTAGAAGAAAATGGTGATATTATTATTTAATTAAACAATAATTTTCCCCCCCCCGGTTATAATAAAATGGAAATGTTTTACTTTTCCACTCAAACTGTTATGAATATTAAATTATTTATACAGTTCGTGGTTAAGAAACTGTCAGAATATTGTTTAAATCTAAAATTGTTTATAAATATTACCAATATGTGGCTGATTAGAAGAAAATTGTCACAATATTATTAATTAAACAATAATTTTCCTCACTGGCTTATAATTAAAACGGAATTGTTTTGCTTTTCCACTCAAACTGTTATGAATATTAAATTATTTATACAATTCGTTGTTAAGAAACTGTCAGAATAATGTTTAAATCTAAAATTGTTTATAAATACTACCAATACGTGGCTGATTAGAAGAAAATTGTCACAATATTGTTAATTAAACAATAATTTTCCTCACTTGGTTATAATTAAATGTAAATGTTTTTACTTTTCCACTCAAACTGTTATGGATATTAAATTATTTATACAATTCGTGGTTAAAAACTTTCAGAATATTGTTTAAATCTAAAATTGTTTATAAATATTACTAAAATGTGACTGTTTAGAAGAAAATTGTGATATTATTATTTAATTAAACAATAATTTTCCTCACTCGGTTATAATTAAATGGAAATGTTTTACTTTTCCACTCAAACTGTTATGAATATTAAATTATTTATACAATTCGTGGTTAAGAAAGTGTCAGAATATTGTTTAAATCTAAAATTGTTTATAAATATTACCAATATGTGGCTGATTAGTAGAAAATTGTCACAATATTATTAATTAAACAATAATTTTCCTCACTGGTTTGTAATTAAAAAGGTATTGTTTTGCTTTTCCACTCAAACTGTTATGAATATTAAATTATTTATACAATTCGTTGTTAAGAAACTGTCAGAATATTGTTTTAAATCTAAAATTGTTTATAAATACTACCAATACGTGGATGATTAGAAGAAAATTGTCACAATATTGTTAATTAAACAATAATTTTCCTCACTTGGTTATAATGAAATGGAAATGTTTTTACTTTTCCACTCAAACTGATATGGATATTAAATTATTTATACAATTCGTGGTTAAATACTTTCAGAATATTTTTTAAATCTAAAATTGTTTATAAATACTACTAGCATGTGGCTGTTTAGAAGAAAATTGTGTTATTATTATTTAATTAAACAATAATTTTCCTCACTTGGTTATAATTAAATGGAAATGTTTTACTTTTCCACTCAAACTGTTATGAATATTAAATTATTCATACAATACGTGGTTAAAAAGTGAGAGAATATTGTTTAAATCTAACATTGTTTATAAATACTACTAGCATGTGACTGTTTAGAAGAAAATTGTGACATTATTATTTAATTAAACAATAATTTTCCTCACTTGGTTATAATTAAATGGAAATGATTTACTCTTGCCACTCAAACTGTTATGAATATTAAATTATTTATACAATTCGTGGTTAAGAAACTGTCAGAATATTGTTTAAATCTAAAATTGTTTATAAATACTACCAATATGTGGCTGATTAGAAGAAAATTGTCACAATATTATTAATTAAACAATAATTTTCCTCACTGGCTTATAATTAAAACGGAATTGTTTTGCTTTTCCACTCAAACTGTTATGAATATTAAATTATTTATACCTTTCAGGGTTTAAAAACTGCCAGAATATTGTTTAAAATCTAACATTGTTTATAAATACTACTAGCATGTGTCTGTTTAGAAGAAAATTTTGACAATATTATTTAATTAAACAATAATTTTCCTCACTTGGTTATAATTAAATGGAAAAGTTTTACTTTTTCACTCAAACTGTTATGAATATTAAATTATTTATATTTTAAGCCTGATTATAATATAGTTCAAATGTTGATAACTTGTATTTAATAAGAAACGCTATAATTTATTTTATATATAAAGAAGATAAATATTTAATATCTGATCAAGACGTTATGAAAGAGTAGCTACAGTTTAATTGGTGAAAATAGTGATTTTGTATAAAGACCTTGATGATATAATACTTCAAATGTTGAAAAACTTGTATCTGCTAAGTAACACATTCATTTTCTATATATGAAAAAGAAGAGAAACATTTAAATAATACAATGTTAAATTAAAGAAACATACCTTTTTGAAATTGTTGTTGACATCTAGGAAGAAGAGTCGGAACACTTGCACCCACAGATGAATTAATGAGAACATTTGCCGAAAACCCTTGTCTTTTATACCGAAAGGAACTTGCCGCAGGTTACAGAATTATGAAAGGCTTACGGATGTAACTATTTTCAATTATTCCGTGTGTTAAATTTGTTTCCAACATCCTGTTTATAAGTCCATTATGTTCTATAATAACTTTGACATACATTAGTCATTCAATGTTTTAAAATTTCTTATTTATGTATCCGGTTTAGTAACGGTACTTTGTTTTCGATAATAGAACAAATCTAACATAACATTTCAATTATATTATAAGACGAACGTCATCGGGGGACTGCGAAATATAACTATCCGGATGTCTATTACTGGAAAACTTTCACCGACCTATCCCAGAATAAACAACAGGTACAGCGAGTATTGAGGTCACTCTTCCGCAACGTGCAATGTATTGAAGCATAAAAATCTTATTTGTAGACGTTCTTTTAAGGAATATTATAACATAATAGGCTGTTAGGCATGACAAATAGGCCTACATAATAGTTTTACAAAAATTAGGTCTTTTGTGACGAGTTTATCTAGATAACTTATTTTGAAGACAGTATTTTAAAGAATACTAAAACAAATTAGGCTGTTATGCATGACGTATAGGCCTATGTATTCATTTTACAGAATTAGGCCATTTGTGTCGACTAGGCATAAAAATCTTATTTGAAAACATTCTTTTAAGGAATATTATAACATAATAGGCTGTTATGCATGACAAATAGGCCTACATAATAGTTTTACAAACGTTAGGCCTTTTGTGTCGACTTTATCTAGAAAAGTTATTTTGAAGACAGTATTTTAAAGAATACTAAAACAAATTAGGCTGTTATGCATGACGTATAGGCCTATGTATTCATTTTACAGAATTAGGCCATTTGTGTCGACTAGGCATAAAAATCGTATTTGAAAACATTCTTTTAAGGAATATTATAACATAATAGGTTATTATGAATGACAAATAGGCCTACATAATAGTTTTACAAAAATTAGGCCTTTTATGTCGAGTTTTTTTCTAGAAAACTTATTTTGAAGACAGTATTTTAAAGAATAATAAAACACATTAGGCTGTTATGTATGACATATAGGCCTGTGTATTCATTTTACAGAATTAGGCCCTTTGTGTCGACTAGTCCAAAAAAAAAAAAATCTTATTTGAAAACATTCTTTTAACGAATATTATAACATAATAGGCTGTTATGCATGACATATAGGCCTATGTATTGATTTTACAAAAAATTAGGCCTTTTGTGTCAACTTGCTATAGAAATCTTATTTGAAGACAATGTTTTAAGGAATGCTAAAACATAATAGGCTGTTATGCATGACAATTAGGCCTATGTATTACTTTTACAAAAATTAGGCCTTTAGTGTCAACTTGCTATAGGAATCTTCTTTGAAGACAATGTTTTAAGGAATGCTAAAACATAATAGGCTGTTATGCATGACATTAAGGCAGGAAAACCGTATATTCGTTATATCAAACACGCTGCGTATTTTGCTTTTAACAGACATACTGTACCGTAATCTTTTCGAAATAGGCGAAAAAAGTCAGGGAAATATATAATCCTCTCGCGGGTAGACTAAACAATTATTCGTAATTTATGACTGTGCTTTTGTGATCAAAAAGATCAGACCTACCTTCTTGTATAGTGGTGACTACTTCTACATATACAACTTTCTTCAAAGCAATGCCGACAGACCCTTATAATCCGCAGTAAATAACTTGAAATGAGGGTGTCTTGGACAATAGAGTTGTATATTCTGGATTTTCAGCATGTTTTCTTGGCGTTGAACTTGCCTGACAGCCAATAGTATTTCGTGTGCAACCAATCAGTGCACATTTCTGAATTTTTGACATTTAAGCCACGACTCCACGTGGGCACCAGACGAGTGCCAGTTGTTGCCAGATTGAGCGTGCAGCGTGCAGCGTGTGTATAATTTATATATAAATTTATATTGTAAAATGTGGAGACCTTGGGAAAGTAGTGATATTCAGCCCGCTGTTCTTGAAGAAGTAGTAGAAGATGGAGCAGCAGCAGTAGGAGGAGAAGAAGGAGAGGACGAAGTTGTGGGAGAAAGGGGAGAACGTGAAGGAAGAGGAGTAGATAACCAAGAATCTGTGCCGTCCACCAGCAATGTGAATCGAGATAGGTCTATAGGTTGTCTTAGCAAACAATCTCAGAAATTAGTGTGTAGTGTATACGATTATGTAGTAAAAAATAAATTAGGGAGGGGAAGCATATCAGAAACTGCTAAAATTCTAAACCTTTCAAGGCATACTGTAAGGAAAATAACTAAAAGAGGCCCTAAAACTCCGCAGAAACCTATTAATAGGAGAAAAAGATTCGAAAAGGTAGACAATTTCATATGCGACTTTATAAGACGCCGAATTTACCAGTGCTATTCCAATGGAACTCCGCCATCTTTGAATGAACTGTTACACTATTTGCAGAAAGAAATAGATTTTCCTTACAAAATAACAACTTTAAGGCATCTATTAGGAAAACTCGGATTTCGATTTAGAGTTTTGAATAAACGTGCATTAATAATGGAATCGCCACGTTTAGTATCCTGGAGATACAGGTTTATCACAAGAATAAACCAGCTTCGGTCCAGAGGTTTCTTGATTGTCTATATTGATGAAACGTGGTTTGACACCCATGATGTAGTAAATAGAGGGTGGAATGATGGGACGTGCGGCTGTGCACTTAATGTCCCTCCTTCAAGAGGCAAAAGAATAATGATTTTGCATGCTGGCAGTCGTGAAGGATGGGTGCCAAATTGCCTTTTTTTGAGTGCCAAAAACATTGGTGACGCGAAGGCCGATAGCCACGACGACATGAACGCACAGGTGTTCGAAAATTGGTTTCAAAACATTCTATTGCCTAATTTACCCCAGGGTAGGAAGTGTGTGATTGTCCTGGACAACGCCAGCTATCATTCCAGGTTGGAAGTAAAAACACCAACAATGAACACACTAAAAGATGATATTATGAATTTCATGCGGCTTCACAATTTACCCATTCCCCATCCCCTCCCAATAAAATCGGTTTTACTGATGGACATTAAAAAGGCAAACATAGGAAAGACATTTGTCATCGACAAAATTGCTAACTCATTTGGTCATGAAATTTTACGCCTTCCACCGTACCATTGTGTGTTCAATGCAATCGAACTTATTTGGGCCCGAATGAAGGCATATACCAGGAAACACAACGTGTCGCCATCCTTAAGTGCAAGCGTGTGCCAGACACTTCGGGACAGTGCTAATGAAATCGATAGTGCTTATTGGCAAAAATGCGTTGGACATGTTGAAAAAATGGAACTCCAGTATTACAACAGAGACCATGTAAATGAAGAATTTATTGTAAACTTGGAAAGTGATGACAGCAGCAGTAGCAACAGCGATGACGAATAAAGGGTTCGTATTTCCATTCTATATAATTTTAAATGTGCATGTTTTTATATATTCTTTGCTATATTATAATTATTCTCCTGTTTGTCTTTTTTTTCTTAACAAAAAGTAAGAAATACACTGCTTACTAAAATTACGGGACATTGCAAAATAACCCATGAATCCTGAATATTGCATCTCTTACTGTTCCTAAAAACGCAGCATTCAAGGGTTATTTTACAATATACCCTAACTTTTCTTACGAATCGATCAATTAAATTTTCTAGCACGTACATCTTGTTCTTTATTTTTAATATGCAAAGTTTTAAATCATTATATATTTTGCAGTAGCATTCTGTGTGAAATTATGAACTCCATTTTGTGTGCGTGTATATATATACGGTATATATGTATATTATGTAGCGTAACACATGTGTTTCTGCATTTTTTTTAAATTATAAAATTATGTATTTCTGTTATCGTTAATAACATTCTCTTAACAAAAGTCATAGAATTGGCAGTGTAAAAATAAAATATTGAATAAGGGAGCGAACTATCAGGTAGAAGAAGCGACAACATAGCAGTTTGTTTCCGTAGCAATGTATCTCCCCCGTACCACTCCTTAAATGCCAGACAATGGCTTAATCCTCAAAGCATGCCGACTGTCTACATAGATCTAACCTCCACTAAATAACCTTGTTTATAGTTACAGGCGTGAGTCGATCTAGTAGACAATTATGAAAGTACAAGATTGAATAACAAGACGTCACTGAGAAAAACAGAATATTATATGAGACAATATTTTGAATTTTGAATTTAGCGGTAGTCACCATCTTTTAGCCTGGTACACAACTGCCTTCTAGTAAACAATTCTGAAGGTAATGACTGTTATCTAGTGCGATCTAGTAGACAATTATGAAAGCACAAGATTGAATAACATGACTCACTGAGAAAAACTCAATATTATATGAGACAATGTTTTGAATTTTGAATTTAGCGGTAGTCGTCATCTTATAGCATGTACACAACTGCCTTCTAGTAGAAAAATCTGAAAGTAATGACTGCTAACTAGCGCGGTCTAGTAGACAATTATGAAAGCACAAGATTGAATAACATGACTCACTGAGAAAAACTGAATATTATATGAGACAAAGTTAGCAGGTGGAACATCGTATGTTACCGTGACCACGCGGTTAAAAACAGGTAGGAGGTAATGACAACATGAATGGTTCGAATCCACCTCTATGACATGATTTTATTATTAAATAAATATAAAATTAACATGCATAAGAAATAATGATGACGTCATATGGAAGTCCTGGGATAGCGACTACAGCTGTCAAAAGGTCATAACGTTGCGGGATAAAAAATTTCAAACTGTAGGGACTTCATATGGGATAGCCAAAGGACCCAACTGCAAACGTCCCGAGAAAAAGCCTCGCGTAAGAGTGTGTACCCCGGCGTCTATGGCATAAGGGCGTAACAACTTAAATTAAAAAACCGTGCGTAAGAGTGGGTGTCCAGACGTCCATGGCGTAAGGGCGTAACTAATTGGTAAAAGGCTTGCATAAGAGGGGGGGATCCAGACGTCCATGGCATAAGGGCGTAACAAAATTGGTAAAAAAAAAAAACCTTGCGTAAGAGTGCATATCAAGACGTCTTGGCCTAAGGGCATAACAACATTGGTAAAAAGTCTTGCGTAAGAGTGCGTTTCTAGGCGTCGTTGGCAAAAGGGCTTAACAACATTGGTAAAAACCGTTGCGTAAGAGTGCGTTTCTGGGCGTCGTTGGCATAAGGGCTTAACTGCAGACGCCGGGCGTCGGGTAGGGGAAACGGGAAGTTGCCTAACTTTCACCTGAACAAACGCCGCGTATTACTACTCAAGTACTATACACCATCCAGCTAAAGAATGAAGTTGATTTAAACAAAACAGTATGATTACAGAATCTATTATCTTTAAATTCCCATTTAAAGTTTTACATCTTCCATCTTCACTGCATACTAAAATAATCATGTGTTAAATACAGAAAACGGAATGTTCATCTAACCACTTTTAATTATGATTTTCATGCTAGTTTAACTGTGACATAACATGGTGACTGTATTGCTAACAGGTAGGCCTATATCATGAAAGGTTGAGTCAGGCTGAAAAATTCAATGCCAAAGCCGAATTTGAACCAGGATCTTCAGCTCTCCGTGCCACTGCTCTACCCTAGAGGTACCTTGGCAACATGCCGGTACAACATTAATTCTTCAATGGACTCACATATCCTGGCATACCACCAGGCGTTCTCAATATGAGACTAACCCAGTAGCGACTTACAACCATAAGCACTTTTAAAAGCGCAGGTTTCATAGTAATCCACTAACTTAGTAGGTCACAGTAGAATGATAGTTCTTTCACACTGTCCATGTGTAAACTAAGATGAAAGAATTATTATGTTTGATTGTCAAACTTTTTTTTTTACGATTTTTTACAAATTTTTATTACAAATTAAAAAATACAAATTGATACAAAATTATTACAAATACAAATAATATACACACAATTTGTACAATTGAAAAGAGTATTATTTGCCCCGCATGAGCATAGCTCGTGTTCGGGGTCAGTTCAGTCATACTAAAATTATATTTTGAAAATTATATAAAAATAACAAAAAACATACATATTATAGTTTTAGGTAAAAAATAAGAATAAAAATAAATAAGATTGCTTATATGAAATAAATGCATGAACAAAGATACGAAAAAATAAATTACAGTAACATAACAGAGTTACAAACAAAATACCCAATGTTAAAAATTAAAAATTTACAGTTGAGAATGATTAACATAAAAAGTGGTAAAAGTACAATTACAAGTTAGATTTAATCAAATCGAGTACTCTTTTTTTAAACAATTTATTGTTTAGTGGTATCATATCAGGGTTTCTTCTAGTAAAATTGTTGTACAGCCTTGGTCCGAAATTTATACTATGCCTTAGACCTACTTCTGTAGCACACTTTGGTTCGAAAAAAGGACAAGAGATATTATACCTCCTTGTATTATAGTAGTGATTTCGTGTTATGAACTTTTCTTGATGTTTATGGAAATAATTTAATAAAGTGTAGGAGTATAATTGTTTAATATTCAATACGTCAAAATCTTTATATAAACTTTTAGATGGATAGTCCATTGATTTTTTTAAACATATCTTGATTATTCTTTTCTGCAACAACGACAATGGGCGAAGTGCAGTCTGACATATCCCACCCCATCCTATTATTCCATATTGTATAACTGATTGGACTAAACTTAGATATATTAATCTTATAGTACTCTGTGGCATAATGTTTCTTAATATAACAAATTTATATATAGTTTTCCGTAGTTTAAGACACAGATATTGAACATGTTTTTCCCACCGTAAATTTTGATCAATGATAACACCTAAGTATTTTACTTGTGTTGATGAACTTAATTTTGGACATTTACAATTAAAAGGGATAGAACAAGAGATTTCATGTAAGATTATATTGTGTTGTGTATTTATCGAGGAAAGTCCTTTAGAGTTTAGTGAAAATGGTAAATATGTTGTTTTATCAATGTTTAAAGATAGAAGGTTTTCATCGAGCCATTTTTTATTTTGTTTGTTCCAATGTTAGCATTACTAAAAACGTGCTCTCAACTGTTTCCAGAAAATATGATTACTGTGTCATCAGCGAAGGAATAGACATTGCCTTTGATGAGATTTATATCTAATTTAAGAAGATCATTGATATAGTATATTAAGAAGAGCAAAGGACCTAAAACAGTTCCTTGTGGGACGCCGATATTTAGCACTACGTTTTCACTTTTTTCGTTGTTAACTTTAGTGATTTGGTATCTATTTGATAAATATGATCGAAATAGGTCTAAGGCAATACCTCTAACACCAATATTTTCTAATTTATTTAGCAAAATGTTGTGACTTATAGTGTCAAAGGCCTTTCTTAGGTCCAGAAAAACACCTAAGCCTTTTTTTCCTTCATCTACTGCTTTAATAATTGTGGATGTAACGGCCATTATAGCATCATCTGTACTCATATTATTCCTAAAACCAAAATGTGATTCCGCTAATAGTTTATTTTTTTCTAAAAAGTTTGTTAGTCTATTTTTTATGCATTTCTCTAATAATTTTGCAATGGTAGATAATAAGGATATTGGCCTATAATTATTTAAATTACATTTGTCACCTGATTTGTACAATGGAATTACTGTCGCATATTTTAATTCATCCGGAAAAAAGTCTTGAGCTAAGCATAGGTTGAAAATATGAGTAAGGGGTTTAGAAATAAATCTAATAATTGCTTTCATTATAGTTGATGAAAAGTCATCACTTACAGGAGTAACGCTATTCTTAAGGTTTATGGCAATTAAGATCAATTCATTTTCAATTATTCGCTGTAGGAAGAGAGAAGCTGTTGGATTTGAATGTAGATTATTATTGCGAGTAGATTGTGATGAATTTGATGAAATGGAGCTTGTTATTTTATGTCCAATCTGAGAAAAATGTTTATTGAATTCATTAGCAATTTCACTATTATTGGTAATGGTTAATCCTTCTTCTGTTACGATTTTGTTTATATTCGTATTTTCTCGTTTTAATGTATCTGTAGCTTCATTGATAGTTCGCCAAAATCTTTTTGGGTCATGTGAATATTGTTTGAGCTTGGTTTCGTAATAATTTGTTTTAGCCTTTTTTACAATCGTATTTAAAAGGTTCCTGTATTTTTTTTATATTGATTTTGTAACATCAAATTTAACGGTTCACTTTTAACTTTTCTTGCAATTTTGTCACGTACTCGAATTGATTTTACAATGCCAGTAGTAATCCAGGATTTTATTTTTTTATATTTACAAGGTATAGATATAAGTTTGGAAATTCTACTATGTTCAATATGATTTTTTAAAATGCCATGAAAATATCAAAATGCTCTATTAGCTTCCGTAGCAGCATATATTGAGCACCATGTCTCGTTCCTTAGCCTGTCGGACAGTTGTTCTATTTTGATATGGCTTATGGTAGCAGGGGTATATTCTAAGTTGCAGCTATGGTGATTATGTGGAAACGAGAATGTGCCAATTGTTGTGAAATGGTCTGTGATATCACTCTGGTATACACAGCTATTAAAATCCAAATTGTTCATAGATTTGAGAAATATGTGGTCTAAGCAAGACTTCTTTGTGTTGCCTAAATATTTTGTAAAACCAAATTCATTTAAAATATTCATATATTTATTTCCATCACTATCTAAGCCTATCTGATCGTCCAATATTTGGATATTGATATCACCCACAATTATGTGATCATAATTTCCTCGATTTCGTTTTAAATAATTTTCTAAGCCAACTAAGAAATTGTTTTTCATTTGGAAACTAGGTGATCTATAGATAGCTGTTAATATGAATTGACAGTTTTTAAAATTAAACGTTAAATGCAAGTTATTTGCGTCAGCGATTTCATCATCCATTAAGATCACATCAATAAGATTGTTGACATATACTATTAGACCATCACATTTTTTATATTTATTTGTCTTTATGATTTTTTTGTATCCTTCAATATCATAACCAGCATCATTTTCCAACCAGATTTCTGTCAATATTATTATATCAAATTTAATTTCGAAATTTTGCAACAATACACAAAACATTGAGAAGTGCTTGTTTAAACTACGTATGTTCATATGTAGTAATGTTAGGTCGGCTTTAAGGTTGTTAATGTAAGTGTTACAGATATGTGAGTCATCAAATACAAGTGTTTTTTGTTTTCATTATGGTTGTCAAATGCTGATAGTAAGGCGTTTGCGTCCATAATTACAGTTTAAAAACAGGAGGTAAGCAAAAATGTTACAATCATTTTCCCAGCTATGGTGGACTGAATATTTTGTGGTGCAATCATTAACATAAGAAGAGAATTTAGAAGGGAAGGGAAATGTTAACACAGTCCACACATTACAATATGATAACTAAAATCAACTTTATCATCCATTTCATTCTTTAGGTGGATGGTGTATAAACAGTGGCAGGGAAATAACTTTATGTTGATATCTAGAGTAAAATTGATTAAGTTTGGTATAAGCTCAAACCAATGGTCAGTTTTTTCAACAATCATTATATCAGATAGGTTTGCCATTAAAAGTTGCTTGAAGCAAGGAGATGCAATATCACCTTTACTCTTTAATTTTGCTTTGCAATATGCCATTATGAAAGTTCAGGAAAACAAGGTAGGCTTAGCCGCCTGTCACACTGAGCTTTGATCGATTAAGACCAACCGAATGCCAACAAGAGCTCTCGGCTGAATTTCTGTTCCTTGTACACTGCACCGAGCGTCATATATGAACAGAAATATTATAGGTTATGTACCTATATGATTTTACTTGTTCTACTCATCACTGTATATTAGAGGTAAACTATATTACCTTATTAGGAATACGAATGCCTATTTCCTGCACATTATCATACTACATGTGTTGGGATGTAAGGTTTAATATTATGCCTACTATCTCGGGCTACATCTGTTTACTTCAAGCTTCCATCAGTTGGCCAAGCGAAGAGGTTTGTTGTTTGTTGTAGTTCGATCGCCCACCGCTAGGTGCTACAACTCGATCTATTTTTGTATTTTTAAAATTAAATTACATAAGAAGATATCGTTTTAAATGCATTAAATGATTCGTGCAATTCTATTTCATTCAAATATAAGTCTAAAACGACATTATTGTGTAAGTTAAATCTTCCAGCATCAATTCTGAAATTCAGGTGGGTACGAAGTTTGCCATCGACTGGCGATTGAAAAACGGACAGGTTTGATTTCACAGACCAGATGATCTCTCACCCTCGTTGATCGCTGGCGATCGATGCTATGTGATTGGTACCACTGCTGTCTATAGGTTCGTTATACCTGTCGATCGGTCGCTGTCCCTCGATCGATCCAGTGTGACAGCCCCCTTAGAATTAGATGAACCCTACAGCTGTTGAAATTAGAGAGACTATTTCCACCTATGACAAACATATCTGTCTAATTTGGGTTCGCGGTTATGTTGGTAATCAAGGTAATGAGAGAGCTGATGAGCTGGCCAAACTTGCTTCATCTTCCAAAATGTAATTTGAACATGTCAAGTGTCCCATCTGTTATGTGAAAAAAGAGCTGAAAGTTGATCTGCTAATTAAATGGTCCTCGCTTTGGGCTAATAGCATCAAAGGTGCTGTTACAAGAGTGATGTACTTTCGTACAGTTCATGACAGGCAGCTGATGAAATATTTCGAACCATCATTCGTTTTAACTCAATTTATGACGGGACATGGTAAATTTAAATCTTACTTTCAAAGATTTCACATACCCTCTATTGATGGATATTTTTGTCCATGTGGACATGATGAACAAACTGTCGAACATCTTGTTTTAAGACTGCCTATTTCGTGGTTACAAGCGCCACATGCTAAAGAAGCATTTAACTAAGTGTAATAAGGTTTTGGGTTATCCAGTGATTGACTTTTTCAAAAACCAATGCTGTTTCACAGAATTTAAAAATATTGTCAACAAAGTTTTTAAAACGCTGTGATCAATTCTCACAACAATTTCTATGAACCTTTTTTTTTTAATGTAACTTTTTAATGTTTTGTGATTATGTTCCCTTTTGTTTATTGTTTACTGCCACATTTTAAAATTTTCTGCATGTCATAATTATATTCTAAAACTATAGCCCTAGCATACCTAGGTAAAATTTACTTGGAGATTTAATAAATAAATAATATTACAATTACTTTTTCAACAAGTAATCAGTAAAATTACACAACAAAATGGCAGTACGATAAAAATTCCATTTTGTTTGCTATGGCAATTCATGCAGCAAAATCAATAAAGTGGCATTTACAATAGTAAGAATCCCACAACACACAGCGTGATTTTGCAGTATTGCTTTGAGTTGCTGAATTTGTTCACAGCAGATAATATAATATGGAACACATAACCTTTTATAATGTAAGAAAGGGCTATAAATAAATTTTATAGGAAGGTAACAGTAAACGAATGAAAACCATACAGAAATGTAATTAAATCTCCCAGTATAAATTGCTCTGGCTGTGGTCACCACTGAAAAAACAAAATACATTTGACTTCCACTCATCTCATCTCATGACGTTTTGCCATAGAAATGCTGACTTATTAGTAAAAATCCTTCAGTTTCACTGTAGAAACTAAAGTGTAAAAAAGAACAGCCAAGACAGTCCATGCAACAAAACCTGTAAAGCAAGATCTGACTTCGCTTGACCACTGCTTCAGCGACTGTAAGGCAATGCTGCAGCAACTGTAAAGAGTGTTATGTTCTCTTTAAAAAGAACACAAAGTTCACAGTGTCCCAAGGTAAATTAATAAATACATCTTAAGGGGTTTATTAATGAATTTATTCCACTTTGTGCCATACAAAATAACAAAAAAATCTTGCATTCACATGTCAAATGTGGTCTGATTAACATTAAAGAAAATAATAATAATAATTAACAATAACACTACCATATGAATACGTAATGAGATAAATGTAAAGTGATAATGCAATAATTGAAGCATGGACCTACTGCACCAGTCCTCTAAAAATAACTCTGAGATTATACGGCTCACGGTATATGAAGGAAAATTGGGTGTAGCTTTAACTGGACCTGCCTCTGTGAGTAACAAATGACAGCGAGGCAACGTTTCCCAGTTCAGATAACTCTGCGCCTGAACGTTGTGAAATTTCATTTGCACGGCAATAAACTACACAAACCAACATTTTCAAGTGCAGCCATTTCATAATTACGGGTGGGACATTCTGGCAAATTCTTTACTATTTTTGTTTATTACATATCATAAATAATAAACTGGAATTGGTTCTTCACATTCTGTAAAATTTACAATGCCTTCTCCTCCACACTATATGCAAAGCATTATTTAAAATTCATTTTAAATATTTTAAATTTGTTTTTCAAAATCTATTACGGGTGGGACATAATTTGGACACTGATTTTAATGATGCAAAACAAAAGTTCATTAGCTGTTCTGCTATTAATGTTAGGATCTTATTGCTGTTATTAATGAAGGTATGAGGGATTAAATACAAATTATAAGCTGTTTCCAGATTGTCAGCACATCTATTTAACTCATTAATAACAATTTAACAAAACTATCACCATGACAGATGGGACAAAAAGTCACTTGTTTGTATAGTAATTAACCACACATACTTTTTGAAGTTAATCTTATACCAAATTGTGCCTTAAGATGTATATTTTCTCAAATGAGAATGGACATAGCTGATTACTCTTGACTACTTGGTATTAAAGAACATTAAAATCATGCTAAAATGAAAAAAATAATAACTCAACGCAATAAATAAGTAAATTTACAGATTTTACACATGAAACTACTTCAGATACACCTAAGTCCTTAATATTCAGAGAATTTGAGGTTTTAAACTTATTTTTGACCACCCAATTACAATAATTTTATAACTTCTCGCTTTGAGGGAATAATTCCCATATTTTATGAAATGGCTGAGTGTACCATAAGAAAGAAGAAATGTTTTTAAACCCAGATGTGCAATAACCATACTGTTATGACAAGTGGTTGTCGAGTTATGAGGTTTTGAATGGCAAGTAACAATGTTGATCAATCATGCACTTCCCGGGAGTAGCCGCAGGAAATCTACACTCTTTCTTCCTGCTGGCAAGTGTTGGAGTAGTGCATAAAGTCAGCCGGGATTGGCGCACACCATTTTTCTTCGTATAGTGTGAGCCATATAATGTACTAAAATGTCACTTGTAGTCTCAACAGCTCAACTCGTTTCAATTTAAGGGTGAAGGGTTATGTGGGATCTTCTTGAAGAGTCGCATTTCCGCTTCATGCTTTTCTTTCTCATGTTTGATTTTGAGACTGTAGTGCTCCAGATCTTGCCTTTGTAAGGCCTGCTCCCTGTTCACACGGGCGTTGCACTCCCTCTCCATGAGAACGTCCCTCATGGAAGAGGATTGAGTCTTCCTCCTTGGTGTGGAGGTGGAGGATACTTTTGATGGAGCAACTGCAAATGGAACAAATTGTTATAATTTCATTGTTATTCAGTGAGAGAACTTAAAACTTCAAAATGATATTATGTTACCTTTCTCTGTTGCAGCCACCTCCAAAGTTTCTTCCTGGTCAGTTCCTTTTACTTCATGATCTATAACAATAGATATCCATAACTTTACTAACATTCAAGATATCATATGTAAGGCTGAAATATGCATATGCAACTATTTGGTCTTCATGAGGAATAATCAAAGGTGTGCAAGAAATGTTTTTTTCCATGAAAGCCACATATTAAAAAAAATCTTACTGGTTTGCTTAAATTTCAGCTCACCAGAACTTCCCATTTTTATCTGAATGTTATTCTAAAAGTAAAAATAAAGCATTTCCCTACATATATGTATAATATCCAATTGAACCTATATTTCCCTATTCAACCAACATCACTACATATTTGAAGTGATACATTACCATTTTCTGGCACAACTGCCTCAGCAGTCCCCTGTGATGATTCACCTGTAACAATGATATATCCACAACTTTACCAACTACATGAGAAATAAAAGATGCTTAAAATATATTTGTATTTCAACAAACCAACCATGTTATTCTGCTCATTATGAGATTGCTATTATAAAGCTACAGTAATATGAATACGTTACCTAATTCAGGACTCATCCAATGGGAGCCAGGAGAAAAATCTTCCCACGTTCTTGAATTGTTTTCATCTGAAACAATGTTCCTATGTTTAGAAACAAAGCAAAAATATGTGACATTCATAATACAACATGTAGGCCTACACAAGATAAAAGAAGCATGCAATAAATGTTGGTAGTAATAATGAAGTTAATTTTATGTCATACATTTGAGTGGAGGATGTATGATTATATTGTCTATTCAGAATCTGAGTAATAATAATAATAATGCTTGCACATTTTCTGAAGGTACCAGTTAGCCCTAAATTTACATACTCGTACGTAGGCCTACTTTTACATATTATATTAGGCCTACTTCAACTTGGAAAACTATTAAATACTTTTTGATAGGCCTGAGTCCTGACTTACTACAGAATAATTTTACATTCAACTTATTTTATAACAAATGCCTTTAATTTTGTATGTACACATCTTACCCATCACAATGACGCCAGTGTCGCTGTCAATCACGCCTTCAACCTCTACCATTAGGTGAGGCGTCAGTGTCATTATTTCTGCGTCGATTTTGGCATCAGCAGGGGGGGGGGGGCACCACCAGTTGCCATCCTCTCTTGCCTTTCTTTAACTATGGCATTCCTCTGTCTGCATTTCAGGTTCAGCCACAGTCGCTGTAATTGTTTGCTTGTAGCCTAGAAACAGAAGGCGTTTACACTTTACCTCAAATAGGAGCAATGTTACTGATTAGCCTACAAAGTAAATATTTACTGACATGCAATCTATCAAGTCGGGGCTTATACATGAGATGAGATGCGATGCATGGTATCTGTGAATACTGCCAGAATTTTTAATAACATGATAGTTAAGGCAATGTAACCTCTAATGTACATCTTATGCTATCCTAACCTAACTAAAGAAAACAACAGATAGGCCCTAACCATATCATGTCGCAAGAAGTATACATTGAAAACTTGTGGGGAAAATATTACAGGTATCCCTCTCATGCAGTATGCCCAGAAATTATCACAAAGGCGGAAAGATTTAGGCATGCTTACCTGCTCGTTAATGGACGGCGAGCGGTTGAATTGGGCTGCCACCTTCTCCCAAGCTTCTTTCTTTTTAGCCACACTGGAGCCATCAGTTTTTTTATTTTCAAGCACATGTGTGAATTCTCCCATTATTGCTTTGAGAAGCGACTTCTCAAGCTCAGTAAAATTTGTCTTCTTGTGGTCCATTTTGTCGCACGACGCAAGAAGAAAAGTTAAGGCAATGCACAGAACACAAGCTCTAATGTACAAAAAGTAAACAAAAGCACGTGCGTATTGTAGAGCCATCTGTCGGTATTGGTTGTAAAGCACGCTTACCGCCGCCTATTCTCGACCTCTCGTCATGCTTGCTCAAGGTTTATAGAAAAACAGCGCATCAGATCGTGTATCATCTGAGTACCGGATCTCGTATCGCGTGAGTAAATTATCAGCTGAGAAGGGCTTGAAACGGGACTATTACTCTGTCCTCATCTCAAGATGAGAATGCGTACTTGAGAGCTACTTATGTGATACGCTCTTCAGATGAGATCTGAGTACTGTCTATTACTGTGGCCCTTAGTTCTTCCGCCTTCCTGAGTTGCCAGTCTGATTTTTTAAGCTGGGTAATTTCTTTATACATACATTCTTCTCAGTTCCAAATATTTTGACCTAGTTTCATTGTTTCCCACCCTTCGAAACACGCTAAGGGCTTCTACGGCATTCTTCTTTGACTGAGATGCTTAGGCAACGATATCTTGCGGACTCTTTTGTTGTCTCTAGACTAGGTCACATGGCGATATTCGAGCTGTTGAGTGACACAAAATTCTCCGAAAGGGTAGGGATATTCATGTCTAAAGTCCGACAGGTCAGGGTAGAAAAGGATGGGAGGGAGGGGCAGGGGGAGTAATCTTTGTCTTTGTATTATTATGTATGATATTGTATTATTTTTGTCATATCTTTTCTGTCATTAGCCTATAGAGGTGTACAAATCTCGATTTTAGCTTGCCCATACCCGATTGAACGCCAGGCAAGCAAGTTGCCAGCGTCATAGCTAGGAAGCAGGCAGGTTTCTTTAAGCTTGCTGGGTCAGGTCAAACCCAGCCTAGGCAAGCCAGAATAAGCTTGCGACATTCCTATCAGCTAAACAACTGTAGTTGCTAAGTGTAGGTAATACTTTCTTACTTTTCTACATGCTGGTAGAAGAAATTCACCATGAAGATAAATAAAAGGTGGATAAAGTATTAAAAATCGTTTTAGCGTCTTAACACAATTATTATTTTTATTATTAGGTAGATTTCGAAGAAAAATCTACCTAATGACTTTCAAAAAATTCGTTCATATCTTTACGTTTCATGCCTCAATAAGTACGAAACCACCGCCTGTTAAAAAAATTGTGATATTTATATTTATATACAGTATATGTATATGTATATATATATATACATATATTTATTTATATATATATATATATCTTTACACGCTAGCGGCCGTAATTTTCAAGATATCTGAATCAAATTTTATTATGTTATTTCTAGGCCCAATAGTTCAGACAAGTTCGTTAATGAGCAAAATTGGCGCAAGAGGGTGGTCGGGGGAGGGGGTTGAAATTTTAAAACATTTATATCTTGGCCCCTATGAAGTATAGAGGGAAACTTTGATTGAATAAATTAGAGTACTCCTTATGGAGTTCACAGTGACACCAACGATTCGGGGGTTTTGGGAGTACGAGTGGGGGTGGGGGTATGGGGATGGAAATTCGAAATTTTCGAAACTACGTCTTGTGGGGTATCGTTGAAAAGCTCTTGATGAGTACTCTACAAATCAATAACTAGTTTCTTGATAGTTATCATATAAGGCGAGATTTGAATGTTTGAAAAAGTTATCTTTCCTCTTTTTTGCAGTTATTATTGCGGGTTTGTCATGCCAAGGCTAAAGAAGGAGAGTGCTACGCAGCGACAGTAAGTTAAAACAAAAGCACTTCGAAATCTACCTCAGCTTGTAGGCTTGCCTAAAGGGATTTTTGTTATTGTTATTAATGATTTTATGATGTTTTCTCGAAAATGTTTGAAAATTTTTCCCATGCCGGACTAGTACCTTTGTTCATTGATAATTCAAACTGTCCACATTTTAGTTTCTCCTCGGCTTCCTTCAGGGTAAAATTCTCTAAACACATCTGAAGTTCCTCAACTACGTAACTGCACGACTTACCAGTGCACTGCTTTACCCAGTTTCATATTCTTTCCGCCAGGCCTTGCAGTTTCCTTAGGTCCTGTGCAACCCACCAAGTTATGAAGAACTTGTGACTCATAGCGACAGTATTTCTTATCATCGTTGTAATCTGGCTTGCTTTCAAGTCAAGCAAGTTAAAAGCTGTTACTGGTTGCAGAATTTCAAAGGGGCAGGCAAGCTAAAATCAGAATATGTACACCTCTATTAGCCTAGTACTTTTTTTCTTTTCTTCATCTTTGTGTAGCATTATTATATTATAATTTATCGTATTATATTGTATTATTAGGGTTACATTTCTCTTTCTTTGTCTTGTGCATAGCAAAAGCACGAACGGCCGTCTGGGCCCATGTGTTGGATTTGTTCACTTCGTCACATAGTCACCGCCGTTATTCAGGCACTTGTCGCTACGGGAAACCAATTTTTTATGCCTTCGTCAAAGAACGATGCCGCTTGTGATGAAAGCAAAGTCTGCACTTTTTGTTTCACAACACCATCGTCGTTGAAATGTTTTCCACCAAGGAATTTCTTCACATGAAGAAGCAGATGTTTTCTTCCACAGCGTGCACCAAATCTCCCATGATCACAGACGGTCGGCAACTCCGCGATTCATCATGCACATTTTTCACGACCTTCGTTAAACTGTCTAAACCACATCCTCAACATTCCATCACTGATTATTGTCTCCCCATAAACCTCAACAAAATTAGCGAATAATGTTTCTTGGCGTAACATTTCTCGCATTCAAAAAACGAATCACTGATCTGATTCACAGTCGGCGGGCCGTTCGATAGTTTTTAACATTTCGACGCTCTAATAATAGGGAAACACAAAGTGACGATTCTTCACAACTACATCTGGCTTCGTAATGAATGCAGTGATCGCGCCTGCTCATAATCGCGACTGTAATGCTGCAGCGGCAAAATATGTAAATGGCATTTACTTTAAAATCACGCCTCGTAATATAAAACCACCATCTTCGGAACTTTTTTTCATATGAAAGATGACAGCCATATCACAGTTCGGTAAAAATGGAATGGAAGTACTATTCTCATGGACTGATAGAGATATTTTCATTCCAAGTACCGTATTTTACGAACCATAAAACGCTCCGGACCATAAGACGCAGCTTAATTTTAGGATGGAAATTTAAAGGAAAATAAATTGAAGGTGATTCTAAACAAAATTTTCAAAGGGAATAATATACTTCATTGCATAAACAAATTATAACCTTGTACAATGGAATTGGTGTAAATCACATCTAACTTTAAACCTGCGTTGTACGAAAATCTCTTCTGTACAGGTAAATTTTAACAACTGAACTGATTTCTCATGAAAGATTGAAAATACTTTTACATCCCCAACCCTAAATTCAGCATACGGTAAGTGTAATGGGACAATGCTGTTTTAGAGGTCAATGCCTTCATTTAAACCATCCGACGGAGACAACTCCTTTCGTATAAAAGAACTCAGCATTCCTTTCTTTTCGCATTGTATACCTGGCTTCTAGCTACCCTCATTTTACTGATGTACAGTTCTGCCAAATTTTGTTACTATTTTATCGTTTACTACACCTTGTTTATAACTATGGTATTTTGGCAATATTTACACTTAATTTTAATTTTTTTATTGTACTTCGCACCATTAGACGCACCCAACTCTCAAGGCTCTGTTTTCAAGGTAAAAAAGTGCGTCTTATGGTCCGTAAAATACGGTACCTTAAAATCGTGTGTGCCTTGATGTAAAGTAAAAAAAATATTTTAAAGTCATATAGAAATTGTTATTATGAACTTGATTGTCTCAGTTTTGTATGCTTCTCAATGAAAAAGATGGAAAAACACTGTGTGAGGGTAAAGTTTGTCAAGCGAATGTCAAATACCAACTTGTCCGTTGCTTCATTAGTGCACGGTTTTATGTTTGTTTGGACTCTCGATAGCTACGTCAACATAATAAAGCCTATATGTGTACGCTCGTACCATTGGCCCGAATTTCTGTGCGTTTATATTGAGTGATTTTGATTATTGTTTACTTGTATTCGGTTCCTGTACTGCCGGGGATTGTGGTAGCCATTGTTGCAACGTTCAGTTCATCCATTTAATCGAAGGGAAGTGATGACGTTGTGGCGACATTGTTGAAATGACATTTCGATTTTTAATAACGATTTAATCGAAAACTGTTATTTACTGGTTGGTAACCAATTCCACCAGCATAATACCGAAATGACAAAGTCGCGCATGTTCCTATGTGGAGGGAGGTTCAATAGAGAGAGAAAGAGTGTGGGAGAGGGTAGAGGGCGGTTTCATTAACAGTGATGAATAGGGACCGGATTTTTAGGTTTTTAAAACCACTGTTTTAGGTTTTCCATTAGGTGAAATAGTTTTTTTTAGGTTTTTTGTCCAAAATATCGTTTTCGGGTAGAATAATTGGTTTAATGAATTTGAATGTGCTACATAGGATTCAATACATAATACTTGTAAAGTTTAACTTAACAAAATTGACTTAAATTTGTGTAAACTTGCTTTAGGACAATATTACACAATTGAAGAAAGAAAGCATAAGCAATCAAAAGAAGCAGTGAAAATAAGATTGCCTCACATTTCCTGGTTACATTATATCACTAAATATCTTTCAAGATTCTCAACTGTGAGTTGTATTGAATGATAACGTCTATCATATACAGAGCAGACCTAGAAACCCGCGGAGTGCAACGTCATAAAATAACCTCAGAAGAAGAAAAAGAAGAAGAAGAAATTCAGGTCGTCGCCTATCCACTGCCGTAATAAACTCGATTTAATTTGTTTTGGCATAATAACACGTCTTCTTAAAACTCACAGTGTCACCACCCAGTATGAATAACAGGGAAGTACTAAAGGCACACAAGCGCTTTAAAACACAGAAATCTATATCCTTGTTCATACACGGCAACATTGGTTGTTCGCACGAGTATTTTAAAAGGAATGCGCCGGTACTCTTACACTTCCTCTCTTGATACTGTCCATCCTAGACGACAATGGGTTGAACGAAACGCTGATGGTATTAATTTCAACCCGACAAAAATTGTCTCTCCGCAAAATATCGATTTCTCAACTGACAAACAAAAAAGAAAAAAAGTAGCCTAAATTAGATATTTTAGGTTTCATATCCCGTTTAGGTATATTTAGGTTTTTATACCCTATTTAGGTATTTTTAGGTGCCACAGAATTCATGTGGGTGAATCCTATGGACATGATTCGAAAAAGTGTATGAGCGCTTTTTGTTTTGGATGTAAGGAAAAAAATAGGTTAAAACCTAAGAATCCGGTCCCTAGTGATGAAGCATGTTGCATATTAACCTCTTGAAATAATTTCAAACAGTTTCAGCGTTCTCAGAGAGATACAGTTCCTGCATACGCTTAAAAGATTTTCCCTAGCATAATTAAAGCCAAAGAAAGAGACTCTATGGCGGGAAGTACAATAAATCGTCAAGCGTTTGGTTTTCGATTAGGCTACGTCTTAAATGATAATCTTGAGCACAGTTACGGTGTGATGACGAAGTTCATTTGAAGTTACGAGGAACCTTATGCAAATTGTTAATTTATTAGTGACTTTCCAATATTGGATGATAGTACCTCAATTCGTTGTTTCGTAACGAGATGCCCAGATTCCATTCATTTGATAGCGGCATATATCGCTAAACAGTGTGTTAGCCATTTGCGATACAGGGTCGCAAAAGAATGTTTTGGATTTATCTCTCTGTATCTATTTTTTTGGAAATGGCGATTCATACAGATGAATGTAGTTGTTAGTGCTTCGTAAAATATTCCCCGCATGAATTTTACATTTCTATTTTCCGGTAATTGGATTCTGATGTATTCTGGTTGCAAGAGTAGTATTTCTAGCCTATTAGGTCTATAAGAGCTGCGAAGTGGCCTAGGGTTCGTGAACTTTGAAACTTCTAGGTTTTTATATGCTCGCAACAGGAAGGAGGTATAACTCGATCGGTAAGACCTGAGCCAAACACGCGCAGATAGCTTATCGTCCGCCGGTAGCAATGGAGTAAAGGCAGAAGAGAATGCATATACTGTACTTTTCATTACAAACTATGCCCGTAAATATTGAAAACTAAAATAAAGTGAATAAAGTATTTTTTTTTTTTTTAGTTATGAAATGTTATTTTAGTAACGGTATGTAACTCACAGAATATCGCTGTTGGATCTTCATTATTGAATGCTGTGAGGCTAACTAAGATGTTTTTACACGTGCTATGAAGGTCAGGCAGGTCTAGATTACGTCATCGTAGACTACTGCGCAGCCGTTTGTTTGGCTCAGGTCTTACCGATCGAGTTATAAGGATATTAGCCCTGGCAGCTTTTACTGTCAACATTCCTCCTGCTACTCGTTTTTGTTAGAGGCTGATTCATCCCCTTGACCATAAAGCCACCAAAAGGATTTGGCCAAGTGAAATTATAAAGCCATTGACTATACCGAGACTCGTATCTGCCACCTTCCAGTCCGTAGTACTATTTAAGGATATCAGGATACACTTTCATTCTATTAAATAAGCAAAATATCTGGCAGAATATAACTTATTGAGCGGAAACTTTCAACATTTATAGATATTCATTGTGTATTCTTTCTTAATAGAACGTATGCCAAATTGTTCTAATTTTTAGTTAACGTGACACCTGAAAAGAAGCTGTGTATTTACAGAAACATTTTTGTTTGATTTTCCGTTGAAAAACACAGAACAATATTCTTTCTTTGACTTAAACGGGAGATAAGCATGAATGCGTTTTAAATGCCGTGTTTGTCACTCAGGCCTAGGCATATGCGAGTCACAAGTGCTGTATGTTGGCTAGCTTACTGCTTTGTTCTTGTGCACCAACTTTTCGCATTCAGTGATGAAACTGTTGCCAACAGTTGTGTGTTGTGGAACGGAAACTCAGCAGACAAAGATCCCAAAATTTCAGTGTTTGAACGTAATAGAAATTCGTTGAGGCGTTGCGGAGTATGTACTAGCAAACATAGATATTATTACAATGTGTAGCTCATCCCATCACTTCCTATCCCCTCTAACGCACTGACAAGACGAAGTTTTGTTTGGTTGCAAGATGGCAATTACTGAATGTGTTTGAAGAATGCTTGAGTTAATGTTAAACTGATTGATCTCAATGTGCTCGGATTAGAAATAAGTAACAATCTGTACTTCCGTTTGTCCTATAAATTGTAATTTTCGTATACATAATACGGTATTATTACCTCATATATACAGAAAATAAGTGTAATAATTTTCTATATTTTGATTTGGAATATCCTTTCTTCGGGTAAAAATTATTTAATCGAATTTACATAAGTTGTCGGCTTGCAGCAAAATGTTAATATATGAGAGATCTATATTACTACGAGAGATTACCATCTTTGTGATATTTATGTATAGAACGAAGGGACTGGATGTATAAGGTACGATACCCTATAGATAACCTCAGATTTATAACATAGAAGAAAAACTTTTATTTGCAATAAAATAACAGAAAAAAGTAGATAAAATCTTCCACATGCAAAATAGTCCCAATTGAATACTAGCAGATTTTCAGTCATCATACTAGCTGCATTACCAAACTACAATAATATGCAGATATACATATATACAATAATACTACAATAATATGAAGATACATACATATATATATATATATATATATATATATATATATATATAGAGAGAGAGAGAGAGAGAGAGAGAGAGAGAGAGAGAGAGAGAGAGAGAGAGAGAGAGAGAGAGAGAGAGAGAGAGAGAGAGAGAGAGAGAAACACAGATTATGTTTGTGAATTGTAGGGCGCTGAGGAAATCCCTCGTTTCTTATTTGGAATATATTAATCTTCACTGTCACTTGTACTAATAATTCGCCCATCTTCTAAATCACTAACATTTCTAATTTCACCTAAAACCTTTAAATTGTTTTAGTATTACTTTCACTAGACGCCGTGTTTGGGACTGAGGATATGGAAACTTTCTCTGTGCATTGATTTACCTAAAATATATTCAAACAGTGCGTTATATCAATGACTATTCCACTCATATTCCGCGTGTTTGATATTGACATATAACGTTTAGCAGTTCCTCGGATATATCTCGTAACTGTTTTGTTTTTATAGAACAACGCACGAAAGTAATTATTATTATTTGTATAATCCGTTACACTTTTATTCATGGAATAGTCTTAATAAATCCAACTCGAGTTGACGAGTTTCATCAGATAAATTCGATGGTGCTGCGCAGTCGCGAATCTATCGATAAACTCGTCAACTCTCGTGGGATTACCTGTGATAAAATATCTGTGGATTCTTGCCTGACAACGTAGTTTAAAGGTGTTAGCAAAATATGTCACTGTAGTTCACTTTCCATGGTTTTTATAAAAGTTGAAAAGTAGCCCTTGATACCACACTGAAGAGACAACGGTCGAAACGTCAATCTATGGTACTTGTAGGGTTAAAGACGTATCATTGTGCTAGTGATCGTAACATACGTGTGCGGAACGTTACATTACTGAATTGGAATGGTGGTTTCAAATAGCCCCTAAGTCCGAGACAGATTGTTTCAGGAGAAACATAAAACTAATTAATATTATATTAAATAATGTGCATGGCAGAAAGTACTTCACCCCTCCTTGCATTAGACCTACATTCAATTCATGGGTTTCATCAATGTTGTAAGGCTCATCCTTGACTGCTGAGGGATGTACGAATTAGATGGTCTTGGGATATTTCTGAAATACTGGTAATCACATTGAATAAACATATGATTTACTCCAAATTAAACTTTTACTGGAAGATAAGACCACTATCTTTTTCTTAGTAACATATCCTTTTGGAGTGATGTTTATGCGGCCCACAAAGCCTTACAGGACCGCGACCTGTCGGGAGAGGGATTACCTTTGGATCACATGCATACTACTTTAACCAGAAAGGAGGACCTCTTCAGATTGATGATCAGCCCAATGCCAAGGACACCTCCGAGACAACACAAACACATAGGACGGGACAAACCAGTCGCGCCTGTACTCATGCCTAAGGCTAGGCGCATATTGGGGCGCGTTTGACACGTATGAGATGACATGATGCGAGCGGCATGGCCCGATCGCGTTAAACGCGTCTCGTTGGGGAACGCATATTGCAACGCAGTTCTCTCGCCCAGCTGATGAGTGTTAATGCTCTTTGCGCATGTCAGCTGACTGACGACTGTCAGCTGTTTGTGGTTATGGTCAATCCCATGAGATATATTGCTATGTTGACGCCAGGGCCTTAGCAAGATCCTTCTGCGCTCTTGGCCAGTTTGACAAATCTGCGCCCTACAATACTGGGGGTCTGAACAATTTTTTAAAATTTCTGTAAAATTGTTTATTATTTTAATATAAAAACACTGTTATTATCAAAGAAAACCTAAACCTCAATTTGAAAATGAAATAAGTGTTGGACTTTCAAGGTACTAAAACCTGATTTTCAGACGATTGAACTTCTTAAAATAGAATTAAATAATAAAATCTAGTAACAAAAGTAAATTGCATAATAGGCCTGAGGCCTACTAAAATGTTTAACACATTAATAGGTAAAAAGTAATTTTTGTCGAATAGTTGAACCACTTTCATCTCAATAATAATGTACATTTTAATTTTTATTGTTATATCTTTCCATACTGTTCATGATTTATGTTATCATACTCTGTCAATAAAAAACTTGTTAATTAAAGAACGTTGCTTGACTGCATAATACTACAGATAATTTTTAATAACCTGAAAGATTTCTTCCATTAACGTGGAATGTTCATTGCTTGATAAATTGCACCGGCCTAAAAAAAGGCTGAATTTTTCATGGTTAATTTTGAGCCTTCTTTGTACCTGCGCCCTTGGCGGGAGCACATGTCGCCAGCGCCTAGCTACGGCCCTGGTTGATGCTGTTTTATTTTACGAAATCGCGGATATTTTGCTATGGAGTGCTCTAAACAGAACATAGGCTAAGACGATCTAGAAAAAGAAAAGAAGTATTCTCCCTCACATACGTAATACCTTTGTAAAAATTTTGAATTTAGGCCTAAGTTATAGGCACACTTTCTTCCTCCTTGAATAGATTCTGTGTTTAATACGAAATAATCAAGAGGACATCTAGCTTACATGTGCTTACTGAGAAAATTCATGAGATAGGAGAGATATTAGAACAGCATCAGAATTGAGGTCTTATTGTTTCTTCATAATGCCGCTTTTTGATGTGCACAAGCACAATGCGAAGCAATATTTATCTAACAAGCACTGATATGCATGGAGTAAACAGAAGCATGACAGTGGACGGTTTGGTGTTTGTTTCTTCTTGCCGGGCAACAGAACGGTTGAAGAATGTGCTGTGGCAATCCGGGTTGGCAGGTGTGCCGATTTTTCGTATGACAATGGTTATTGGGATTTTTTCTTTGATAAATGGTCATTCGAAAGTCATAACTTACTAATAATTTAAAACTACCGATTGTTGTTATTATTATTATTATTACTCTTCACGTTAAAAGCATTGGACATAAAGATCGACCCTGATACTTTCCGTTCTAAATACTTGTTAGATTTATGAAAATGTAATAAATAAAATTTAATTGTCTCTTTAATTTCCTTTTTTTCTGTGCTAGCCTTTAACACGTACGAGATGCGAGAAAGTTTGTGCAACATAATTTTGCACTATTTATTTGTTTTGCAATTACCTATAGTGGTGTAGAAAAACCTGGCAACCCTGATGACAATGAGTGCAATAGTGATAGTGATTGGTGTTCCGTGGTAGTCTGTCGAGTATAGAGAGTGGATGTTCTGTTAACAACATGAATAAATTTGGACCCATATTAATTCCCCCTACTCGTAAAATGTTTGATTTGAACCCTGATTTGTGGGTGTGTTTTTAAATTAATTTAGAAATTGCGGTACAAGAGGGAATATAAAAGGAAAGTAGAGAATCCTCAAGTTAAGCGGTTACTGATGTTGGATTCTGGGAATACGGTTCTTGGAACAGGTTAACTCGTTCATTGGTTTTTTACCCAATTCATTTCTAAATATTTTCCCCTCAAAACCTTGTTATTAAACATTGTGTTATTAATAATTATACTGCAATTCTATTTTCTGATACATTCTGCTAGCACATATAGAACTTAGTTAAAATGATCGATTCTAAATTACATATGATTTGTTTGTGGGTGAGTCAACTAGGAAAAAATCTACAAGCACAGAGTAAAATTAGAAGGATTGTAGGATATGAAATGTGTTATAAAGGTTAAAATAGTAGACATTAATTATAAAATGGTTCAATAAGTATATTTACTTAGCGTCTTTCAAGTTCAGCTCCTTTGCGATGTCCGTCCAAATTCTTGTTTTCAATATAGCTTTCATGTAATTTGGACTGTTTGTGTCGTACAGCTCTGGGTGTTTCCTTACCGCCTCTGTCAGCTTTTACTCGACCAACATCGTAAATAAAAAAATGTTTTTGTTCATGGAATAAAGGAAAAATGCACAACCGGACACCAAAACCTTTGAGTGACAGTCAGAGAACAAAAGGCAAGTGTGACGTGTGGCGCGAGAAACTGTGGCTCTGCTACTGTGCCACACGTCTGTAGTATCACACGATTCGCGCTGAGTAGCGACGCGTTGTCAATTTGCGCTAACCCATTCATTTTAAGCATGTTACAAAAACTCGCACTGTGCCACGTCGCGTCACCCGCGTCAATCGCGCCCCAATATGCGCCTAGCCTAACAAGGTGCGGGTGATCTGAAGAAGATAATGATATCCAGGTGACGCCCGGGGACGGCAAAGGCTTACGTTTTCCAGACACTCTTCTCTCATATGAGGAATAACCCCATCTGGGGAAATTTGTCCCGACCAGGAATCAAACCCGGGCCCCTTTGCGTGAAGAGAGCGAACGCATCCCTGCGCCACAGTGGTGGATAAAATAATACCTCGTAAGAAAATATATAAACCAAAAACAGAATTTGTAAATTTCTTGTAATATGTTATACCCTTCACATTTTAAAAACAAACTATTCAAAATTTTAATATTCAGTGAGCAACTACATGAAACATTGCGTATTATTATTATTATTATTATTATTATTATTATTATTATTATTATTATTATTATTATTATTATTATTATTATTATTATTATGGGAAGAGAATTATAGGAATGTTAAATTCAATTTTATGAGGTAAAAATATTTTATATAGAACTAAAAAATTAATATATCAGGCATTATTCCAAAGTACAACATTATATGGCGCTGAAACTTGGACCATAAGCAGACAACAAGCAAAAGAAATTAATAGTATTAGAAATGGATTTTTGGAGGCGTTCAGCACGAAAATCCAGGAAAGAAAAAATTCGGGATAATAGAATAAGGGAAATAATGCAACTTGAAAAGAATATTTTGGAAATTGTAGACGAAAGACGCTTGAAATGGTATGGACATGTACTCAGAATGACAGAGGATAGAATACCCAAGAAAATTTTGGATTGGAAAGTAGAAGGAAAAAGAAGAAGAGGGAAGAACAAAGAGAGCCGGATGAATGGGGTGAAAAGGAATATGGCGAGAAAAGGATTAGTGAAGAAGATTCTTTGGACAGGGACTTATGGAGGCAAAAGATTGTTGTGGGATGAAGGAAAACGATTGTATTGTGGAATATTCCTTAATGAAAAATATTATTGTTATTATTATTATTATTATGCTTCGTGACGTTTTACTTCATTTTTTACCACTCTTATTACGTTTTCTTTGAGCTTTAAATGTGCTGCAGTCATCATCAGCTTTAACATGGTCAGCCATTTTAAAGCAGTCACAGCTGTTTAGCGACATTAGCGCTACACAAGTTGGGAGGTGAGTTCAAGAATATCTTGTCCCAAGTCCTGGATTTGGTATGGTCTTGAAATCGCTGCAACATTCAACTGTGGTTATAAGGCTATATTGTAGAGGAGCTTAAAGTTTGGTGTTTAATGGTGTCGGCAACTTCAAACTACAACATGTTGCCCCCCCCCCCAAAAAAAAAACAGAACTGCAGACTGTGATGTTTTATAGCTGTCAACTTACATTTAGGTTTAAGTAACTATGGCTGTAGGTAAACGCCCTGGCTAGCTCAGGGTATAATTTATAAGCATACAGTTTAGCAACTTCAGCGTAATCCTGTTACAAAATGAAAACGTACGGGACATAAGCATATTCTATTAGCCTATAGATATTATTTTATTTATTTATTTATTTTATTTATTTATATTTATACAAAATAAAACAAGACCACCCGAATGAGCAAGCGCTCGTGCTCGGACACAGTTCAGCCATTTACATTACAAAATACAAATTACAAAATACATAAAGAAAATATAATTAAATCAAAACCTAAAAAATATATATACCTTTTTTCTCTACAGTCTACCATTTGGCTTAGAATTTTATTTAAACTAACTCATCCAGTCTTGAAGATAAATATTATGTTTCAGAGAACATTCATCTTTTTTCCTTTTTTATCTCCAAAGATAGGAAGAATCCGTGCTGTGCGGGGAGAATATATTTCAGTTGATACACCATACCTTCCGTTCCGGAATATTATTACGGAGCTTTCCCTTCTATGAAACTGAGACAACACCGTGTGGGAACACCGCCACATATTCGTGTCTCTCACACACTGACTTAGGCTTAATCTATCTTGGTTAGGTATAGTGATAGGACCAAATTATGTGTAAGTAGGGTTTAAGTGTGATAGGCCTATCACTTGATAAGGTCAATAGTAGTCATATGCTATAACATTTGTGTTATTTATGCCTCGTTTGCTCAACCTAGTTCTATTAACAGTACGTTAAATCTGAGGAAACCTACAGTTATATTATTGGGTTTTATCAGTACGGTATTAATGTGCCAAATTAAAGGCTTTTGGAGGCCTCTAGATGTCCTGTGGATTAGACTGAGCATTGGATTTTTGTCAAGCTGTAGGGAATGCGAGAAGGTAAAATAGTTGTAAACTCTCAAACTCCTTTCAAGGTAATTGATATGGACTTTCATCTTTACATTAAAGTGTAGATTATTATGATACTGTTATCCATGCCAGAAAATTGTATGTGTTTTTTAATCATTGTTATTTCTTTTTTTGTAACTCCACAAATGTCACCAATGATCTGCCATTGAGTGGAACACGTAGAGACCGTAAAATATTTTGTAAGCGTAGAGAAAATAAATCAGTCATTTCAAACGAGTATTTTAATCGAGCGAAAGAATAATCTTTTTTAGTCTTTAGCTCTTTCATTGGTTTGAAGCGATTCGCAATTCTTATCCTATCTCTGCTTTCCTTTTTAATTCTTCATACGTTTTACAGTCCATGTCCTCCTTAATTTGCTCCATGTACTGTAGTTTTGCTCTTCCTTTGCAATTCTTACCTTGAATTGTGTCTTCGATAACAATTTTCAAAAGACTTTGATGCCCTAGCAAATGCCCTATAAGTTTTATTCTTCTTTTTCTTATTTGGTTCCAAATTTCTTTCTCCGCTTTTGCTCTCTCATAAACTTCCTCGTTACTGTAGTAATTTTATTGATCCAGCTAATTTTCATCATTTTTTGTAGCACCATATTTCTAATGCTTCTATGCTTCTTCTTCCTGATTCCAGACTAAGTTTCACATCCATACAACATTATGCTCCATACACATGTTTTCATCAAATTCTTCCTAATTTCTAAGCTAATATTATTGGATGTGAATTATCTATTTTTCTTATTGAAGGATAGCTTTGCTTGATATTTTCTATTAATAATTTCATTTTTCTTCCATCAGATGTTATTTTGATGCCTAGATAATGAAATTCTTAAGTTTCATCCAAAAATTCTCCGAAAGAATCTACTAATGATAAATGACATAGGCATAGGTGTTTTGCACGAGATATCATTAAGCTCAACTTGTACAAGTGAAATAGTAGTAGTAGTTCCACAGGGTAGCAAGTGATTCGCGATCATCCTTCAAAACGGCGATATTATCGGCGGATTTTTCCCTGAGGTACGCCATCCCGGCTATCCCTTAAATATAGAGCCACACAACACCCAGTCGACACATAGCTTACCATGGAATAATTCTTGACAAAGGAAATAAATTCCATAATACATCATGGAATTTAAGAAGTTCCTCACTTAGTAGTCACCAACACTAACAGTAGAGCAGCACATAATTTATAATTAGCTTTATGATAAAAATGGAACCTCTGTCCAAAGTACTTATGAATAACTTTAAAACTTTTAAATGTAGATATAATTTCTTAGTCTTGTCTTAAAATCTGTTAACAAAAAAAAATTATATACTATTATTGTATTTAGTCGTACATTTCCTTTGTTGTAAATATAACAGTTTCTGTCCTTACTGTAAATAGCCTTAACTCATAGTGTTCTATGTTTTTTAAATCATTTTTTTGAACTACTGTAAATCATTATTTTAGTAGGCTATAAGTTACTTTGTTGTATTTAACTGAACCGCCCCCGAGCACAAGATTTGCTTCTTCGGGCGGCGTTCGAAATCACATTTGTATATATTTTATATCATAATTTGTAGCAATAAAATTGAAAAAATTAAAAATTTCGCATAACTAGGTAAACAAATTAAATTGATCGTAATAGAAGTTCTTTAATTTTCATTATCGATAGCAGTATGACAATTGGGGAGCTTTCAGCTTTGGTTGTTTTCCGCGGGCCTTTAACAGCATCCATTGTTTTAGAATTGGTCTACACCTCCATTTTTCTAAAGCCTGGGATTTGGGATTCGTAAATCCCGTAAATTTACAAAATTGAATATTTTCTTTGTTTCTCATAGGTTCAGGCCACTTTTAATCGTGCTATGCAACATTGCAAATGGGCCTACAGCAATGCAACATTTATATTACGGTTAAACCCCACAGCATGTAAATTTAACAGAACAGCTATTTTGTTATTTTACATTTGCATTCTTTCAAATCCGACATAATTAAAATAGCCAGGATACTTAAATATTAGTTGTGAATTAAATACGTTCTATGGTTTGTGTTCTACTCTTGAAATCAAATATTCAGAGTGAGGCGGCCATTCACTATCGCTCCAAATGGTCGTCATCCACTTGGATGTTGTCCACAGGACGACATCCAAAAATAGGTGGTCATTCACTGTCACTCCACCCGCGCCAGTTGCTTCGTGGAACAGTTAGGTTGAACCTTGATTTTTTTAAATTGGCGCTAACGATTTTAATAAAAAATTAAAATTTGAAACTCTTGTCTATGGCTAATAAAATGAGTATATCCTTTTTTCCACAAAAATTACTTAGGGGGTACTTTACTCATTTCCATTTTCAATTTTTCTAGATTATCTCCATTACAGTATGCGACACATAAAAACCTTCCACAGTAAAGTTGTAGAAAAAATTAAAATGAACATTTTTTGTTTAAAACATTTTTATACATCTAATAGATATCAAGATAAACACGAAATAAATACAGCTTAAACGCGAATTTCATAACATACATATGAAGGGCCTAGTTCCATAAGGGCGTAAGGCACAAGGATATAGTTTCGAGAAATCTTGATGTTTTTAAACAGTGTTACCACTCACAAATAGGTGGTTTAAAGTCTAATTTTTTAACATATATTTTTGAAGGACAGGCTAAATTAGTGTTCTGCAAATTTACAAGGTAGAGTGTATTGGGATCTTTTACAACTAGAGGTACCTAAACATGTTAAACAGAAACTGAAATACTTTTACAGTAGCAAAATCTTTTTACTTTGTATCATATTATTTGTTTTTATTTTATTTTAGTAAAAACCTGTATTATGCAGTGACAATTGCATGTTTGCCAATGAATACTAGTAGGCCTATGTTATACAGTGAAAATTGCATGTTTGCCAATGAATACCAGTATCCTCATTAATACATCAAATGATAAGCAAAACAATCTATTTTGAACATGGGCGTAATTTCAGCTTTTTAACTGGTGTGGCAAGGTCTGCCGGGAGTCTGGGGGGTATGGAAATATTTTAAAATTTGGCATTAAAATTATGTAGTTTAAGCATTTTTAAAACTTTGTTACATATCATACCAGCCTAAATGTTAAGTTTAATAAGTTTAATACAGAATCAAGATTGTGCCACGTTAATCAACTGTAATTTTTCACTTGTTTGCAAATTACTGATATTTTTACTGCCGATTTTTGAGGTGGCAAAAAAGAGGAGTTTGGAAATTCTGGGGTGGCAACTGCCACTCCTTGCCACTGATTTTGAATGAAGTTATACTTCAGAAATGCAAGTTCAGTTTTTATAAACATTTGCTTGGATGGTAGCACTGCAGAAAATAAAAATAATTGATAAACACACCTCAATAACAGATAGGAAGTGTGCCTTATGCCTTTATGGAACTGTTATGAAGTAGAATGAATGTGCAGTCTCACAGGTCTTTTATTATAACTAGGGACCGGATTCTTAGGTTTTTACCTATTTTTTTCCTTACTCTCAAAACAAAAAGCGATTACACACTTTTTCGAATCATGTCCATAGGATTCACCCACATTAATTCTGTGGCACCTAAAAATACCTAAATAGGGTATCAAAACCTAAATGTACCTAAACGGGATACAAAACCTAAAATATCTAATTTAGGCTACTTTTTTGTCTTTTTTGTTTGTCAGTTGATAAATCGATATTTTGCGTAGAGACAATTTTTGTCGAGTTGAAATTAATAGCACCAGCGTTTTGTTCAATCCAATGTCGTCTAGGATGACAGTATCAAGAGAGGAAGTGTAGGAGTACCGGCGTAATATTAAAATATTCGTACGAACAACCACTGCTGACGTCATGTGAGGTTGAAAGTACATTTTCTGCCTTCAAATATATTCTAAGAGATAACAGGAAGAACTTCACAGTTGAGGATCTTGTAAGATATTTAGTGATATACTGTAACCAGGAAATGTGAGACAATCTTATTTTCACTGCTTCTTTTGATTGTTTATGCTTTCTTTCTTCAATTGTATAATATTGTCCTAAAGCAAGTTTACACAAATTTAAGTCAATTTTGTTAAGTTAAACTTTACAAGTGTTATGTATTGAATCCTATGTAGCACATTCAAATTCATTAAACCAATTATTCTACCCGAAAACGATATTTTGGACAAAAACCTAAAAAAAACTATTTCACCTAATGGAAAACCTAAAACAGTGTTTTTAAAAACCTAAAAATCCGGTCCCTACTTATAACTGAGCAGAGTTTTAAGGCACAAGTACAAATAGTTCATTGAGTATTTAAGAGATATGAGGAGAAGGCATAAATGTTAAAAACTCAACATTAAAGATTTGTGCCTTACGTCCTTAAATACGTAATAAATTCAGCTTATACGCGAATTTCAGAACATGCATATCAATTAAAATATTAACGACATTTTGTTGTCCATAGTAACATGAAAACTATAATCTACTTATTGCTGTTAAATGCAGTCAGTTTAGCTCAGTCGTAATGAACACACCAAAACCAATTACAGCGACGTGGTATAGGATAATAGGGAAGAGGTCCTGGGTTCAAATCAAATTTCGTGGCCACCCAAATTTACCGTAGGCTCTTGTAATAACGCATTCATGAAACATTTTGCTTCTATTGTTCGGCTACATCTCAACGCATCCTGCATTTTTGCCTTCGAGATTGAGGAAAGCATGCAAACCCCAAGTTATTAAGTGCCAGTATGGTACTTTATGAGATTATGTGGGGAAGGGGAAATGTCTGTCCGTGTGTCTTTACGCGCGATAGGCCTAACTCAAATACGCTTTATTGGATTTTCATGAAACTTGGTATACGCATTTATAACGTCCATGGCAAGAACCTTATTGATATTGGACAAATTCGGTTGACCGGTACCGGAGTAAAGCCCAACTTAGTGCCTATTTTATGGTAATATATTAGAAAGCATTTATCAAATGCAAATTAGTTATCATGACAACATATTGTTTTACAGTATTCATATAGGCCTAATACGGCTTTGGAAATTGCAATACACTTAGCTTTGACAAATAACATTATTCCTTCACATACGCTTATGAAAGTAGATTGAGATGGTAACGTCTTGGACTCACATATTGGTTGTTCCTGGTTCAATTCCCGTAGCCGGCCAATTTGACATACCTTTTCCGTATTTTTATGTGAGTATGCGATTGTCAAGATATCACAAATCTGTATAGTTCTGCTGATGCTGGACGATTTAAAGCTGATTAAAAAACTAGACCTTTGTTCTCCCTGAAGCTCTACTTAATGAATGATTGAATCTGGAGCTTACCTCGGAAATCAGCAAAAAAAAAAACTTATTTTCTGCATATCATAATTGCAAATATAACTGATTAAACAAAAGCATACTGGCACTTTGTTACATCAGTTTACCTGATTTTATTATTATTATTATTATTATTATTATTATTATTGTATTATTATTATCAACATTGTTATTATAATTATTATTGTTATTATTATTTCACGGTAAAAGGATTGAACGTAAGGATCGACCCTGATGCTTTCTTTTCTAGATACTGTACTTGTTAGTTTTATGAAAATGAAATAAATAAAATTTATTTGTCTCTATAACTTACTTTCTTCTGTACTAGCCTTTTAACACGTATATACGAGAAAGTTTGTGCAAAATTTTTTGCACCGTTTATTAATTTTGTTGTGATAATCGCAGTTAGTAACTTGCCATAGGCACGGAAACTGTTTATAGGATTCGATTACTTCGAGTAGAGTGTCTCGCCCCGACATGGCGCTGAAATTAGAAATCACGTCTGCACTGGAGGACACCTGAAGACAGAATGAGGCTACTTGGATGTGGGTTTGCCCACTGACTAGCAGATTTGCGGGATGGCTTGGAGTCACTCCACGTCGTTTTCCCCATTCATTGTACGATGGCTTGATAGTCCAGTCAAATTATCACAAAAAAAGTCATGTGGATGCAAAATTTAGGGTAGAGCTAATTTTTTTATATGATGTCTGGGATGGTTTTGAGAGTAATTTCTGACATTTTGCCAACAAAATTTTTTGCCGCCGGAGCCGCCATCTTGAAAAAACTTCAAAATTTTCTATTTTATTTCTGTTTTTGCCCATTATCTGCCAAAATACGCACCTGACAAAATATTTTATTATTTATCCTAAAAGTGAACTAAATTTGACACAGTTTGATATCAAATTGAGTTTTCTACCATGAATAGTTTCGGAAATACAGCTCTCCGAATTTCAGCAACATTTTGCAAAAAATCTGAATTTTCAACTAGTTTTTGCTCGCTATCTTCTAAATGACCAAACCTTGAGTAAAATTTCGAAGGATAACTTTTAAAGTAGAGTAAATTTGCAACAAGTTGAGTATTTAATGTTTTCATACCTATTATAGGTCACCAGATACAGAGGTATCTACAACTCCTCACATTTCAGAAAACTTATCGAAGGTACGAAAGTCTAGTTTTGCCTAGGATATTCTAAATGGCGTTTATCAGTAAAAAACCTGTGCTGTCTTATAGTTAAGTTTTACATTGTAATTAACAACCAAAACAGTATTTCCAACAATTTATAATGATAAAAGACTAAAAAAACAATGTAAAAAGAAAATAAGAAAAGTTGGTGTAGGTACAGCATTTTGATTTGGAGAGAACGGCGTTTTATTTTAGAAGAACACTTTTGCAGTGTCCTCTGAAAAAAATTACTTCCTATAGCATATACAGTTGTCCCAAAATGGAAACATGTTATCGGAGGAATGGCGCTAAGAGGCTCTTTGTCACTGCTCCGCATACCGTTCTCTCCGGATACATCTGTTTTTATGTGTTTGTACCAGGTAACCTTAGGCATTTTGAAATATTTGCAGACAAATTATGACTCAAAGGTTTCAGTTATCTTCGATGGTTATCCTTCTGACGCTAATCAAACAAGCACAAAGAATTGTGAGACTCCGACGGGCTACGAGTCCATCTCCTGATGTCGTCTTTGATAGAACTACTGTTTTGAAAAGTTCACAAGAAACTTTTCTCACCAATGAAAACAACAAGAGGCGCTTCGTAGAATTGGCAAAAGCTGGAATAGGCTGTTAAAGATGCAGATGTCTTGATTGTTAGCACTGCCTTCTCAAAAGCATCTCAATACGACACTGTCTTTGTAGTTGGGGAGGACATAGACCTTCTTATTTCCTCACTACATTACCATCCCCTCATATAAAGAATACATATATCCAAAAGTACGGAAGAAGCAAAGCTGCAGACATCTTCTAATCAAGGCAGTCATTTCGCCACAGCTTCTCCAACATGCTGCTGTTAATCCATGCTTTCAGTGGTTGTGACACAACATCTGCAGTTTTTGGCCACGGGAAAACCCACTTCTGTTCGCCGATTTTGAAACATCCTGAACTAGAAGAGGAGGCTAATGTAATTCTGAACCCTCAAGCTACATCAGGAGAAGTGGCTGAAGTGGGCCAACATTTTTTGGGTCACTTATGTGGAGGAGACCCTGCTACACAAACACTTGACGAACTTCGGCACGGAATATTTGTAAAAGCTGCAGGAGAATGAAATTTAACTTAGCGAACTTGCCCCCAACCAGTGATGCGGCTCAACTTCACGCCATGCGAACATACCACCAAGTTCAGGCATGGCTCAGTGAATACAAAGACCCTTTGAAGTGGGGCTGGGTGAACACACCAAGAGGCCTCTTTCCCCTTAAAGCCAAGAAGTAACCAGCTCCAGAATCAATTCTGAAAAGTATTTCCTGTACCTGCAAGAAGGGGTGTTTAAACGCTTGTGGGTGTCGTAAAGCTGGATTAAAGTGCACAACGATATGCAAACATTGCAATGGGCAGTCGTGTGACTAATAGTCCTAACAGTGAGGACACTCCTGATGAGCCAATTAATTCGTTTTTGGATGAAGACGCTGAAGAGTACTTTATCAACACTGGCTAGATTGTGAACATCATGGACGAAATAGCAGACGTCAACTGCCCAAGTCCCTCTAAGTGCCGAAGACTATGAACAAACAAGTTATTCAATGCAATGTTTCAACAGAACTCCAGCTAAATAAAATCTTTTTGTATATAAATGAATGTTCTGTGCCGTTATTGCTTCTAACTTGTACGCACATGCATTTATTCAATCGTTGCTGTATATATATTTATAAACCTCTGTATTTTGTGACCTGAAAGAGGTAGGATAAGTTTAAAGTACTCAGTGCAATGTTTCACCAGAACTCTAGCTAAATAAAATCTTTTTGTATAAAAATGAATGTTCTGTGCCGTTATTGCTCCTAACTTGTACGCACATGCATTTATTCAATCGTTGCTGTATATATATTTTTAAACCTCTGTATTTTGTGACCTGAAAGAGGTAGGATAAGTTTAAAGTACTCGACAAGTTTCAAATTACCTCTAGTTTAAGTTTCCATATGGAGTTTTACTATAGGTTTGGACATTTAGAAGATAGCGAGCAAAAACTAGTTGAAAATTCAGATTTTTTTATTTTTTGCAAAATGTTGCTGAAATTCGGAGAGCTGTATTTCCGAAACTTTTCATGGTAGAAAGCTCACTTTGATCTCAAACTGTAGAAAATTTAGTCTACTTTGGGATGGGTAATAAAACATTTTTGTCAGGTGCGTATTTTGGCAGATAATGGGCAAACACAGAAATAAAATAGAAAATTTTGAAGTTTTTTCAAGATGGCGGCTCCGGCGGCAAAAAATTTTGTTGGCAAAATGTCAGAAATTACTCTCAAAACCATCCCAGACATCATATAAAAAAATTAGCTCTACCCTAAATTTTGCATCCACTTTTGACAATTCGATTGGACTATGATGGACGGATGGAGTGAACGGATGGATTTTTGCTCGACTGGATCAAGGCGTATAGAATAGGAGGTGGGTCGGACTGGTTTCCGCGTGGTGGGGGAACCTGATTCGTGACGAAACTGCATACCCACAGTTACAGCCGGTGCAGTCCTTACAGCTTACTTCGCTATATATATTAATAATTATAGTCCGGTGTCTTTCTTTTAAATCATATTGAGTAGGCCTATTATTTGCACTGTTTCATGTAATATTTAACTTTTCTTACAAATACTAATAAGTGTTGTAACTTAGGTAACGATTTCTTATTGAAGTTTGTATGTCTTAGAGTAAAGAAAAAATTGCTAACTAGTTTTTCAGTGGGAAAATAGCATAAAATATTATTTTCATTAGTTCAATAACAAAAATTTTCCTGGAGTGGTTCTCCGGCCCCCTTTTCTTGGGGGTATGGATTTTTTTATTTAACCACTTTCGAAGTAAATTGAAACTGCATCATCAGAAAGTAAGTCGAAAGCAAACTATCGATGTTTTATTTCCACTTACAATGTCACACTTGTTTGCTTCCCCTAGAAAATATCATATGGGCGCCCTTGATCGTTTTGAAACTAACTTCTATCGAATTATAAATGTACATACATCTGAAACATTTTCATACTGTTACCTTTGAGTTGCCTGATGCCAAGACAATGTATGAATAAAACAATGTAGGCCTATAAGTTACAGTAGGAACATTTTGTATAGCACATTATTTCCAATTGACAGTAAAGGCAACAATATAAATTACAATGCAAAATTTTTAAAAAGTTACAATATATTTTTAAATACAGTTTATGTTATATAAGGTATGTAGTACTTTTGCAGTCTTGTAGTTACTTGCATCTTCAAAAAGGTAATTCCGTCATTCCTTCTTCAGCATGAGTTAATTATTAATCCATCATATTTTATGATCTCCAAATCCGATATTGTTTTTCATCCAATTTAAATATGTTTTTTTCTTCCTTAGATAAAAGAAAATACATTTTCAAAATTTTGGAGTTGGCACTACAGTATATTATACAGTAGGTAGCAATAAAAATGCATTTAGTCTAATGTGGTTAATATCTTATTATTAATGTTATACTAATAATAATGGTATAATAGAACACAACATGTTTTAGAATTACAAAAATTAATTACTTCATTTACTGTTTAACATGAAAAAAAAAACTCTTATTACAAACAAAATTTTCACATGCCCTTCAATACACATTTTGAAGTGCCAATTTTTTATTTTAGTTGAACCGTAGAACAATATATTTTTGTAATAACTTGTAATTACTGGTATTATGTAACCAATATGCAATGCTTTGTTAATGGCAAATGAAAAAGGAAATACAATAAAATTAAAAACAAATTAAATGAAAATAAAGGTTAAATGGGTTTCCAAATTTACAAAAATATGTTGTATGTCTGCTAAATACATTTGCTTTTATTTTAACTTGAGATCTTATGTAGTTTTTTATACTTCTGACTATTTTTGAAATTTAATCTCTGTTTATTCAAATATTTAACTCTCATTATGATCCTTCTTCTAGCAAACAAATTTACAATCTCATCGTCTACATGCTTTACTTCTTCTTTTATAGTTTTTATTAGCTTCTTCTTCAAACCAACTGTCTTAGGTAGCCCTTCTCCAACAAACTTGTTAAATACATGTTCCATTTTCGTTATAACACTTTCAAACTCTGATGAAGGCTCTGTAAGTCCTCCCACCGATAATTCACTAACCCAGGACCCATCTTCACGACTTCTTTGGAATGTGTATTTTCCTAAGTGGGGATGTTTATCTTTAAGTTTTTTTGCAATCCATCCACTAATATAGCAAAGACCATCGGTTGTGACTTGGTTCTTTATAGTAGACGAGTCATCTTGTGTTGTGGACGTGTCCATTAAGGTATCAGTAGAAATCAAGTTGCATTCTGCTTCTGACTCACTATCCAACTCATCTTCCTTTCCTTTTTCTGGAACTGAAAAATAATTTGCTTTTTTGGCTGTGATTTTTGTAGCTTCCAATACTCTTCCGACAACGAATTCATCATCGGTTTGGCGTGTGTTGCAATTGTTCCGTAGAGTTTCATTTTTTCCCAGAACAATTAACCTCATTCTGTACAGAAATTCCATCGGTGTTGGATGATCATTGCAGCCACCACTTCCTCTTATGAGAGAAAACAAGTTTTCCAAGCTATCTTGATTTAGCTTCGATGTAAGTATATAAGATAAGATGAAGTCATTTTTTAACTCATCAAATAGACTCATGGCTGACTTTGTGGACATAATCACCCCCTTTTGGAACAATTTGAGAGCGTTCTTTTTATTTTTACTCTTTGTACGTTTAGTGTGTAATTCCTCAACGTTTTCTAATGAGTCCGTCTGTTTTCTCTCCGTCGATACCTTTGTTTTAAGGCATGTAATTTTTTCCATGGTTTCGATATAATCTTCTAATACCGCTTTTTGTTCTGTGATATGAAGACCATAACCACACTGTAAAAGCAAACTTGCATTGGGGCATCTGCTATTCATTACATCGAACCAATCATTTGTAGATTTTATAAAATTCGCAGCACTGACGCGAAGATTTTCGTCACAAATATAATAACGCTTTAATGCGCAAGATGTTGTGTTTGACATGAGCTGGGCAGCAAGAAGCACATTTTGTCTCTGAAACTTTTCACAGTTTATATGTTTAGAGGTCAACTTGTGACATGATGATATTTCCAGATTTTTTGTGTCATCAACAAGCAATTTTACAGGTTCTGGTGAAATTTTAGTTCCATCTGGCATTACAAAACCTCCATCAATATACCAGTTACGGATGAGTTTCAATAAATGAGGGACATCAGCAAAAAAAGTAAATATTCCTCTTTGTTACCTCGGAGAGGAAAAAACACTTTTCGTGAGACACATTGTATTCATTCCAGACGCCTACATTTCCACCACCGCTGTCTGAGACAATAGCAACCACAGTGAAACCGATAGCATGAAGTTCCTGTATAATTTCATCTAAACGGGCTCTTGTCATTTTCGAATCAAATTCAGTAAAAACAGGCTGTTTCCAAGAGCCACATAACGATCTGATCATTATGACCTGAGCCTGATCATGAGGTCCGACAGCTTGGTCATTTACTGTGTCATACTCATGAATAGACATAACCTTCATTTCGTCATACTGTATAACTGTAAGCTTTTCATAGTTTGTCATTTTTACTGCAGCTACTGCCATTAAGTTTAGAACATCATAAAGCACCCCTCGATGAATATGAAGCTTTGATGCCCATTCTTTCAATGTCGTAAGGCTGGGCAAAGGAATACCCATTTTAGTTCTAATGTGAATATAACATCTCTTGCTTAGATAGCGTATAGTAAAGGCTTTAGTTATATCTTCACTGCTCCATGTGTTGACTTTTTTCTTTTTATTTAAAATTAACTCGATTTGCGCCTTGCTAAATACGCCACTGAGTACATTCTTGACTTCTTCGGATACAGTAACTGTAATATCTTTTTTTTAAATTGTTACATTCATCGACTAATCTTTTCTTTATCTGCTCTTGTTCTAATTTATACAATTCAAAATTATCTCTCATTTTCATGTATTCAGTTTTGTAATCCGTTACTTCATACACATTACTGTTTGCAGCACCTAATTCTACAATATTATTACTATGTACAGTACCTAATTCTACTGCTCCATTCTCATCCACAGCGTTACATTCTTCCAACAAACTGTTAACTATTTCTTTCCTTTCCTTTTGTTCTCTTCTATTGCTTCTTACAGTAACTTTCTTAGATTTTTCACTGGGTAATAGGTTTAACAATGGAATGGCATATTTGTTGATTGTTTTTTTCTTGGATCCCGATTTCGTAAGTTCACTCCGAAAATCCCTAACAAAGTCTTGTTGATTAAAATGATCAGAGCAAATATAAGACGTCCCCGGGTTAAAACTGTCTTTTCTTTTGCAACGCTCGATCCAAATCTTCCTTATTCGTTCATCTTTTGGAAAACGGAAATATGAAACACCATCTGGTCGAGTTTTGGTTGTATAATATGAATTATTGCATATTGCAACCGCACATCGCATTCCTGGCATGTTGACAACAAACACATCGGCAAAGCGGCATAACAACACTGGCGCATGGTTCTGGACTGCAGCTCCTTGGGTATGCAGTCGCGTCATCACAGCGGGTGAGTGGTGGGGGAGAACCGCAGTCCGACCCACCTCCTAATTCTATACGCCTTGGACTGGATATCCAACCGACCCATCGCTCCACGCCAAACGGACGACAGCCTTCCCATTCATTATGAGATTTTGGACTGACATCACTCCATTTGGACGTTTGGAGCGATAGTGAATGGCCACCTGCCTATTTCCAGTGGCAAGGCATAACAGAATACGGAACACACTTCCCTTCATACAGCCTTACTAATAATCTGCGTATAACTTTTACACGACGAATGTACACGACCGGGAGAAAAGTTCTTACCAATAATGGGCGCATAAGCTAGACTGGCGTTCAAACCGCGTGTAACTTGAATGGAGAAGTTACACGGCCTCAAAGCCTTGTTTAAAGCCGAGATATGGCTGCTTCCTGCACCAGCTGATCGGTTGTTTACTTGAGAGCGAAATGGATGACCTGCAAATGGACTTGCTCGATATTGATGCCGTAAATTTGATACACGAGGGAAATGGAAGGAGGAAAATAAAGGCATATAAACAACGAAATGATCCGTTTTTATTAAGCGACATAGAATTCAGGTCCAAATACAGATTATCCAAGGAATATGTACGCAACATTGTCGACATTGTAAGAGAGGACTTGCAGCATGAACGACGAGGTGGTTCTGTAAGTTGCGAACTTCAAGTCCTCATAGCACTTCGTACGTGGGCAAGGAATGAAGTAAGTAATTACATTTTGTGCATATGTTGTAAAATGATTTTTTATTGTAGGCTATATTACTACGAAGCGTAATTTTATGTATGCTGGTTTATGTTATAAATTAGGTTGTTCTTTAGCATTACCTGCACTATTGGCACTGATCATGTTGCAAGTCACATACCAGTAAAAGTTATGAGGCCTAGGTTAGATAAATCGTGTTTTCTGTAGACTATGAACCACAGTCATTAATCTGACAAAGTGTGTGTAATAGGCCTATTATTCTCAACGAAGATTTATGGAGTAAAAAATACTGCACTGTTTGTCGTTTTCAAAAGTACCCAGTAACAGACGAATCTTAATATTTTTATTGTACCCCATCTCCGAGTGTCGAATGTTTTAAATCCCTTATGTGACAAGTTACAAATAGAGTATACATAAGCAAAGTATTTTCAGTGTACCATTTTGCATTTATGTAAGGACTGCTGGATTCATAGGTGCTGACTATTGGGTGTGAAGGTACTTTCTGCCCCCCCCCCCCCAAGATTCAACTTTTTTTCATATAAGGCCTATGTATTACTACTGAAAATCCAATTCTTGCACCCATCCTAACAGTATACAACTTGGCAAACAAACTTTTATACTGCCTCTGTGTGAATATGCAGTCATTTATTTGATTAGTTACAAGTAGCCTACGGCTAATATAAGTTATAGGCGAGTCAGAAACTGATCCCTGTCAAACAGTTTCCCTTCTGTTACCTCTTGTGCTTACTTTTCGCTGTAGAGTACAAGATTGAATCATACTAGCCTAGAAGTAATATAACTTTCCAGATTATTAGCAGTAATGTGAAGACACATTCCATAGCATATAGGCTAAGGCCTCTGCTACTATTCATTATTGTCTTGAAGCAATCTTTACAAATGTTTAAAACACATGTCTGGACTAGCACTAGCAAAGTGAGTTCTCATTGCAGTGAAGTCTGCTTAAATAAAATTGCTGTAAAACATGGACAGAAAACTTAGAGTTAGTTAGAAAGTACTCAGTAGACCTACCAGTAGGCTTACAGATAGGTATGAAAGCATAAATATAGTAGTGATATGACCAACGTACAGCACTCTTTTGGCATATTGCTCTTCTACACGACCTGTTAAAACTGTGTTGTTTTTTCTTCTTCAGTCCTCTAGCACTTCTTCGTCTAAAACAGTAGCACTAATTTCCTAATGCCCAAGTTTTGCTTTATCGAATATTAAATAATATTCTTGCATACCAGTAATGTACTTCTTATAATATAGGCCTACTGAAGCTGTTGGTCAGTGTGAATACATATCAGCTATGGAAGAGATTGTGACACATTGTGAACACAACACAGTTTTCTTAACTGAATGTGGTAAAGGTATGCTACAGGTATTGAAAGGTTACCGGTATATGCAAATCAACCCTTGTACAATGAGTTGCTAAAGCTTCTTTCATTTGTTTATCTTTCTCGTCTCCAACTCTGGAAAGAAATATCTTGTAGCTTAATATTTCCTTTGTCATGTAATTAGGGCCTAACTCAATTTATTTTTCTTTATTCCCGAATGTCTAGTAACCTGCATGAGCCTGGTTAGACAAACAATTCCTAATTTAAATTTTTCAACAGCATTATTAATTTCCCTTGTTGCTTGACCATAAAAAAGAAGTAATGCACATATGAATAAAATGAAGAAAGGAAATTAGAACATGCAATTTTCCAGGTCCCTTGCTTACTTGTGACATTACCAGTGATGTACAGGTGTAGAAACAGCATAGTAGAAGCAATTTTATTGAAAACCATTATTTTCTTATAAATTGTGATGTTGAACTTCTTGTTTTTATAGGTGCAAGATGACGCTGCTGACATCCATGGTGTAAGCCAGCAGTCTGTTTCAAATATTTGCACCAGAGTTGCTGTTGCCCTTGCCCGAAGAGCGAGGCATTATATTAAAATGCCCGAAACGCCTGCACAGCAACAGGAAGTGATGGCTTCGTTCAGAAGAATAAGTGGCTTCCGAAATGTTATAGGGGCTATAGACTGCACCCACATTAGGTTGAAAAAAGTTGGAGGCGAAGCATCCCAGTACTATATAAATCGCAAGGGGTACTACTCCCTCAATGTGCAGGTTGTATGTGATGCAACTCTGCGCATAAGAGACATTGTTGCCCATTGGAGGGGTAGTACCCACGACAGTAGAATTTTCAGGGAAAGTTTAATAAAACGGAGATTGGAAGCTGGAGAATTCAGGGGTCGCCTTTTGGGAGATTCTGGGTATCCCTGTACTCCACACTTATTCACGCCTGTGTTAAATCCCAATGGAGGCAATGAAGAGAGGTACAACAGAGCATACATCCGTACAAGGAATGTTGTTGAAAGATGTTTCGGTGTGTGGAAACAGAGATTTCGTTGTCTCTTGAGAGGATTCAGCAATGACTTGCAACGTACTAAGACATGCATAGTTGCTTTGGCAGTGTTGCACAACATTGCCTTAGAGATGGGGGAAGTTATACACAATGAAGAATTTCCAGATGAAGACCACTTTCCAGAAGTTGTTGCAGGCAACGTCCAAGTAAATGGACAAGCTGCTAGAGCAGCTTTTATCAACACGTACTTCTAGTCTGTACTACTTCTAGTCTGTACTTTAAAATTAGAGCTCAAAAAACATAATCTCGGCATCTTCAGCTTGAACTGTAATTATGTAAACATAAGTGTGTGGAGATTTTATACACACAACTTTACTGAATTATAAAACTGAGTATGTGAAGTTCTGTGTGTAAAATCTCCACTCACTTATTTCTACATAATTCTAATGAGGTACGTGGTTATTTTCATTATAATTCCAACTGTAAATGTGAGAACCTGAATCATTACACTGTCAGCGGCTTTATTTGCGTAGATATTTCATCTGTCACTCGGGAGTTAGAGCAGTGGTTAGGCCAACTCTTGCGTCAGACTCACTGCAGTCTGGAAGATGTTCAACATTCAGACTTCTGCCATGAAAGCATCCAGTTTATTAACAACAATGCTCATTGAGTCTAATTTTACTGTAACACTCACTTATATTAGAACACATGAGTGGAGGTATTATACACTATACTTCACTAGATTTTACCACTGACCTGGACATGTTTCGGGATTCTGTCTTTATCCCATTGTCAATGTCATTGTCAATGGGATAAAGACAGAATCCTGAAACATGTCCAGGTCAGTGGTAAAATCTAGTGAAGTATAGTGTATAATACCTCCACTCATGTGTTCTAATTATTAACTTCACTGTGTAAACTTCCTACAATACTTAGCTTAAACTCACTTATATCTTGACTACCAAGATTTCAAAAGTGCTACTGAAGAGTTAGGGCCTGTTTACATTGGGTCACATAATGGTCATCGCTAGTATTGCCAATAGTAGCTACATGATAAAACAATTTGCTTTTGACATCCCAAATGGCAGGTTGACATTTCACTTCACTTATAAAATTTTCAGTATTAATCAAATCTAAACTCAAGGCTGGATTAGTTTTGCTGAGCTTGACTTATACAACTGAATTATGTATATACAACTGAATTATGTATATACAACTTGATTGTCATTTGTGTCCCAGTGTGAATGCTCCCATTTAAACCAATGCTTCTTCACCTGCGACAGTCACAAGTGACCCAATGTGAAAAGGCTCTTAGATAAATAAAGTTAAGATTTAAAGGATAGTCCTATTGATTATAATAATAAGTCTGGACATACTGTTTCAATAATTTTTCTTTTTTCAAAAGTAAAACTTGATATTTTAAAACATTTATCCTTTTTTTCATATCATAATCTTCCTTGAGCAACTTCATTTTTGTCTCATGTTCATTTTCTCTGAGCTCCCTGTCAAACTGCAGATTTTCCATCTTCTTATTGTGTTCTTTAATCTTCATTTGGTGTTCCACCTCCTTTTGGTGTAGGAATGTCTGGGACCTCTCTTCAGCCAACTTATTTATTTTCTCAGCTGTATCGTCACTCTGTTTCAACAAAATGATCACATAAGATTGTACATAATTTCTCAATTTTAACATGATACTTCTAATGACTAGACTTCGGATTTTAGGTAAAAACCTATTTTAATCCTTAAGTGATATATACCCAAACTTGTATATACATGTTTCATAAGTGACTATGTCTAAAACTGATACTTTTATAGGACCTAAAACAGCCTATTTTTACGTTATAGCCTAATATTGGCTTTTTCATTTTTTTTCCTCTAAAGTTCAAAATAAGTTATTTTTTGTAAGAGATTATTTTATGATTTTTAGAACCTATTTTCCAATTTTTAGAGCCTATTTTAGGTACCTAAACAGCATTTTTAGCGACCTAAAAGTCCAAAGTCTACTAATGACTTACGACCTACCTTTGCAATTTTCTTCTTCTTGCCCTTTGCTTCCCCTGAAGTTGAAGTAGAGGCTTCACATCCTTCCTGTGGAGGAAAATTACCAGTGGGTTATTATTCATTATATATATATACATACATAAAATTCTGTATTGCTATTAATAAGCATAGTAAATACCTCGACTGAAACACCAGTAGGGTAGAGAGAATCCTGCATCACATCTTCTTCTTCTTCATGAAACATGTCCTGTTCCACAAACAACAAAAGCCTACATAAATTTCAGGTAGGAAAGCAAACAAAAATTTTCCCTACCTTTAAAGTTTTTGTGAATCATTGTAAAAAGCATTAGGGCTAGTCCATGAAAGGCAGGCTTGTATAGGCTTGTAAACTGATCCTTTGATTTGAAAATACCAATAGTAATTAATTATACAGTTATCTTATGCAGAAAGTTTTCATTGACATGCACGATTTCTTGCAAACTATAGGAATTATTTAAAGAATTGGGATAAGGTTTGGCCCAATAATAATCTATTCTGTGTATTATTCATCTTATTTGTTCTTAAGTATGGGCAACGTTTACAGGAAACCCTTACTCATATAGGAGCAGTGTTTATTTTCATGAATGTATTCTCCTGTTAGTTCCTACATTTTCTTTGCTTGTTTGTATTGCACTTTTCTTAATAACTATGCCTGGAGTTAGATGTGCAAGTGCTGTTTTTTTACAATTTCATGCTATTTATCAGTATATTAGCCTATATGAAAATGGAATGCATTCATTTATAGAATAAATTGTTTTGACCTCACTATTTAGTCTGTATTATGAATAGCCTATTAGTTTGTAATATTACCCCATGACAGGTCAATCTAAGTTAGAATGCATGTAATTATTCCTAACAAGGTCTTGTATAATGTACCGTACACTAAAGTGGTTTCATGTGACATGACTCTTACTTTTGCAATGTATGGTGAGTCCCACACAAGTGTTGGCCAATGACGCGGGTTCCTGCGGCATGGCAGGCACAGCTCTAACTCCCGAGCGATCGGGTGAAATATCTACGCTAATAAAGTCCTGATCGGTGTAATGATTCAGTTTCTCACATTTACAGTTAAAATTACAATGAAAATAAATGCGTACCTCATCACAAGAGATGTTGGAAATGTTCTCCTCTTGCATCCACACAATACTGGCACCTTTTTAGGAAATTTTCTTTCACATGCATAAGTTCAGCTTCCGAGACAGAGTTCATTTCTCTTGTGATAGCCCTATGTGATATTGTCTTTAAGTTCTTCTAACAGTATGTGAATATTATTTATGGGGAAACCTAAAAAATGAAGTGTATAGCTCAATTTCCCATACATTAGAACCCAAAAGAACTTAAAGACAGTATCACAAGAATACTTCATCTCGGAAGGGGAACTTACGCGCGTGAAAGAAAATTTCCTAAAAAGGTACCAGTATTGTGTGGATACAAGAGGAAAGCATTTCCAACATCTCTTGTGATGAGGTACGTGTTTATTTTCACTGTACATTTAAATGTAAATGTGAGAACCTGAATCATTACACCAATCGCGGCTTTATTAGCGTAGGTATTTCACCCGATCGCTCGGGAGTTGGAGCTGTGCCCACCGCGTCGTTGGCCAACTCTTGCGTGGGACTCACTGTAGTTTTCTTGAATTATATTTTGACATGCTAGTTCCTGTAGCAAATTTTAATGTTTTAAATCTGTTTGAAAATAGAAATAGTATATCGTCGCTTAAGAAACAATACCGCGTAACTGACACTTTTGGTGAAAATTACATTTTTATACTGTTGGCATCACTGAAATAGCGCGCTTATGATGAAATATCGGTCAAGATGAAATTTTGTGTCATGACCTTGCAAAAGAGGCATACACAATACCGCATATCTGAAGCAACATAGAAAATTCAGAAATACCGCGTAACTGAACCAGTGTACAACACCGCGTATCTGATTTCATTGAAAACTTTATATAATACCGCCTATCTGTCGTATACGGCGGACGGTTCAACTTAGTTTACTAATGCAACATAAGGTGACATATAACCCTCGGATTTTTATTTGGGCTCACCCATTTCCGTTTCTGCACCTGTGGATTAAACATTATTAGGCTGCTGTCAGTTTACTTTTACATCAAGATGAGAGAAGATATATTTCTTAGTATGAGTTAAGATCTATTCTGACGATAGAAGGTACATTACATGGTAAGTGCTATTTAAGATGTTTTGTATGAATCGATTTTACATATTCTCTTGTAATTAATACGAAAAAATTATTTAAAAAAAATTATATCTTGTATTGAAACAGATTGCCTGAAATCGTGCCGAACACACAGGTACAGTTCTGTACATGACATGGATCTGCTTGAAGAAGTTGTAGATGGATTATTTACTGAAGAAGAAATAATTGCAAAATTAGGATTTATATTCAGTAATTTTAGAAATTCTACCAGGATAAAACGAAGTAAGTGCCCTATATGAGTACAATATTAGTTTTTGAATAACTGATGTCAGACATTTTTATTCAAAATAGTTTTCTCGAGAATCTTCTGGCTCAAAAAGTCATGAATATTAATTAACATTGGTATATTTTTTAAACGCTATATTTCAAAATAAAGTATTTCATTAGTAGAAGAAACTGCCGGGGATATCTTCACCGGTTGGTGCACCAAAAGAAAGCATAAATAAGACAATTTGTGTAAATGAAGATGAGGAAGTTGAATCGAACATATTGATATCTTTTTTACTTTATTTTATTTTAGTACACCCTAATAACATGCCGACAATACCGGGACATTAAAACAAGGTCAGCTACCGGAAACTGTAATATGAGATATAACTTGCGATTCATATGAAAAAATATTAAAACCTGTATCTATAGTTCATAGCCTACTTTTGTATTACAAGGCCTGTATTAATTTAAAATTAGATCTATTACTATCCACGATTATGCTATTAGCATTTTTATATATTCATAGCAGATTAATCTCTATGTGTACCAGAGGGAAGCAAGGACCTTCTGTGAGTGGTTTGACTGATATAAAAGGAAAAATAATAATTTTAAAGCAATACTGACAAAAGAAAAGTTAACGTATTTTGAATTAAATTTATTATTATTATTATTATTATTATTATTATTATTATTATTATTATTATTATTGCTTTTTTCTTTCGCACACACATCCACTATACTTCCGACTATAACGTAGATGACAGATGACCTAAGTTATGAGCATCATTTTTCAGGGACTTCTTCGGGAAATCATACAGAAAGTGAGGAACAGATGATAGTGAATTTTTTGGGGACTAAATAAGACATTTGTTAGGGAATTTCTAGAAAACTTCCCGAAATTGTCATCGCATTACTTTAGAAAAATGTCTACTAACTCTATCTGGAGCCAGGAATAAATTCTATAAGCCAACTGTATCACCTATACAAAGAAAAAGTTTAAAGAAATGAACAAGGGGACAATAAGTAGACACACACTTGATGATATTTTATCAGACATGAATATAGGACGAATATAGGCCCAAAAAGGACGACTGCGACTTACGTGTTGGATATCCAACCGGCAATGTAAATGAGTATGATTATCAAAAAGGAAAGGATCGGGAGGGGAATACAAAAGATAAGGCAGCGGACGAATCAGGCACATGTAGAGTTTTAACGATGGACTCGCAGGCTGTAAAGGTAGCTCCCTTTTTGCAAGCCAGTGCAATATATTACAAAACTAAATTGGCAGTCCATAATATTACAATGTATGAATTGGCTAATCATGATGTAATCTGCTACGGGTTCGATGAAAGTGAAGCTGAGCAAGTGGCATCAAGATTTTCCACTTGTGTGTTACTGACACCTTGAAGAAAGTAATGTGCCCATCATTTTATATTCCAACGGCATCACATATCAAAATAGGAACGCAGTATTGTCAAAAGCTTTGCTGAAATTCACAATGAAAACAAACATTACTGTTTTCCAGAAGTTTTTGGAAAATGGTCACATCCAACTGAAGTGTGATTCAGTGATCAGTGTCACAGAATGCAGGCCAAAATCTAAAGAAATATTCCTCCCTAGTCAATATCCAACTGTGACAAGAGAAGCAAGAATAAAGTCATTTCCAAACAAGGCTACTTATCGTGATCGGTGATTACACATTCTTCATAGACTACAGTGTCAATAAGCTCTGGATTTATTATTCCATTCGTCCTGAACGAAAACCAAATGACCCTACGGCATTTTATGTAAGAGTAATAAAATATGAACCTAAGGGTATCATACATTATAATCTGGACTACACTGAAGATTTTCAGGAGTTGCCTAAGCGGCCTAAGACTCTCAAGGAAGGAGAATTCTCCAGGCTCAACATGGAGAGTCTAAGTGGGATCACTTACAGCAACTAAAGAAATTATTTCCTCATGATTTCCATCTATTCTATGACAACATTCCTCATTTGTAAATCATAGCATCAAAATTGTTATTGTTTATTTATTTAAGCTATTGCTCAGGCTATTGAACAATTTTCATTAGGCTTCTGGCTTTCCAGTATGTTATTATTTTGCTTGCTCAGATTTCCCGGGCTTGTAGGCCTTGGTCCTGGACCACGGCCTACAAGCCCGGGAAATCTGAGCAATCATGATGTAGCCGGCCGCAAAAGCCCACACTGTTATATTATTATTTTGCCATCAGTAGTATGATAAAATTCTTTATCTCCAAATTGTAACTTCAATACAAAAACTGTATCAGGAAACTGTATTTGTACCATGTATAGGCCTACTTGATTTATTTATATTAGAGCACGATTATTTCAATATAAAATATATAAATAAAAATAATTTGGTCAACAATTACAGTACTATACTACACTCAAATAAAATATTTTTTCTTAAAAAATGCTTCTTTTATTCTGAAATAAAAATATTTAATTCCGCGTAACTGACATTTTCGTAAAATAATTAAGAGTTCAATACCGCGTAACTAGCGCCACGGTGCCAAAAAACTAAAATTCGACTCAATGTTGCCAACATATAATTAGAAATACCTTTTGTTTATTATCCTGAAAATGTAAACATTGTACGACGTCTAATAGCAAAAATAAACAGTTTTTTGCTTCTCCTGTAAAATTTGTGTTTTGTTAGTTACGCGGTATTGTTTCTTAAGCGACGATATAGTAGTAAATATTTTCTTAATCTAATCATGATACGTTTATGGTTTACCTTTGCAATTCTCTTTTTCTTGTTTTTTGGGCCATTTGGTAGGCCTGCTGGGCTTGAGGCTGAGGCGAAGACTTCACATTCCTCCTGTGGATGAAATCAATTAGCAATAGCTTATTATTAACAGAATTATTCATGTAATTTTGTCTTACTATTGTCAATTTTACTAGGCTTTCATATTTCAATGTCATATTATAACTGATTATTAGGCATATAGTTGTAAGTACAGTACCTCCTCTGAAACACCAGTAGTATAGTGGGAATCCAGCATTTCGTCTTCCTCTTCATGAAGTTCAACCATGGCCTGTGTCACACACCAAAGAAAAAAAAATTAATTTCAGACAGGCAAGCAAATGAAATTTCCCCCTTTTTATTTGTTCCTAATTGTAGGCCAAATTTATAGAAGACCACTTATTCATACAGGGGCAGTGTCCATTTTAATGAATGTATTCACTTGTTAGGGCTTAGGCCTATATATTTTCTTGTCTTGTATCGGATTTGTTTGTTATTAACTCAGCACAGAGTTAGAAATGTAAGTGTTATTTTTACGGAATTTCATGCTAGTAATTTGTACATTAGTTTATATGAAAATGGAGTACACTCATTTATAAAGTAAATAAAATTGTTTTCACCCAATATTTACTGTGTATTATGAACATTATTTTTAAGATAAGTTACCAACCTAATGAAACATGTATGAGATGGAAGTACAATTCAGTATGGTGCTGCAAGCTAATATCATTATTCCTAACCTAACTATAGCAGTAACCTATGTAGCTGTCACTCTGTGAGAATTAATATGCCACATAAGAAAACACATTCAATTCACTATGCTGCAGCTGAACTATATCACCGTTCCTTGGTAGGCCTACTTATGTCACTTATAGATAGATAACTGAAAACCTAACAATACCACTACTAACACAAGGAGCTTAGCATCGCAACTAGCTACAACTCTCTACTAGCTGGTAGTTTCCATGCATCCATCTAGTGATGATGTTTCAAATGACTGTACTTCGAGGTTTTTATACTGAGCAAGTTACTAATGGTGGCTAACCTCATCTGGGATTTAGGCCTAGTACATTTTCTTTTATTTCTCAAGGTTTGTCATGGCAGAATAAATCATCAAAAGGGAAGGCAGCAGTTGAGCCAGCTGATGAATTTTCTAGTCGACTGCATTATAAGAACTCGTACCATGTTTAGATGAGGAGGAAAAACATACGGATAAAAACAAGAGTGTAAATCCAGAAATACTTGACCCATTTTAAAACCATATTCCCTTCATAAAACACCCAGTATCACACATATTTTATTATGTACATAGTTACGTGGAGAGAAGATGTTGCCTTGGCAAATGATTTGGTTCGACCCATCCGCCCTAAAGTTACAATTTCTTTTAACTTATACTATGACCTAGTGAAAAGTAGTGAAATCCCCCCCCATATTACCTTCCCAGAACTATACAAATTTTGGTGATTGGACGCCAGAGCTATGACGTCACACTGGCTGAGCAGATAGAATTCTGGGTACAGGTTAACCAATATAACAAACCGCACGGAGTTTTTTGAAATGCGAGAATTCGGTATGCACTACTACAGTAATATTACTGTTCATAACCTAACCAGGGAAAAAATAGTTTTATACCGTGCACTAGGCTTCTCCCACCAACTCTGTAATGTTTAGGGTTTCGTCGCAGAAGAGATACAATGTGAGACATAATAAACCTCGTGCTATTCAGTATATTGCTCCTAAACTAAAATAAATGTTCCTAACCTAACAAAACGGCGGAGCTTGGCTGGTATGTGGCATAAATCTATTTTTTACCCCTAACCAACCTAACCTAACCGCCACTAAAGTGGGTATGCCCCATGACTAGACCGGAGAACAGCTGGTCCCCCTGCTTTGCTCAGAAACAAAGAACATCGCATCACCCGTACAAACATAGGCTACATATCACGAGAATGGGTCAAGCAATTTGGATTATGCCGCACTCTATTATACGGTAGTAGCCTAGATGCTAGTAGGGTCAAGAGCCATTGTAAATAGAAAAGAAGGAAACAAACTGTAGCTTACTTACATTTACTGGAGGACCATTGCTGTCATATGCATTGAAATCTTCTTGGAATTCCAATGGCACCATGGCCAGAATTTCAATTGATTCTTCTGGGGGACTTGAGGGAGCAGGACCGCCCCCAGTTCCAGAAATCCCTTGCCTGTAGGCCGACAGGGACTGCTTCGCCTGGAGCTTCATTGACCTCCACTGCTGCTTCAGCTCATTCAGCCCTCTGTCTTTCCCATTTAGTTCACAGAATCTGAAATGCAAGAAAATGGATATGTACATTAGCGATTGTTATGCAATTATTAAGGCAAATTTACTGGAGCAGACTCTGGATTAACATTCCAAGACAACTGCATGATTCCACATAGAAAAGTAGGCCTAAATCCTCTCACTCTATACTCTACGTGAAGTTTCTATTCGTGCTTCAACAAGATCTGTTGTCATTCCTACTGGACATTTGACTAAACCTACTTTGTGTGTAAGAGTAGTCTACTCTGTAATCAGGCCTATGTTGTTAAATGGACTATTAAATAAATAATTTTCAAACATGTCACACTTACCGGGTCTGTATCTTTCCCCACGTCTTGTTTTTTTTTATTATTTGTATTTGTGTCCGTTTTCTTATTTTCAATTATTCCTATTTCCTCCTTGATCAGTTCTTTCAGCAATGACTGAAAATAAACAAAAGTTTAGATGAATAATGAGTTGTTTGTATCGAAATTTGCATTCATATAAAGAACGATACATATATATTTAAGAAACCAGAAATACTTACTTTTTCTGAAACATCCCAATTCGCAGACCGCTTCTTCTTCATTTTCTCCATTCTTCAAACTATCGTCTCCCGAACTACTAAATATGAAATGCTTCCTCTAACCTCTAACCAAAACAAGCGAACACGTGTTTACAGAGACTTCTGCTTACATCCATGGATAAATTTTTGGAACGCAGTAGAATACGCACGAAAATGCATAGAGGAATGGAGAAATATAATCCTCAGTCTCGATATCTATGACGTCATCTATGACGTCTTACTCGAAAGCTTGTTTTAACCATTCACTGGTTATACATAGATTATTGGTAAGGAAATTACATTCGACGTACACAGGGCTTACACCGTGGTCAACAAAACAACGATTCAACGCCCATTTAAGCAACTTTTATTAGTAAGACTGATAATCTCTAAATCATAGGCTACCACAATGAAAACATTTGAAGACTACAGAGGGAAAAACTATCAAAGTCCACTCTAAGAAATAGTTACCTGTCTTTTTATCATTCTTGGCATAGGATAGGCCTATTACTATTCTGAGTGTCAGTACATGAAGATATTCATAGTCCTGCCTAAAGATGACTCCAAAATAAAGTGTGCAACGAAAGATCAATCAAAGTCTCGTGGATATCAGAATCCACCCAGGAAGAAATAATTCTTAGAATAGAATAATGCAATAATGCTTCCATCGGTGGGTGAGTCTGTAGTGCGTCTGTATTCCACCCCGTGCGTCCCGGTTCGATTCCCGGCCGGGTTGGGGATTATTCAGTAGTGAAAAATCCGTTTCCCGGGTTCAGGACTGGATGTTTGTGTCTTTAGGTTTAAATGTTAGGTTGCGGACTGGCAACTGGCGAACCCCGGAAATAAACCCGCTGAGAACATCCCCTTAAAGGATCATCAGGGGTCGTTCGCGACTCGATAGAGCCTCCTCTATTGTAACTGGAATTCTGTTACCAATGTTTCTAAACATTAAAAGTTTTTTTTTTTAATTTAAAAGTGGCATGAAGTATTGCGTTGGAGTGTAAGTTTGATATTGTAAAACGTGATTAATGAGAATAGTGACGAAAATTCAAAATGTTAAACAATCCTAAAATTATAGTCGCCTCGCTCATAGCGTTGACGGGCGGCTCACTTTGTTCTCATATTACGGTGTTTGTTGTTACCGTAAAAGGTTTTCTCAAAAGAAACCGCTGACTGAATTCGTGTTGCTAGTTCTCTCATTGCACAAAGCCATTGCCACAAATGTTTTGCTTCATCTATATCTTCCCGCTCTCTTTTTTAACACTATGCAGTGTGGCAACTACGTCAAGCGACAAGGTTGGGCGGCGACTTCTTTGATGTTAACTGTCAACGTATATAAAAGAGTGTCTGCTACAATTTTAAGTTCTTAATTGCAAGACAATTTTGTATTTGAGTGTGAAAGAAAATCAGGATTTTTATGGTTCTTGCATACAAAAATGAGCAGTTAGTACGTGTATTGTTGTTTTATTCTTAACTATTCTTCTTAGGATGACATAAATGAAAATACTATCACAATAGTGGCCTAACTACTTATTGAAACAGTGTTTGGTACAATTCCATACTCATAATAAATTATTTGGAACAGCGTTTTTCATATTTGCTTTAGATTTACTCAGCGTGAGTATGCGACTTTAATTTCTTTTCCCCTGTTGTAATAAATTTAAGTTAATAAATACATATTCATCTCGTCCTATCCAAAACTTACTCGTTTTAAGACAATTTTTTTTTCCCCGAGGGAACATAATTTAAACTATTATATTAATGGACTGACCTAAGCGCTCTGTGTGAGTATAATCTTGAATTTATTTACACCCCTGTGGCACGAAATTATCCAATTTACACATTTTTACTAAAGAGATCGGAATGTTACGGAGAGTTTTCACCAGATCATCGATGTTTCAACTTAAAATATATATATATACACATACATACACACACATTGTGTACCACTCAGTCTCAAGAGTATTAAAAAGGATTCCAATACTCTGATTCCACATTTGAAGTATAAGACCGGGATTGTGCTCCTTGATCAGAGAAAGCGTTTCAGATAATTTGAGATTTCATAATTTGTTATACGCTACGATGAAGCATTTAGGCCTAATCCAAAATTTAAAATTAGGGGTTTCTGCCTTTTGCTTCATTCAAAGGGTATTAATGTTTGCAAAGTGTCTTTATTATTTTGTTAACGCTGAATGTTATTTATTTTATATGTAACAGAAAAATAGCAATTTTCTTTCTATATCGATGCTTTGAAATTCGCATAAATATTAGCCTACTATTCTGCATCTGTATCTGGTACCCTATGATCCCCAGGTGGGGCGAAGGGGCCTCCTATGGAGGTTTCATTGCCTATACATTCATTTTGATATGCTTATTTTCCGAGAGAGGGTAGAAGGACAGCCCATCGCCTCGCAACCCCCCTCTGGAAACTAAGTATTTCTTGGACGTGAAAGGGCCGAGAAATTTTGTCCAGAGGCTCTAATTTAGGCTTGGAGTTCTTTTACGTGCCGTAAATCTACGACACGGGACCCCCAGATTAAAGTCCCTCCCGGAGGACTCCGTGGCCAGGATTTTTACGTCCTGAAAAATCCATCGACCGCGGCCGGGTTTGATCCCGCGCCCTGCGGATCTAGAGGCGGGCACGCTACCTCTAGACCACCGCGGCCGACAGCCTACTATTGGGGTTACTGATATGTAGACCTAGAGTTCGGATTACATTGCTGTTCTTTTACCAATGTGTTGGAAAACAGTTGATAGCACAGAGTGTGTAGAAGGATCACTTATAGCTGTTTAAAGTGCCATATGAAATCTCTCCATGGCACTACAACCCTTATGGGGACTAGCCCTAACGTTTGACAGAACGAGGCTGGACGCACCCCGTTCCAGATCTCCCTACCTAAGAAAAACCAAGGAGGTACCGGGGTCAGATACGCTAACCGCTGGACCACGCAAGTGGTCAATGTATGAGCTGGAACTTTGAAAACCAGACAATGTTATCTGATTGATCCGAAAAAGAAACACGATGATTATTTCAACTCAATATGTCAGTACAAATGAATGTAAGGTATTTTGTGATTTGTCTCGTGTAAATCAAGGGACGGAATTTTAAGATTTTTTGGGGAATTAATTTTTTTCTGAACTTTCCAGTTCAGGGACCGCCATTACTCGATGAGTACTACTGGAGCTGACCTGAAAACCAGATTTTATTTCATAGTTAGGAACGACATTGGTACGTGGATTTGTAGAGATAACTCACGTACGAAGGAGTAGTCATTAGAGAGTTTTTGCCATAGCGTGTTGTCGGATACGGTACACACTAATGTCACATGATCGAATACGGTAAATGGAATAATGTCTTGTGCTACGACGGAGTTTTTGCCAGCGTAAATTGACACGGTACGGTATAAGATAACAGAGAAAATGGAGGAACTGCTTCAGACTGCCACACTTGAAGATTTTAACAATGAGTTATTGGAGAATATGATACCAAATTGTTCTCCGAATGTGATAGGCCTATGAATAAATTTAATTTTCCATTGTTTCTGTTATAAGCCTACAGATATATGAATTCCATAGCACCTCATAACAGCATATAAACATTAACATAACCTCAAAATGGGATTTTAATAAGAAAAATATATTTAACTTGTGAAAATTTATAAACACTGCTACGCAAGTTTATTGAAATGTTTTTGAGTTTGTTACAGGCATTAAATTATCTGCAGTGGTTTATTATACTAGAAATAATTGAGGCTATAAATACCGGTACTCATCATTGAAAATCTACTGTAACTTTCAGAATAAAAATCATATAAGATTATAGCTATATGCCATAAGTAGCCTAGCCAGAGAAATATTTTGTATATTATCAGTAAATATTATTCAAGAAGTAATTTTATATTGGCATCTTTTTAGTTAAACTCTCAAATTGAAATAAAAGTAAATAGGCCTATACATTATTGAAAGAGTTTCTTCTAGTTCCTTCTGTTATAGATTGCTTTTGGTATAAAAACGCTGAATTAGTTTTTTTTTTAGTATAGATTCCCTGCGTCTTCTTATAGGAGGAAGATGTAAAAATCTAAAGTTGGGACCTTGGGCAATCAGCTGACCATTGGAAGTAGGGTGAGTTTCTAGTTCTTTATTGAAGGTTAAACAACTGCTGTGTGGTGGGATGTCATCCACAATCACGTCATTGTTTATACTGTATACTGATTATTTATGTCAGCTATAACACCAATACTGCACAGTGCCTCTCCCCTGTCTTCTAGTCCTCTCCTTCTTGAAGCTGATTCACCAGACTCCATTTTAACTTTAAATGCGTTAGCCATGTCTGAAATTATTGCCATCTCCTACCAAAAAGTCGGGAACATCATAGGCATTTGAACCAATAACCTCACGCAAGAGAATCAAGTCGTTATTTATGTTAAAGCGAAGTCTTTCCTGTTTTTCGGGATTCATGTCTATTACCGTAAGCTTCACGCTAATCATTCCGAAATAACGTGTCACGTTATCAGATATAGCGTCACGGCAAACCGGCGCATGCGCACAACATCAATCACGTGACTTTAACGTTTACGGTAACTCAACGTAAGCTGGGCAAAAACTCTCTATTTTGAGCAAACGTAAGAGACGCCGTAACGTGTGGATGTAGCTGATGTGCAGGTTTACTTGGGGGTCGTAATGTGTGAGCCAGCCTGGCAAAACCTTAATCGCAACTCCACACAGACCTTCATTGTCATGGTTTCAATTAGTCGTCGGAGGCACTCTGTTTGTTTATCCTCTCTGTGTTTAAATCCTTATGTCCGACACAGTCACCACACTTTTTTATCCCCCAGATAGTGATGCTCAACTTGTGGTCCTTGGCCCCCTTAAGGTCTACACTTCTAATTCATTGCTAATGTGTTTGTATCCAGTAACCATTCCTGATATTAAATTATTTACTTATCCGGTAGTCCTACTCTATGTGCAGGGGTAAATTTTCAATGATAGCAGATTTAGCTATGCTAATACAGTCAATCCTCGATATAATTCCCCTCTTTACAGTTCCATGCTCGCACTGCGCCAATAAATGCAAATGAACGGATCCTCTCCCATATAAAACACATAAGAAACCTCTTTATTTTGCCAATTCATTCAGTACCAGTGAATATAAGACATGATTTTTACAAAATATACCTTGCAGTGATTTTTTTTTTCAGTTCCACAATTCTTTTAAAACTGGCATGACTGTTAGGAAAATTATTTTAAGAAACATACTGTATTGTATTTCCAAGAAGATACTGTTCTCCTGTCATTAATTGTAAATGTAGTGCGATGGAATGAGGAAGCTATGTTAAGTATTGTAGTTGGACAGGCAGCATGCATGAGGGTGGAGCAGGTAGAAAGAGCCCTTCATACAACGAGACATTTCAAACTTTCACTTCTTTTAGTCCGGTGTCTATTCAGCTGTTAAACACTACACTACAATTACAGTTCCTTTTTTTTTTTAACAAGGACTAAATGTATCGAGGGTTGACTGTACTTCTAAAGAAATCGCTGTTTCTTGTAGGCTATATCACTCTGAACGCACCTCTGCAGTCCATGTTTTCACGTGGTTTGAACCCTGAAAGGCTTCCTATGATCGTTCGTCTCATTAGTTGCCGCATACAATTTCTTTCTAGTCTACCTACGTTGCTGGCGTTCCATATTATGAAGTGTCATTGTTGTATCCTCTCCGGTGAAGTGAAAATGAGTGAATGCAGTGTAAATAGGTTTGTTCAGAAAGTCAACTCACGCATGATGCATGCGCACATTATGTTTCTCTGTGCGAGGTGTACGCACAATGTGATTTTTTAGCAAACTCACAATGTGCACAGGCGCCATGCTACATGACCATACAGGTGCTCTCAACGTATTTAGTGACCTTCATTAATGGCTGGCTTAAGTTCAATATAGTAAATTCTACTGTCGAATTTTATTGAAAATTTTACATGAAATAATATTGTTAACCTGTTTATTCTGATGGTAGTGTCAGCCTTCTTGTGGGATTGCATAAGTTTTGCATAAGAAAAAGTATTTAATGCAATTTGTTGAACCTGTTAGAACTTTCCTCAAAGAATAAGTTGTGGTTAGGTATTGTTTAAAATCGAATATGATATTCTTTTATATCAGCGAGCTAAATTCCTTTAAGTACTCCTGAGACAGTTGCGAGAATGGAAGGAGAATTCCGATAGAGAAGCCGCTGTGGAGACGTTGATTCCCAGCTAAGAAGCTCTCCAAGAAGAGTAAACTTTGTAATTCACCGATTTTTCTATCTCGGGCGAAATAAAACATCTTGACATGAAATTTTGAAGGAAGAGGTTAAGGAAAGATTGCAATATTGAAATCTGTGGAGCGATGATTGAAAACATCTTGAAAATGATGTTACTCGTACAGCGAAAACGAATATGAGAGAAAGAAAAACAAACATGACTCGGAATGAAAGAAGGGAAGCAATAACTGCAGGTGAACTCTTTCCATTGTTATTGTATCAAACATTGTCATGAGTCCCGGAGAAGTGAATCGAAACGAAAATATAACTTGTCACAGGAAGCAGTGGCGTAGGAAGGGGGGTGCGGGGGGTGCTGGCCGCCCCGGGTGCCATCATCCCGGGGTGACAAAATAAAAATGTGTATTTGTAAGTAAAAAATCGCTCAAGGGAATTTAAAGAAAATAATAATATTATTTCAAACAATTAAATAAACTTAACAACTTTCTAAAAGTCAACATGCGTATTGAAACTTCTTTTAGTTTTAAATTCAATCAACAAAGGTAATAAAACCCGGCTGAACTGGCCGCTGTGTTGATACTAGGGCTAGGACTTTTAGGTAAATACATATTTTTTTTTGCTAATACTTGTGATTTCTGGACTTTGTCAAAGTTTCGGTTGGGACCTTTGGATTCAAAATACTGAGTTGCATATCACATAAAAAAAAAAAAAATATTTTCGATATTTTTTATTTGAATAAATATTTTTGGTAACTTAATTATTTTTACATATTTTACCACATATCTTGTTTAGAAATGAATGTTTTGACAGTTTTTGTAATATTTTACCACATATCATGGTTAGAAATGAATATTTTGACAGTTTTTGTAAAATTGCCCCATATTTTCAATGTGTTGCGTTATTATGTTCAGTCAGAGAATAAATCAGGGCGGATTTGGCCTACATTAGTGCAAATTTCTGTCTCCTCTCACACTGCATTACTAAGTTGGAAACAACAAAACAATTGTTGACAGAATCAATAAAAAGAAATCAAACACATTGAAAATAAACTTAACAAAATCAGTGGTTCAAAAGCAAACAAAATTAAAGAAAAATTCCTGTCCTTCTAACGTACTCATTTTATCAGCGATAGCCGACTTCCATTCCATAAACTGTTTTTCAATCTTACCATGTTCTGTATCTAATCTTTTAGTTAAGGTTTTAATTTCATCCCTGGCTTCAGAAAACTGGTTTTCTAGGTCCCTAGCCTTAGAATTTATCTCGTTATTCATACTAGAACGTAATTGTTAATTTGCATTTACAATACCTATTATCAGCTGCTCCAAACCTTCCATATTACCTTTAACTGCATTTAAGTTTGATGTCATTTCATTCTTTAGCTGTTCCTTAAGAGAAGCAATATTTGTTCTCACTTGTGATTCTATCTCACTAGCGACTTGTAACTTTACCTGGCTCACATCATTACTTACAGAGGTTACCTGTAACTTTAACTGACTAATTTCATTATTTCCTGAAGTTACTTGAGACTTTAACTGACTAATTTCGTTATTTCCTGAGGTTACTTGAGACTTTAACTGACTAATTTCGTTATTCCCTGAAGTTACTTGAGACTTTAACTGACTAATTTCATTATTTCCAGAAGTTACTTGTGTCTTTATTTCTTTTATTTCCGACATCATATTATGAAAAAGGCCCTGCATGCCTTGAAACATTTCAACATTATTCATATTAGAAACAGCAAAATTTTCTTGTTCTATGGGTACTGCTCATCACCCTCTACCTGCATATGTTCTGGTTGGTTATTTTCTAATAATACACATTCACTTTGCTCTAATAAGTCCTGACCATGAACTTCCTGGCTAGCTGTTACGTTATCTTGGTCGGCCATTTTAACAACTTTCATCGACCTCAATAACATAGATTACACAAAGTTTATTTTACAAAAAATAAAAATTTCGGAACAGTCTTACTTGGTACATTTCTTTTCTTTCTTTCCTGCTGACCCACTTGCTGCCAAGGTTAGGGATGTCCAGTACAGCCTCTTGTGATGGTATTCTGTCGTGATGTCTTCGTCCCAAACTTGCAGCGGTCCTCTTGTAGTAAACTGCCTCCAGATGATATCCACTACACAAAGGAAGTTGCAAGGTTCGTCGTCTCGTCCCTCTACTGCTGTCGGTTTACGTAACAAAGTTCGAGTTCACTGTCCTCACTGTTTTCAATAGTTCGCGCCACTTAGTGTTTATTTTCTCAAAAGTCAAAACAGTCGTTTCTCGTCAGTTTTACGAAGTATATTGTTCTTTCCGATTACGGTATTTTGCGTGCTAAACGTTCTCATCAGGCCCCACTTGGAGCGCAATTTTGCGAGCGTAAGTGGCTCCAGGCACAATTAAATCAGGTTCACTAATTTGTCTCTCAGGGTATTTCAGTGGGTATTAAATGTTGATTAAAGATTTCACTAGAATTGCAATAAGCATACCTGTGTCCTACCGTATTGATGTCGTGCCACAGAAGTCCACCGACGTCCCGGTCCAGCTTGGCTTCAGTCGGAGGATTTTGCATGAAAATTCTTGCTTACAGAGGATATGTGGGAGGTCACGCTTAGCACCAGAAATACCTTCTTTTCACTGTCTACTTATTTTATTTTATTTCGGACAAATGTGATGGTATGATTATGCGGTGTCCACAATACAAACCACTTGCAATATAAATTTTACCATAAATCAACTCTTTCCTGTTAATTAAAGAAAAGTCGTAACTAACACAGGGAATCACACGTTATACGGCTCTACCTTGGCGCGAACTCGGTAATATTTACTATCGCGGGCTAATGCGCCCACGATCCACGTCACACTGGCACAAAGTCGGGGGGAGAAAAAGTAGTCTTTCTATTTATATGTAATTTTGATATTCCTACACTGTGGAGAAAATAGTCCAAAAGTGGCAATTAGGTTCGCGCCCTTTTCCTAAAAGCATGTAAGGAGATTACTGATAGGCTAAAAAATAGCATCACACGCCTGAAAAATCTTAGAATCTTAATAGCTAGCGTGGCTTCATTTTGAGAAGCGAAGGGTTTTTAGAAAGTTCTTTATGAGCCAATACATCATGTTACATAGCGCTTCTTTAGAAAAAGGCGTACAATACCCAAGGACCAGGCCATTGAAACTATAGTGGAGGCAACTTCTACATATACAACTTTCTTCAAAGCAATGCCGACAGACCCTTATAATCCGCAGTAAATAACTTGAAATGAGGGTGTCTTGGACAATAGAGTTGTATATTCTGGATTTTCAGCGTGTTTTCTTGGGCGTTGAATTTGCCTGACAGCCAATAGAATTTTGTGTGCAACCAATCAGTGCTCATTTCTGAATTTTTGACATTTTAGCTATGACTCCACGTGGGGCACCAGACGATTGCCGTTCAGTCAGTACCATACCACTCCTTAAGTACCAGACAATGGCTTAATCCTCAAAGCATCCCGACTGTCTACATAGGTCTAGCCTCCACTATACTTAATGGTTTTAACGCATATAAGTCATAAGTCCACATAACATGTGAATCCCAGTTCGATTGCTTTATCTATTAAATTACTTAAATCATAAGAATATAAATAACTCTATTGTAATTTAGGTAGAGCTCCCAAAAATACTGTTACAACTTGCTGACTAGAATGACTAGATGAGTAGGGATACTTCTGTAAATATTGGTTAAATAAGTTAATCAAAATATTTTCATATTTTTTAACATATTTTCGACTTTTTAAACACATAAAAAATAAATATTTTCGTTTTTATAAGCACCTAAAAGTCCGAGCCCTAGTTGATACGAACAATAATATTATTCTACCCGCTGCGGCAGTCATGACTTTGACGAAAATAAACTTCGAATGTGAGTTGACTCCGAAGTCTCCTTCAATCTAGATTTTGAACTGGGATGAGCGCATATTTAAGAATAGATTATTAATAATACAGTTCCGTAAAATAGTCACATTACTTGTATATGAAATTTCTTAGGATCAACCTATGAAAATTTGATGTATAATTCACAAAACGTCCTCTGCCCAAATAAAAGTTAGCCTTCCCTTAAAAATAAGAGAACGTTGTCGCCAATCTTCGTGTCACATCCCCAGAAGGTACCTAACCCAAATACAAAATTTTCTTTTCGTACGATTTTCCGTTGCAAGATGCCGTATTGCAAAGAGCGCGTATTCAGAGTGGGTGGCTTATAGCTACTCTTGAGAGAATTATTTAGAAAAAGTGTTTCAAATAAAAGTTTTAGCTCTTAGTATAAGCAACCCACGTGAAAAATTTAAAGAAAATCGTTAGAGCCGTTTTCGAGAAAACTTTCTTTATGCAAAAATAAGGAAAACGTGTCTCCAATCTTCGGTTCACATCTTGAAAGGTATCTGACATAAATACAAAATTTTGTCCTTTTATCAAAATTCATCTGTCCAAAATTCGAGATTTCGCTTGGAAAACAAAATATAAAAAATATTAAAAAATCACTAAAAAAATAAAAATGTACACAATTTCGGGAGTGTATTTTGGCCTAATTGTTCGCTTTATTAACAGTAACACCCACAGTCTGTCGCTCATGAAAACAATGTATATCTGTCTGTCTATAACGCACTTTAGATTAATAATAATAATAATAGAATTCATTGTCGTTTAACAGTACAATGTACAATGTTCAGCATAACGTACTTGATATGTATATCTTCCCTTAATCCTAACAAAATTGGCTGAATTAGGTTAACTATTATGTCTTATATGCACCAATGGTAGCACTGGTTACAACATGGCGACGACATGGTAACTCGAATCGCTGTATGATTGGTTGATTCATAGTATATCATGACTTCGGAGCTTAGTTTTATTTTTATGTAACAAAGTAATTATTATTAATTTTGCATAATCCGTTGAGTTTACGAGTTAAATCAGATAAATTCGTTGCAGCTGCATTTATCGATAAACTCGTGGGAACAATAATACGTGGGATTGCCTTTGTGGGATTGCCTTTGACTATCCAAAAAATAACACTTGGAACTGTTCCATCTTTTAATAATTTAAATGGGGGGGACAAGAAATTGTCCGCACCGGGTACCACCTAAGCTTGCTACGCCACTGACAGGAAGCACAGCAATTTAACACACTAGAATGGAAGACACTATCGTATACTCAGAGGGAAGGAACGTAACAAAAGACATGCCCACTTTGCAATTGAAATTGCTGGTGAGATATCTTGTAACCCTCAATATTTATCAATTGTGTAATAATAAAGATGTTTAGAAGTCAATTTTTGTATCATTAGAGAAAACTTTATGTCGAGTTTTCAGCAGGAAAAAAAATTATGATATCCCGTAGTCCAAAAACAGATGAGAAATAACATTTTTAAATTCAGTTTTATTTATTCTCTTTTGAACACCGAGTTATGGTGTATCAGGGTCTGATTAATGTGCGACTGTTTTCTGTTGTTGCTGTATTTGTGGCGCAGCGGCACAGGGATTGCGTTCGCTCTTCTCACACAAGTGGGCCCGGGTTCAAATCCCGGTCGTGACAAGTTACCTAGATGGAGGTTTTCCGGGTTTTTTCCTACCCTCTGAGACAAATATATATACTATTATTATAGGCGTACGATCTATTTACTCCACGGCAGTGTTGCTGAACTTTTACATGGAGAGTCGATCCAATTTTTATGACTTGACGACACTGAATATATTGTAGTAGCTGGGACGTACAGATGTCTTGAAGTTCTATTCACAATTGCTTTCTGTGAGCTTCACTTAACGGGAACAGTGAGAGGTGAAGGTAGCGGTCACATCTATACTGACCTTATTTTGCTTAACCAGGTTAATAACAGCTAGAATACTTTCTAACCACAAATCTGTAGGAGAACTTTCTAGATTTTTAGGGTAAACACTACAAAGTCTTGTTTCAGTTCAAATATATACAGACTGGTAACACTCTGAAGATTTTCTATGGTAAATTTCTATGGTAAATTTCTATGTGTGAAAAATAGCTTTAAAATCAGAATTTCCTTTTCCCTTTTATTTATATGATTTTTAGGCCTGTTGGAATATTCCGCTTTCCACTTCCTCCAGCTGGACATTTAAAGGTCTTTAACGTGGGTTTTTAATGGCGTGCTCATGTCTATCTCATTCGCCGTTACTAATTTTACTTATAAAATTTGCGTAAATTGTATATCTTAAATTATCCTTACGTTAAAGTTGTATTAAATATGTGCTTGAAATGTTTCTACACGAAGAATAACAGATAAAATGAAGTTATCTTACAATAATATTTAAAATACTTATTTTTATATCATTATTTGCGAAACTTTATACAGTAGGCCTATAGTGAAATAAAAGTTAAATAGAACTTTTTTTTAGGAATTCCCACTAATTTTAATTTAACAAGACTTCACCCGTAAGGAGGCTGTCATTATAATACAGTATGGGAGTATACAGTATGATACAGTATAATGGGAACCAATAAAACATCTTAATATATAACAACAAAGTATTCGAATAAACATATAAACTGGACACAAATCTATTGGATACAATAGGGTAATATACAGTAACACTTCAAGTAACTGTCAGATAAGGAATTTAAATTCAGGTGGTATAGGCTTATAAGTCTAAGTGGTTTCGAAGAATGGCTATTGAACCACATATTGCAGAAATGCGATATATTGGAAACGTATCCAATTAAGGCCAAAAGAGTCCCAGAGCCGTCGAGGTGTTGTGGTATTGTGCTTCGTGTGCGGATCATCAGCCCATGACAGAGATTGGACTAAGTTATATTTTTTGTTGTAGAAATCCACGATTGGTTCATAATTATATTGACTTTTTCTCGGCATCCACTTCTTCGGGCTGGCCATAATGGGTCTCAAATCGTATTGTAGATCCAAAATACATGCTTACAGTATTTGCTAGATGGTATAAATGCGATCCGGGAAATTCATCATATACCGAGTAACCGTGATGTCTGTTCGAGTTGGCATCATATGTGTCCATAAGCGGGTAGGAAAGAATTTGCTTAAAATCTGTAAGTTACTCAAAATTTTACCATTAGAAAATGAAACTTTGATGCAGGGAGATTTTGTAACGATACTTAAAAAAGGAATATTCATTTATTGAATCAATACTACTGGCTTCACATTTTTCATACTAGTCGCTTAGAAAATGAGATTTTGAAACATATCAGACGTCCATCCTCTTAGGCCTAAACATTATAGTGAAAGAAAGTATTGTATGCATATATGCAATAGCTTATTCGCGCTTGGTAGAGGATTTTCTTGTTCAAAAACTGAATTTTGCTTGTAAATTAGCTCAGTGGGTTCAAGGATCCTTATAACAGAATAGCAAATACCCGCGCACTTGAGAATAATGAATGGAGAAGGTAGAACAGCGAGGAGGAAATGGATACCAACGTTAGACAAATTGAAGACAGAACAGAAGCAAACACTGGTGGAAATTGAAATGCAAAGTTGTAGAAGATAAGAAAATGCAGAAGAATGGATTGGTAAGAGCGTAAGCCAGTGAAGTAAACATTAAGTGACTAAATGAATTATGTCTCAAGGATACTTAAACTTGAAAGAGTTTCACATTTTAAACTCTCAGAGGGTAGAAAAGAGAACTCCTGCAGTTATATAACAGCGCATATTATATTTAGTTTGTAAGTATTTCAACTATCTAATTTCTTTCAATTCTTTTAAAGGATCGGTAAATTGAAACATGCCTCAGTTTTTGGGAACAATATTTATCTTTTAGAGTTGGATTTTTTTAAAGAGAGACATAAAGTTAGGTTACCTATTCAATTATATTCCAAATAAAACCTCAATGTAGTACGTGCTTCAGAAATGCAGAGCCCCTTGGAACGCACGTGAAGCAATCCGCCGAACGTTCTTCAGTGAGGTCTGTTACGGTGCATTCTAAACTGTTTTTTCACGTTTAGTCAAATCAGTCTGATAAACTTAATTTTTGGTGATAGTTGATGGCGAATCAATACCCTCCTCCTCTATTAAACATGGTGAGGCCATATCACACAATGTAGATCATAAATTTTTATTCGGTTGATTGTTACGATCATTTAGCAAAGGGGAGCACTGGTACTTCACAGCTGTAATCGTCTCTGGCTTGCCGGAATTATATACCACAGGAAGTCTTTTACATGGTTCTAAATCTACAGAGGTGCGACTGTCGCAATTACGCACACACACCGACCTGGGCCGGAATAAATCCCAGAATCTTGAGCGCTGAAAGACAGTGCCATACTGCCTGTGTTACCCAACGAAGCGCTTAAATAAGTCAATCTATAGACAAAATAGAACAGTTTAGCTTTGTGGTCCGGTCTGATTTAGGTCTCCACTTCTTTTGCAAAATTTGTTAGCGACCTGCATTAAAGGTAAGCCTCAAATTTAACCCCAGGTTGCACAGATTTTGCACGTCTAGAACGTAAGTATACGATGACTGAACAAAAAACAGATTTTCACACTCTTGAAAACAGTTTTTATTCTAATTTGGCATGCATGAAATTTACAGTTTCTCGCTGTGAGTTTACTGAAATATTCCGAAATATTATTAATCTAATTGTGTGAATGTTGTACACTAGTGTGTACTTGATTTGTAATGTTGAGGGCGCTGAGTTAGCTTTCGTAAACAGTTGCCGATCGTAGAACTTTCTAGTCCGCTCATGCGCAGTAGTTTTCTTCCCTTTCTCTTTTCTTCCGCGCTGATCTAGTTCAGAGACCTCAGTGTGTTGGTGGCCTCTCTTCAGGATGTAACTTCTCTAAATTTTGTCTGCTTTGGGCAGACATGGAATTGCTGGGTAAGTTCATGTATCTCCATAATTAAAATTAAAGTTAATTTTATAGTTCTTTTGCAAGGCTTCACCTTACTTATGTCTTAGTTAAATATCTATTTCTGCCGCGGCAATTCATACAAGGGATCGCGTTTCTATGTTTCATCCTTGGCTCACTTCATATACTTAATGTTCTTTAAAAGATGATTATGAAGTTAATTTTTCGTACTCTGTTTCCAAGATAGAACGTTATTTTTTTATTGTTATGAAACTTATACGTATTCTACGTACGGTTGTATAACGAGTAGCGTTCATGTAGATCAAGGTCTGGGTCATTCACCTTGTGTGCTGTTGAAATGTGCAAACGCTAAGCCTTCTTCCATTCTAGTTGCTTCATATTTCTTTTTCTGATCGTTATAGCTTACGTAAATTTTGATTCTTTGCATTGTCTTTCTATCCAGATTTATTCTTGTCTCGGTCAATTTACCTAAGTTATAAAGTTTTCTAAATTTAACATGTTGTAGTTCTGAATGTTCATAAGAAGTTTTGTTTATTCTATACGTAAATTACTGTCCTAAGTCAATACTCAAAATACGAAAAAGTTATGCTAGTCAATGTTTTGTGAATGAATTAAGAAATGTTATAAAATTTATTGCGCTTTTCGTAATTTCATATTTTACTCTGATGTATTATTGTTGGTCACCATTATGCTACCGTAAGTCCCAGTTAACTATATTATGTAATTTCATGCATAGTGTCATGTTTATTGTAGTGCAAGTTCTGGTTGTCTAATTCTGTAGCAGTCATGCGTATACTTTAGTTGATTCATCATATTTTCTCTCGTTATTTTGAGCTTCGCGTGTATGGTACAGTCCTTGCAGCAAGTTTTCTGAGTACGTTCCTTATGCCTTTTCTTATTTGAAGGAATTCTCGGATATTATCCGCGTAGCGCTGATTTCTTTGATTAAGGTAATCTAGAGGTTATCTACGCTTTGGGTATCTGTGTTTTCTGAATTTTAAGTTCGGGCTGGGTTGCGCATTCATGATCTTGTCCTTCTGCCGTTTCTTTTTTTTAATTAAATATTCCGTGCTGTCATGTTTGAGTATCTAAAATTATTATAGTCCTGTTTGCGAGTCTGTACGTTTCTCTAGAAATCATAGTTTGAAAATTAGAAAGATTTTGCATAACCTTTTGTATTAATGCCGCTTTGGAATTTCTTCTGGTTTTAAGTTTCTTTTTGATATTTTAATCTTGATATAGATTTTCTGTATTGTACTTGGTTTCTCCTTCTGACATCAGAGTATTTTTGGAATTACCGTGGTGTTTTATCTCAGTCAGTTTAGGCCTAAATTATTCTTACGTGAAATATTAGCTGAGATCAGTATTCTGGATTAAGTCATAGTCTTTTCCAGTCCAGTTAAATATATATATTATGCTCTAGTTTGATTTCTCTGCGAATATTAAATTAAGTTAACGAAATTTCGATTCTGTATAGTAATTTGTATTTGATCTATAGTCCAGTTTATATGTTTTATTCATTGAATATTTTGAGATTTATTCTAACAATGTTTGGTGAAATTTCTGAGTCATATATAACGTAGTGGTATTTCTCTTATAGATTCAAGATTTTGCGTATAGTCTAACGTCATGGTTGCTGTTATCCGAATTTTCTGGTCATTGCTTAGATGAATTATGGGTTTGGTTTTTGCAAATATGAAAGTCAGATTCTCCCATAGTTATTTATTCTGAGTTATCCGTAATAGGTTTTCATATTCTTACTTGTGTCTTTCTTGGAAACAGATAATGAAACCATTTATCTTTCTCTTGTAAAAATTTTAATATAAAACATATCACCTTGAGTAATGATTCTTTGGAATTATTCAGCTGTTAAATATTTTGTATGTACTGTTAGTTTTGTCTTGTCATCTGAAATCTAAATAAATCTCTTGTCCTAGTTATCCGATATCGTTACATTTGTTTGCTGGTTGTTTATCCTCCCTCCTTGTCCTCCTGTTTGAGGGGATGTTCGATCTACGTTCTCCCCTGGTAGTGGACCGTAAGCCGTTTCCAGTTAGTTTTTCTAATGATAATTATATCATATTCATGGTAGCTGTATGTCATTTATTATCGAGTTTCTTCTTAAACTTTAGGTTTTGGGACTGAGCAGTTTATAGAGTATTTTAGTGTGTGACGCTTCTCACACTTGATTTACCCTACATATAGAAAATTTATAAAATATCAAAATTGTAAATCCCCCGTTACAAATCATTATTAACAAATTAATGCACTGCTCGTTTCCTGCGGGAATTTGGGAATTCAAACGTGAATAAGTATACAAAGGGAACATATTATTAAAAGCACCAAAGTTACATGCATTTAAAACTGTAATTACATTCACAAATTAACCAATAACAAACCGGTTGTATAAAATTACATTACCCGAATGACTAATCTATTGACGTTTGTAACTCGTCGTTTATTATAACCATTGAAACTGAGAGCATCGCTGAATGCATATTTTATGGATAACGTATGTGGAAAGTATTGGGAAAGAATTAAATGAGTCGTCCTGGGTGGGTCAGTTAGTATCGCGCTGGCTTTCTGTGCACAAGGTTGCGGGTTCGATCAAGGGCCACGTCAATGATATTTATGTGTGTTTCTTCTTAGGGAACTTATGTAGAACTTTGTTTATGTTGTTCACTCACGTTATGTATTTTTCAGGTATAGATTTTTTGAATATTCACATTGCATTTTTTCGCAAAAATGTCTAGATCTACTGTAAAGCCTGTTTGAACAACGTCCCTTAAAGGGATACTTTATAACTAACTATGGATATTTATAGGGAACGTGACTGTAGGATATATAAAAGTATTGTTCTTCTAATACCTTTCATTCCCATAAGACAAGTTTGGGACATTATAACGGACAATCATAGTGTGGATAAACGTTATATAAGTGTTGTCCATGACTTATATATATATATACAGAAACATATATACACACAGTATGCAGCAGAACAAACGTCACTGAAGATATTGCTAACCTGGCTTTCATGTTTCCCTAGCAACGATGTGTTTATTTATTGTATATTGTATAATTTGACATATTGTGAATTTAGTGGTGTTTATTTCTACAATTATTGTTCTCAGAACAGAGGAGAAGGTGTCTTTTTGTGGTACATTATTTCCGATCATACGGAGTAAGACGTCAGCATGGGCCAAATTTGTTTTACGTTAAACAAAATACGATGAGCTATTTAATAAAGAGACATCAAATAACAGAAAAATAATAGCTGTCGTTCAGAAATTCCTTTAGACGGGATCAGTCTTGTGTCAATAACAGAAAAATAATAGCTGTCGTTCAGAAATTCCTTTAGACGGGATCAGTCTTGTGTCAACGAAATGGGACAACAGGACGTCCAACACCACAAACAAGAATCGTGGACGACTTCTCCAACAGGTGTTACAGGCCCATACGACTAACATCACTGGAACTTGGTTTGAGCGATGAGTCTGTTGGGTGGATGTTTAAAGAGCTGGGCGGATTCGCTTATCGCATTTAAGTTTGTCGGCGTTTGACTGAAAGAGGTTATTATAGTATTGCAGCCGAGTGTTGTCCATAAGGTTCCGGATTTCTTCAGTAACATTATTGTTTCCAGATGAAAGCCCTGTTCACCTTTGTGGCTACAACAACCGGCAAAAAAACCACTGCACGGTGCGCGTGTTACGATATCGAGCGGCGAGTCAAGTCATGGAATATTGGGCCCTTATTTCGTCGAGGATGCTGCACAGAATCAACAAAAAAGTAAACCAGAAACGCTACTGAAACCTCATTCCTATCCCATTCTTGCAGAATTTGTGCCGCTTTAGTCACGCCAGAAGCTACCCTTCCAACAATAATGGACGAAGTAAAATGGAACTACAGCCCACAAAGCGGGAGAGTCACTTGCTCTTCTGCGACAACACTTAGGAGACCGCCTAGTTTCTCTTGAAACTCAATTCCCGTACCCTTCCTGCTCCTCGGATCTCACGGCCCCATATGCCTCCATATGAAGCATGTTTTCAATAATCAGTTTTCAAGACCTTCAAATGTTCTCGAATTATGCGAGAAGATAACGTCTTTTTTTTTTTGTCCCTTCAGAAACCTTTGTTCACTAACAGTTTCAATAGTTTTCGGAAACGTTATAAACGGGATGGTATGCATTTTCAACACATGTTTTACAAACGCAATTAAATAAAACTTCAGTGTTTGATTTGCCGCTGTGTGTGTGTATGTATATATATATGTAATTTGTAGGCCTATATTTTTACAGGTGGTATTCTTAATGTAATACCAAATACATCATATGTTAGAAATTAGAGAAATTATTTATTTATTAATTATTTAGCTCCTCTGCCGAACACATAGTCTATCAAAATTGTATGATTTTCGTACATCATGAAAGAAAGAATTAGATGAAGAAATGAATGAACAGATTGGCTCTTGATCATTTTCTCTCAAGCCAGTCTACTTCATTGTTCGTAAAGTGCATGGAAAATTAAATTAGTTAGTTACAACATATGACTTATGTTACAAAAAGAAAATAGCTTTTATTCAATCACGAATAGAAGTATATTGTATGAATTATCATTTTCCCACGTGGTAGTTGAAAATTCTCAGTACACGTTTCTTTTGTGTTGGTGTCAAATGTCTACTACTTTTTCTGCTAAACTATTCTGTGCAAACGAGAAATTTCAGATACTTCTAAACTACCTTACACAATATGTATCAAAATTAACTGCACTTTTATTCACTCTAATATGCAAAACATATTTTGTATGTAGTCTATATACTGTTAAGCCTAGTCCTACTGTGTTATCTGTAGGGGACTGCATTGTCAGAGAAGCATAGTATTTTCAGATGGGAAGGGATCCTATAGTAGTAAATGGTATGTTGTAAACCTAATATCTGCTTACGTTACATGAAGTATCTGTTATACGAGCTTTGGGGTCGGACCAGAGATTTCAGGTTTCGATATCCAGTGTTGATGGCCCCCTTCTGGCCTAATGAAGTGAATCCTGCAGATCCCAGATTCTGTTACATGCCGTAATTCTGGAGAGGTAGCCCTTATAGCTGTAGTCACTCTCAGCTCACTCTAAGCCGTCTTCATATTACTTTATGAGATGTTATGTTAAAGCCAGATGGTGCTGCCATCTTCTTCCACGTCGAGTTGACAGGTGCGGCATGTTGGAGAACGCTTTATATACTCCCAAACACATCTTTAGAATCAGCTCTTGGACATTCTTATTGATTCACCGTCTTAAAAAAAGATTTTTACAAATAATTTTTAAAATATGCATCATCTTTTTAACTTCATTTTGGTACCAAAATTATTTGAATAGCTGCAAGTTATGAATTTAAACGCAGGATGCTATATTACGCTATAAGCATCCATCAGCTGCCTGCGTAAAATAATGTTATAACTTTAATGCATTTTCCCAGAAACTATATTTTAAAGAACCGTATTGCAACATTTTGTGAAAAATTTATGAAATTTTACGTCATATATTTCCTTCAAAAAATACCATGTTTTGCCTACAAAAATAATTTTGAGCTTAAAATACCTTAAACATCGGTTGTATAAGTTTAAACATGAGTAAAAAATATATATTTAACTACAAATTTTGCGGAGGTCATTTCTGTTTACCTACCTTTAAGATTTAAAATTAAAATGGAAAAAAGCAGACCATCAAAACGTCAAGGATTGTTTGAGTTACGAGAGAAACTCTAAATTCTGACGTCGCAAGTAGCTGCCGTATTGAATAATTAATTTATAAATTTACCTTTATGTTTAAAATTTGAAAACTGTGCCAATATATTGTTTTTAAAAGATTAGGCTTTTAGTATGTTAATTTACAGTTTTATATGAGTCATATTACCAAGGAAAAAAAATTGAATTTGGTCCTAAATTTCAGTGCTTTAACCTTTATCTACCCACTTAATGTTGTACTTATACACGTTTTCACAACAATTTCACAGTCCTGTTTTGTGTGTGTAATGTACATTGATTCATGAGTATGTATGTGTGTAAGTGTGTTTGTGTTTAAGTTGTGTTTGTGTGATTCAGTGCACTTGTAAGAGATTTTGCGAGGGATCTATGTTCGCATCTTGGGCATACGTGTACTTATATGCCTGTTTTGTTAATGTTTGTTTGTATGTGTGTGTGTATTCCTACACTTTCGTATATGTGCCTTTACAGCTCTCTGCAAAGAAGATGGTCGTTGGAAATTAAAGTTTCATGCCACAGTTCACAAGTGTGAACGTACTTCATCACTACTGTGATGTCTCGTTGACAGTCTATAATGAATTTAACTTGATGAGGTTTGTCTGGCGCAGAAGTAACGTCTCTGTCTTCTTTACTGAAGGTTGTGAGTAAATTTCCCGGTAGAATACCTTCATGTATTTGTTTATTTTAAAATTTCGATGAGATTCGTTTATAAACAAATTTTATAAAAAATATTGTTGTAAATAGGCCTATCAGAACGAATTTTCGAGGAAAAAAGTTGAAATAACTAAATATTTTAATTTTTTTTTAAACAAAATTCCACAAGCAAACAGAAAAACGGTATGTGGTTGAGATTATATCCTGCCTGCCGACCATCTGCATCGATGACGAAAAGGGGAGGAGTCCTCGAGATAGTGGCCACCTCCTTCCACGTACAATTGACACAGTTTTGTTTTTACTAGCAATAGTCCAGTCAATAAACGTCGAAAAACACCGAATAGAAAAAAAAATCGTGTAGTTTTGAAATTTTTCAGAGATGTCAGAGGGAGTCTCCTGAATAACATACTAAAAGTCCCCGAAGGTGGGGGGTGAGCGGGGGGCAGGGGGGCCCGCAGAAGGTCCCATTTTTAGGTTTTTCGCTTATATCTAAACAATGGTGCATCGTAGAGGAAAAATTGCTATATACAACATTAAAGCTGATAAAATTTCCTACAAGTTTGATCCTACACATTTCTTCCTATTTCCAACAGTTTTCGAGATATCCGCCAACGAAAATAGCAAATTTTCGAAAAAAGCTCTTTTTCCTCGCGCTTTTCGACACACTTTGTCTTCTAGCGCTTCATCCCTTAGGTATATAGCAATTTTCTCATGAAAGAAGTTGTAGGGAAATAAATTAACTTTAAAGTGAGTAGTCATTTGTTATTTTGTCTTCAAATGTTCAAGATTTATAACAATTTAAGTTTCGGTGAAATTTCGAGATTTCGAAAGAAAACCGTACATCGCACTTTCTCTATATTTAGGGGTAATATCTTTGTATATAAACTGTATATTGTGTATTTACATCATGAAACAAGTGGAGAAATATGACACAACCCATAAAGTTGAATTTATTAAAAATCCGATCACGGTACAAGCACAGGACATGTAATGGAAAATACATTATATTCCAGGCAAGAAAGGAAAAATAAGGACAAAAAAAAATCATGTAGTTTTGAAATTTGGCAGAGATGTGGGGGGAAGTGTCCTAAACAACATAGTAAAAGTCCCCATGGATAGGGGGTGAGCGGGGGGTGGGGGACACTTTTGAATGTCATTTCTCGCAGTTTTCCCTAAACACACAAAAGCTATGGGTTCTAGGAAAAAACAGTTTATGCACAAAATTAAACTACATAAAAGTTCTTATAAAGTTGATCTGAATGATTTTTTGTGTATTTAATAGTTCAGGAAATAGATAGATATGAAGTAAGACATAGTTCTGGAAATTCTGTTTTACATACACCTAGCCTATAGGCCTATATTATATTTTTTAACGAAAATGAAAGCAGATGATAAAATAAATTAGCATGATATGCAAGTAAACTAGTTCTTAGAATAATATTTGTACTAAAGGTAAACATCAAAAATAAAACTCATTATGTTTATAATTATTATTATAAAGCTTACAAAAATCTCATGGTATGAGTGTACGTGTACAGCTATTATCCGTTATATTTTTCTTATAAAAAGTCATTTGGAAAAATTGTGAAGAGTTAGATATATTTAGTAATTATAAGACCTAGTAGGCCTACGTAGTACTTTAAATAAATGTTTAGTTGTCTATTTTTTTCAGTCTCCAATCCCGGAATCCTAGTACATCGTATGATAAGTTAGAGTTATATTGTTCTATCTACCGAACATTCAGTATTTATACACATATACAACATTAATTAAAGAGTGCCCGAACAACTTATTTTGCTTGGACATCATCAATTTTAAACTTTTCTTCTCCTTCTAATGGTATACTTGTTGGTGCACGTACCATGACAGGTTCCACAAACGGATGAGCCTTTAATACCAGCTTTTCTGCATCCATATCTTCCACCACACCGAGTTGCACAGTGACAAAATATGATGTGCAAATATTCTCAGAAGCCACATAGACAAGTAAACATTTATTTAAATGATTTATGTATAGCGTAGAGCTTTATCACTGGTACTCACTACTAAATTGCGGTGATAAAGCTCTAAAGTACCAGTGATAAAGCTCTACGCTATACATAAATCATTAAGATTATCGCTACAGAATGGACAAAACCCAAGAATTTATTTAAAGTAATAGGTAGGCCTACTATTCTTACAATATCTAATAAATATATCTAATTTCTTACCATCTTTCAAAATACTGGTAATTTTTTTAAATGAAACATAAAACGGCTAAGCTTTACAACAAGAATAATAATAACGATGATAATAATAATAACAACGATAATGAGTTTTATGTGTAACGTCACCATTAGTAAGTGTATTTTTCTAAGAACTAGTTTGCTCGCTTGGCATCATAATAATTTAATTATCATCTGCTTTCAACATGTAGTTTTGAAATTTGGCAGAGATGTGGGGGGAAGTGTCCTAAACAACATAGTAAAAGTCCCCATGGTTAGGGGGTGAGTGGGGGGAAGGGGCACTTTTGAATGTCATTTTCGCAGTTTTCCTTAAACTCACAAAAGCTATGGGTTCTAGCAAAAAAAGTTTATGCACAAAATTAAACTACATAAAAGTTCTTATAAAATTGATCTGAATTATATTTTTGTGTATTCAATAAAATATAGGTTAAAAAAATAATATATAGGTGTATGTAAAACAGAATTTCCAGAACTATGTCCTACTTCATATCCTTCTATTTAATGAACTATTAAATATACAAAAATATCATTCAGATCAATTTTATAAGAACTTTTATGTAGTTTAATTTTGTGCATAAACTATTTTTTGCTAGAACCTATAGCTTTTGTGTGTTTTGGGAAAACTGCGAGAAATGACATTCAAAAGTGCCCCCCACCCCCCGCTCACCCCCTATCCATGGGGACTTTTACTATGTTGTTTAGGACACTTCCCCCCACATCTCTGCCAAATTTCAAAACTACATGATTTTTTTTGTCCTTATTTTTCCTTTCTTGCCTGGAATATAATGTATTTTCCATTACATGTCCTGTGCTTGTACCGTGATCGGATTAGTAATAAATTCAACTTTAATGGTTGTGTCATATTTCTCAACTTGTTTCATTAGATAAATACACAATATACAGTTTATATACAAAGATATAACCCCTAAATATAGAGAAAGTGCGATGTACGGGTTTCTTTCGAAATCTCGAAATTTCACCGAAACTTAAATTGTTATAAATCTTGAACATTTGAAGACAAAATAACAAATGACTACTCACTTTAAAGTTAATTTATTTCCCTACAACTTCTTTCATGAGAACATTGCTATATACCTAAGGGATGAAGCGCTAGAAGACAAAGTGTGTCGAAAAGCGCGAGGCGAAAGAGCTTTTTTCGAAAATTTGCTATTTTCGTTGGCGGATATCTCGAAAACTGTTGGAAATAGGAAGAAATGTGTAAGATCAAACTTGTAGGAAATTTTATCAGCTTTAATGTTGTATATAGCAATTTTCCCTCTACGATGCACCATTGTTTAGATATAAGCGAAAAACCTAAAAATGGGACCTTCTGCGGGCCCCCTGCCCCCCGCTCACCCGCCACCTTCGGGGACTTTTAGTATGTTGTTCAGGACACTCCCTCTGACAACTCTGCAAAATTTCAAAACTACACGATTTTTTTTCTATTTTGCATTCGTTGCCTGGACTACAAACCTTGTGTACTGAGAATGCCTCTCTTTTAGATTTAATAAAACAAACTATAACAACATCCAGTGATTTATTAGCCTATGTGTTCTCTTGTGTATGCAGGCTTTGATCTGTATCTGGAACTTTTAGGCGGTCCATCCGTTTTGCAGCCGGCTGTACATACGTGTGTAGAGACTGAGTTTCAGGGTGATAGATGTTGTCAAATGGAATAACTTTAGCTATTAGTTACTATCACTCCCGTATAAAGATACGTCACTTCGAGAACAGTGAGTAGTTCCATAGCAATTATCAGCTGCTCGTTCCTTCCTTTCTCTATCAAATGCCTGGATTTAATGCAATCTGTTAAACTTATCTGTACTTCCGCTTGCCTAATAGCCAATTATGTTTCAAACCGTGAATACGAAACTCAAAGAACTTGACAACACTACAAAAAAATTGGTTTATAATTACACAAAGTACTCCATCTCCTTAGTAGCACCCAATCAATCATGATGTACGTTCAACCGGCTGCATCATTCTATGCATTAATACGAAATAGGAAAAGTCAAAATTCATTGCACTGTTTCTAAGATTTTAGTGGTTTAAAGTGGTGTGTTTTCTAATATGAGTTTATAAGCAAAAACTTTTCTCTGAGACAAAGTATGCCCAAACTCCCCCTAAAAGCCTGAGTATTTATTGAGTTATGCCTCAGTTATATTACATTACATATATGTTATTGGAAAGCTAAATGTGTTCGTGGGCTTATGGATTGTATAAAGACGTGCATGTGGAATTACTTCTCTTTATCTTTTATGGGTACTTAAGTGATTCGCTTCGGTGTGTGTGTTTGTGTGCGTGAGCACCTGCTATTTTCTGTTATCTCTTTGTTTGCCCTACTTCATGCTTGAGCATTCTTTATACCACTGGACGATCAATACCTCAAGACCGGTACAATTCGCATATCTGATACGACTCACAGGCAAGAAAATTTTGTCAGTTCAATTACCAGTCAAACACACATTAACTTTCTGCATCCCAAAGCATGGATAATAAAACTTTCTCACTTCAAATATCCGATACACTCACATTACTTTCATTATACCCCTGGTCTATCAACACCTCAAGACCGGCACTATTCAAATATGCGATATTAGATTTTGAAGATCCAGCTGAAGTGTCGTCTAATGATATCTTGTGAGTCGGTGGGTATAATGAATAATGAAGCTTCCTTATGGCAGTTCGCTCGCTACATTCTCAGAAGCACAGATCCGCTCATGCGTAGTAACCCAATTTATATGTGTTGTGACATAAAGCCTTCGTATATATGTCCGTTTAAGATAATAATGAACTGCACAATGTTGCAGCCAACAGAGTGAGCTACGCTGTGTACCTACTCGGATTTCTGAAAACATTTTCGTGACACAGAACGACATCTGTGAAGATACAACGTAACTATGGTTTGTTTTTCCGCACCATGAGAAGAAACTGGCAGTTGAGTATTGAAAAGTGGGTGAGATTTGAGGGCAGAATTCATAGTTGTCTGTCAGTGTATTTATGTCCGAGTGCACCAACCTCGGTATTCAGAATACCGCGGTAAAGTTGCTTAGTTTACCCCGATAATGTCATACTTTCGTTGCACCGTGCTCGGTTTCGACTTTTATCGCGGTAAGATGCAAACCGGCCGTGAAGGAGCTGTAAAGTGAGAAAACCGCTGTTTTCTTTCCAAGATGGAGATCAGCGTAATGTATCATATTTACGATATCTAGGCCAAAAGCTAATTGAACATAAAGAATAATGAGAGACAGGTGGGGTCTATTTGAAGAATGAACGGTGGTGCATATCTTTGCAAATACTGTGCTGTAACATCGATTGAAATGACTTTTCTTTCTAACCTCAACCAAACCAGGTCCATCGAGTAGGCTAGTGGGCGTAACCACGATTATTACGATTAGTACGGTATTTATGGTGTTTGAAATCAGTTTGAATTCAGACGACATATATATGCAATATAATATTCCATTTTATCCTTATAAACTTTTATTACTGAACAAAAAGGCAACAAATAAATGAAATATGAAAAACCAGTGGTCCTAGGCCAAATTTAAGTGAATGGCTGCATGCATCACGATATAGCCTGTGTATCCGTATATAGGGTATGTAAATCAATTTATTATACCTGCCCGTACACGAACATAATTATAACAGCCCTTTCATGGCTATGCACATGATTTTGCACCTAAAATTTCTACTAGTCGTACGGGAATAAAAGCGAGGCTATGTCGAACTCAGAGGAGAGATTTCGTGGTGTTGCTTTGCCTTGGATTGCAAACGTGTGAGAATTATTCTTTAAAACATCAATGTTATTTTATTTAAATGTACAGACAGGTGGGATCTATTTGAAGAATGAACGATGGTACATATCTTTGCAAATACTGTGCTGTAACATCGATTGAAATGAGCTTCCTTTCTCACCTCAACCAGAGCGAAAGCAACTCATTTCACGTTTGGTACAGTATCTATGGTGCTTGGATTCGAAGTATGAATTCAGACGACATATATACGCAATATAATATTCCCTTTTATCCCTATGAACATCTTTTTATTGAATAATAAGGCATCAAATACATTGAATTTGGAAAAAATTTGGCCTACTAGCGAGCCACCGTGACTGGCAGACGTGCAGAGAGAGATAGAGAGAGAGAGAGAACCTAGCGGCCATGGAAGAAACCATCAATGAAAAATGGATTCGGAGCAGAGTAACAGCAATATTTCCAAGCATTAGCAAACCGCGGTATTTTCGCAATGGTGCACAGAGATTTTGAGAATACCCCGGTATTACGTTTACCGCGGTAACGAAACGGCTGAGAAAACCGGAGAATGGTGCACTCGGCCATTAATCTTGAATAGTTGTCTAAATTAGTGTAGTTCAGGTTTCAGTTCATTTCGTTGTAGTTCCATTTCTAGTAGAGTTTAGTGATTTATATTTACTTTAGTTCCGCCACATGCTCGGGTTCACATAACCTATAACGCCTACAGAAGTGAGTGCTAACGATAAATAAACTCACATAAATGTATATCTGCAAGTAACCATGAATTCAGTGGAGAGTTTGCTGATAGCGTAATTTTCTTCCAAAGGATTACAAGGAAAAATTAAAGTAAAGGAACTAAACTGTCCGATTCCTGACTTAAACATGACACAGATGGCCAATGGATGAAACAACACGAAAGTAACGTTGAACACTTCTGCTACATGGATTTCACTTTGTGGCAGTGATCACATAAGGAGGCCTAACAATAACCTAATTTTAAATGTATCTAATGGTATATATTCTTCTCGAGTGTGCGTTGTTGGCTTACACTAGATTTATTTTCTTATTAAAGAAGCCTTCTTAAGCTTTCACTTAGCAATGGAACAAGATTGTTCTCAGGAAACTCAGCAAGGTGTACGTTATGATCGAAGTATGAAATACGGACAATGCTCCAATAAAACTGTGTCGATGGATGTCCTAGTTACTAGCAGAGCAACTTACATTAGACCTAATTATGTCTCATTTTCATTTATAGTAAACACAAATCAACTCTGAACATACGATAAGCCAATAGAATGTTACCCAACTTGCAGTGTTGCAAGTTCACGACTCGCGACTCTGCAAAGTTCTCTGTCTAACAAAGAGAGAGAGAGAGAGAGAGAGAGAGAGAGGGAACACGCGTGCGTGCTTACTCACTGCTGCTCTGAGTCAAACATTCACACATTATTTTAACGTATTTCGTTTTTGAAAAATCGCGAACAAAAGTAGTTTGAAATTTTGAAACCTATCACACGTAAGATACAACACGAATTATCTCAAAAGAAAGTGAAGAAAGGATTACCTTATTGAGCTGTAGAAATAGGCCTACACGGATGCCTCTACAAAGGAACAAATAAAACTTATTCGTCTTATTCCTCTTCACTTCCTTCACCACTCGTGTCACTATCTGTTTCACTGTCCCTAAGATTTATAATTATACTTTCAGCAGTGTCATCCCTGTGTATAACTTCGTAGCCCATTTCTAACGCTAACTGATCCAGTTCATTTTTTTTTCGTGAGTTTTATAAGGGGCAACACGGGCTAGGAATTCTGATATAGTTTCGCTGGGACTGTATGTTATGTTGTGTTCTTGAAGCATTTCCTGAATCTCTCTCTCTCTCTCTCTCTCTCTCTTACGTGAATTTGTTGTGGGTAACGTATTTAATAGCCTAGAACAGTGGTTATCAAAGTAGGGTCCGCGGACTCCCGGGGGTCCGCGATGGTGTTTCAGGGGATCCGCAGGCTGTTTAAGAAGAAATAGGATATCTCGTAATTTTTTTAAATTACATCTCTTCTATAAGTTAAACAAAATGTTAAAACCTAAAACATTCTTTGCTTTAATAGTGGTTATGTTGTACTTGAAGTTGAAAGTGACTTAATATTGAAATTATCAGACAATAAACCTAACATTCCAGAGCTAATTAATCAAGAGCAGCTTCACTTTTCACATTAAGGAGTAAACTCTGTTTGCTACCATTGCTATTGTTATTTTGTCTATTGAATTTCATACATCTGAATCAAAGTATTTATTTAGTTTTTTTTTTATTTCACAACCCAGAGGGGGTCCGAGAAATTTTAATTTTTTTCAAGGGGTCCACGGACTGAAAAGTTTGGGAACCACTGGCCTAGAACGATAGCTGGCGTTATCCATAATTATTATCGAACTCGCTTCCAGATAATTTAGAAATATGTTCGTGAACCATTCTTTGAACCTGTCCGAAGTCATTTCTGTATGATAATCGGTGTTTTAACTTTTAGGATTGGAGCGTAATACCCATTTACTTTCTGGTATAAACCCTGTTTTAGCTGAGCCTGCATGGCATATTATAAGCCTGCTACCTTTTCCTATTGATACTTTAAGGCCGCCTCTTCCAGTCGGATCTTGCCATATGTCCCTCCTGGAGTGATTCTGGTTGACCCATGTTTCATCAAGATAAAATATGGGCCTCGTATCTCCCATCCCCCTAAGATTGTGAATTGTACGCAGAAATTTTTGTCTGGCTGCAACAATGTCGTCCCTTTCCAGTAGAAATTTCCGGCCATCATTGGTTCTCCTGTACTTAAATTCTAGGGATTTCAAAGTCATATACATGGAGGAGACAGAACCTTTATATTTTATTTTCTTTCGCATTAAAGAAACTAATTTTTTACCTGTGGGATATTCCGCCGTATCGTACAATTCAAATATTGTCCGGCGTAAAATACACTTTTGAAAACCATCAAGATTTGCTTTGCGCTTTTTAACTGTGCGATGGTTTCCAGGAGATCTAAAACTGAGCCCACCCCCTACTTCAGTTGATTGTTTTCCCTCCTTAATAATATTAGTCACAGATTGTTCACTAATTTGGCAAGCTTTAGCAGTTAATTCCGGTCATGAAAACCACCATTAACGGCCGTGGGTGTCGGCATGCTGACCACATGCCCCCAATCCTGCCATCTACCTGTGATAGATGACGCAGCGGTCGGGTGGGAGGTCAAGTCCCTACAGGAATGTAGCGTCACGGAGTTTTGTTTGTTTAGCAGTCAATTCCTTACAAAATTCGTATTATTATGCACTTCGCCGTCCGAAATAGTCTTAAAAAAACTATAAACACTGAAAACCATAGCTCTCGCCTGCTTACGCAAAACTTTGTGGGTATAAATTGTTTCACCACTCGTACTAGGCTTGCTAAGGTAACATTACGGACACTGAATTCTCACAAAAGAACACACACGAAACGCTCTTCATTGCTAACACATATAAACTGAAACTGCGTTTGTGTTTTATCTGTGGCTGGGTGGAAGTATCTTATTGTGGAAGTGAGAGGAGTCTTGTTGTTGTTTATGTTAACGGATAGACAGAAACTTAATGTACTCCATCGATGGTGTTATTATTTTAGGGTAGAATTAAGAAAGGACCTCTTTGATGTTTGTATTAACATTTGCAGGATAAGAGGTATCTTCCGAACGGAGCGTCCTACAGACATGATGTTTGGACAGTCGGCTTCCAAAAAAATACAGCTTTCTAATAGTGATATCAGAAAATACCTATATGTAATAGATTTTGAGCGCGCAAAGAAATAAGTGAAGTACATCTCTTTAGCGAGGCAGCACGTTTCGTTAACTGTACAACACCGCAGCAACCTCATTCGCTTGTCACTTCGTCACGTGACCCTGCCTGCCCCTCCTCAGGTTCAGAGTTGTTCTGTGTTTACTCTAGTTGTATCATAATATTGCATTTTAATCTATAGTAGTGGAATTCAAATAGCCTAAATACTTTATTAACTTTTATGCAACGCCATAAACACATATTACAGTGATATATTCACGTAACTTCACTACTCTAAAGCTGGAAAGTACAACCTTTTCAATTCAAATCAACACACCAAAACAAATAACATTTACTTTATAGCACTCACACTACAGAACTGCATCTTACATGTACACATAGACTTATATTAAATCTTGTCGTGATTCATTGTGAAGTGGAACAGTAGCAGAAGTGAATGCTTTTTCCGATATGTGTAATATTTTCTGTAGAATTATCTAGTTGAAAGTAGTGGACTTCACACTGAAGCTGAGTTTCAATTCTCGACGAACTCGTGTTTCTCCCGTGTATTTAGGACAATTATGATTTTGTACGGTGGACTTTGTCCAAAATATACATTCTGAAAGTTCTCCCAAACCCTTTGAACTGCATGCAATGTATTTATGGTATGGTTAATGTATTATTCAATAACATGTGAACTGAGCTGATAGAAAATTTTTAAATTAACGAGTACTGCCTCGCCTCGCGGCAACAGTTAGTTTTTAATTTCATTCATTATTATATTAATAATATTTTCGGCTTCTCATAAGATTTTTGAATTTTTTGTTAAAATATTCTTAATTATGCTCCATTTTCTATATATTACGTCTTTAAGTTTAGTATATCTTAACCAATAGCCTAAAGTATAATGTAGCATTATGTTTATTACACTCTTGTTCTATTTTTTAGTCTTAATATTTCCTTCCCTTTCTAGTATATATAAGGTCTACCTGGTTAATATTCCCACCCTGATCTCGATGTAGTGCGTGAAGACAAGGGGCACAGTATCTTGCTGCAAAAGGGATGGTGGATTACCTTAAGTGGGTTCATACGAGCATATCATCTGAGCAATTTAACAGGCGAATGCTATGTCTCTTTGCTTTGAAGTACATCGAAACTGCATTACGTGTCAAGTATGGGACGTCATGGATCATATCCCTTCCACCGATGTGTTAGCAGCCCCCGAGCCCTCAGATATGCTAATACACTTAAGCTAAATAACCAACTCTGGTGTAAACGGAGTCATCTCCATTAATATCAACTGATATAAAAAGACTAGAAATAAATTGAGATTAATTAAATACGAAAGATCATAACAGCTGAACTAACTATACAATACTGTTATAATTTATATGATAAAAATCAGAATAAATTAACAAATAATATTATATCAATATGAAATTAGTATCATCAGTAGTTTAATTAATATTAATGATTTTATAGTAAGAAATAAAATACATCAGAACTCAATAGAAGCTAGCAGACGAAATACTAGGAAACATACAATACGGCCGGAGTGAAATGTATAGCAACTCTGTGGGAGATAGGTGCCAGCCTTTGTTACAACTTTACTTTGCTATTCAGTCAGAAAGTGGAAGAAAGGAAGGTGTACGAGCTGAATAGGCACTTCACGAGAATGTGCAGTGGAAGTTGCAAGGTCCAAGAATTAGACAGAAATTCGGAGAATCGCCTGATGGGAGAAACAGAAAAGCCTCACTCTCTAGCGAAAGTGAACGCTAAGTGGAGGAGCCAATAGAATTTAAGTTTAGTATAGAAAAAACAGAAATTAGCTTTAAGAGTGCGTATGATTGGTTTTGTGTAATGATGGTAAAATGATGGCAGTTGGAGGGACGCTAGTGTCACGGCTTTTACGGAAACTCACTTGTGCCCGGGATTCCGGCAGAGAGACTTGTGTCCAGGACGCCGGCACAGAGACTTGTGTCCGGGACTCTGTAACGGAGACTCGTGACTTGTGTGGTGTCGAGTGGAGCAGCAGGTCACGTTTCCTGCGTCGCCCCACTATTATTTACACACATCGTCGTATTGGCATTGTGGCCAATCCGACAGTTTATATTAATATAACTTCTTTAAATAATCGAAGTATCAAATCTGTGCAGAAATAGATTCTTGCAGTAAGAGCTTCATTACAGTTACTTACAGATAAATTCAGTGATTGTATTACGTAAGTACTATTGTGACGATTACGTCAGAGGTATCAAGGATTACGTGAATATAACACGTCATCGCCAGGTAACATTTACGTAGAAGTCGTGAGTGCCAGTACTAAACTCCCATCGACATACCTCCAGTAAAATTAACTGTTTCAAGTAATTAACATTTTAAAATAATTCATTTGCATTGAAGACTGAATAAACTCACAGGTGCTTTAAGAACATTCTATTATTTAAAGCATAAATTAACGAACCTCAAACACCCAAAATTCCCCCGAAGAAATGAGAGAGCAACTTGTAGCATACGCTGAGCTAACCGAGGTATTCACCAGGCTGCAGAAGAAGAATTCGCAGTAAGTACAATATTGTGGAGGTGGACCACAACCAAGATTGCGGCACACTTAATGAACTCCAAAACTACAGGGCATTTTAGTGTGGGGAACCGTATCATATTTATGGCGCCCAACGTGGGGCTTCGAAAATAAAAAAATTGAGGTTCTATAAAAACTGTTAAACGCTGTGAAGCCAAGGGATAACGACCGCCGACGACGATCATCACTAGTAGGAGCTGGGCACCGAGCAAGCGAAGGAGAACGACGGGGATCAAGATTAGGAGCCGGGCAACGCAAGGAAGAAGAAAAGTAGAAAGAAGAAAAGAAGGAGGAAGAAAAGAAGAGAGAAGAAAAGAAGAGAGAAAAAGAAGGCAACACGATCGAACCAGAAGGAAGGATGACCAACCGGAACCAAAACGGATAAGTCAAAAGATTTTATATGAAAGTGTTAAAAGGGTATTTTGTATTTTGCATGCAATCTATGACTTGTTTGTTAAACAATAAGAGGGTATTGTGCATGAAAAATTTTGGAGGTAACCTGAAATGTTGTAGGAAAATACAAAGTGTGAGGAATGTATAAATTACGGAATGGGAAAATAGTAAACACTGAGATGGAGTCAAGTGAAAGTCAGCTAGAACAAGAATTATTAAGTCAAGGGGAATTGGAAAATTTTGAAAATAACGTAATTGTGGGAGTAAACAATGATAGTGAAGTAGGGGTTATTGAAGAAAATAATAGTCAGGAATTTGAAAATCAGTCAGAGGAACCTTCAGTTCAAGTTACTGTAGAAAGTTCAGAGAATCAGAAAGAGGTAGGTCCAGTAGAAAAAGTAAGTAAAAATGTAGGGGGAGATCAGCTATCAATAATGCAACAGATGATGGCAGTCATGTTAGAGAAAATAAATGAAGGACATACAAAGTCGGATGCAAATATAAAGAAGTTAGGGGAAGAGGTTAAGCAGATTAATGAGGGAAATAAGCAGATTGTTAAGGATAACAAGAAAGTTGTAGAGAGATTAGATAAAATTAGCGATGAGGTCAGAGAAATAAATGATAGGTTAGAAGGGAAAATCAAAAGTGTAGTAGTTGATTTAGAAAATTCTAAGAAAGAGATTCACAACAAAATCGCTGAAAATCAGAAGGAACTTGAAGTAAAATTAGTTGAAAAAATAAAGAGCTGGAAAATAAGTTAGCGCAGGCATTCTCCGCAGACCTAGATGAGATAAATAGTAAATTTCATGGTAGGGTTAAAGAACTAGAGCAGAAGCAGGTGATGAATATAACAGCAACAGAAAACTTAAAGATTGAAGTATTAGACAAAGTAAAACAAATAGAAGGATCCTTATCTGAGAAAGTTGTAAACATAGAAAAACAGGTAAACACTCTGAATGCCAAGGTTAATAGCAGTGAGAATGAACCTCAAAATGTACGTAGCAGTAGTGACGTCAGGAGGAACAGCATTGCTACAATTAATGTAAATAATACTGCAGTATTAGCAGCAAATGAATTACCATGTGAAACGCAACGCCCTCCTAGCGTCAACACTGAATCAGATGATACGGGAAGTAATATCGAGTTAGGGTCCCACAATGTAATGCAGCTAGGTATCAGGAGTCCTATCCACTTGTCACAAATTTTGGGGCATGATTGGACAGCACCTCGGTATAATGACGACAACTTATCTAACCCACATCATTTTATTAGTGAAATGGATACCTACTTTAAGATAAAGGCGGTACCGGATGATTATAAAATGCTGATTGTTCAAAAAAGTTTGGTCGGAAAGTGCCGAGATTGGTGTAACTTCGTGTCACAAAGGGGGATAGGATATCCTGAATTTAAGAGATTATTTATGGAACGGTACTGGAGCGCCAGTCGCCAAAGCAAGGCAAGAGCCGAGTTATATTCCGGTAAATACAATGAGAATTCGAATATGACGATGTCTGAGTATTTTGTCCGAATAATGAAAGTTGCCAGGTCATTAGACTTACAATTGGCAGAAAAAGATGTGCTCCAATTAGCCTTAAAACACTATAAGCCTGAGATATATAATAATTTAGTCGTAGCTAGGCCTAAAACTTGCGCCGAAGCACTAACATTGTTAACGGATTTTGAAGAGGTACATAGCCACGAGAGAAGTCGTGACGTAAATAGCAGATTTGACAATAGGAATGGGAGTGGCAACACAGATGAAAATAGAGGTGGTCATGTAAGCAATAGTGGGGCCCAGAATAATTATACTGGTAGGCCTAACCCTGGGAATCAAAATAATCAAACACAAAGGGGATATAATGGGAGAAATGGCAACAATAATAATCAACAATATTATGGTAATAGGCAAGATAGGCCTAATCAAGAAAGTGGTTACAGAAACCAAAACAATAACATTGGTCAGACTCAGCGCAATGATTATAACAGGGGGAGGAACCAACCGCAAAATATAAGGGTCAATCACATGGCATTCTCAGAAACAGGCCGGAGGAATGTAGATATTAATCAGCAAAGGGGAGAAGTGCGCGAAGGCCGCTATATCGGTTACAATTCTAACGGGAATATGGCACAAGGTAGAACACTTGACAGAAATACTTCGCTCAACCCGGAAGCAAGTGAATATCAAAATGACACAACAAGGCAAGAAAATCAAAGTGAAATAAATCAAGGGGATTTAAACCCCAACGAGGCATATTAGTGAGTCGTAGTATGTCTGTTGTGGGGAACCAGTTACCCGAAGGTAGGCTCAATGTAAACAATAAATTACAAGAAAGTAAAACAGAAAGAAGTAATATTCTGAATCCGCCACAAATTGAAGCTAAAATAGGAAAATTAAAAATTCAAGTAATGGTTGACAGTGGGGCAATGCTTAGTACATGCAGTTATAAATGCTATGAGGATTTAAAAATAAACAATGTAAAATTCCAAGAATTAAATGTACCTTTATTATATTGCACGACAGCTGTAAGCCGAACGAGATATAAAATTGATAAACAGATTATGGTGAAACTGGAGATTGGGGATTGGTCAGCTGACATTTACACGTTAGTTATCAGAAACTTAACTCACCCAATCATTCTTGGTTGTGATAGCTTGATAGAATATGAAGGAATATTAGATTTTGGGGAGAACTCCTTAAAGATAAATAATCAAGGAAACATTATTGAAGTTCCATTTTGAACGAATGATTATAACGATTACGCCGAATGCTCTGAAAATGAAAAGGCAGTTCAAAATGAAGTTTTTATTATTGAAAATCTGAGTACAGATACAGGTTTTTATGATGATACGATCGTATCAGACAATGCTACCATTGACGTCGTAGGCGAGAAAAGCCCGGCGAATAATTTTATAGAATCAGCGGAAAATACGCGTTTCTATAGTGAGGAGATTAATGAGTTTAGTGACACTTTTATTGAGGAAGTGTATGATATTGGAGGGAATTGCGAAATAAATATGATTAGAGCAGACTTAAACAATCGTGGTAATTATGAGGAGATAGGGAACGGAAATAGTGATCAAAAAGATGAAATTCTAGAAACATTAAAACAGAAAGTAAATGGTATCACAACCATCGATGATAATCAGAAAGATAAGCTGTTTGAGGTGTTATTGAGAAATAAAGATGTGTTCAGCGAGACCCCTGGATTATGTCTTGTTTATGAACACACAATTACTATGGATAACCCACCAGTCTTCAATCATAAGAGTAGGCCTATACCGCTGTCGATGCGAGATGAAGCGAATAAAGTTATCGCGAAAATGCTGGAAGATAAAATCATAGAGGTATCGGATTCAGAGTATATCAGAACGGCTAACCAATACATGAAACCGGACAGGTTTAAAACGGAACCGATAGACCATTTATTAGCTAAGATGGGAGAAGCAGAATTCTTTTCAAGCATTGACCTAACGTCAAGCTTTTGGCAAATTGGACTTCGAAAAGAAGACAGAAAATATTGTTCATTTGTACACCAAGGTTCAGTGTATTCCTTCTGTAGAACCCCATTCGGAATGCGCACTTCTGGCAGTGCACTACTTAGAGCTTTACAAATAATGTTTCCGGAAGGAACTGGTCCCCACATCACCGCCTTCGTTGATGATTATTTAACTCATACAGCAGATTTTAACACACACTTAGAAGAGTTAGATATGGTACTCAGCACATTTTTGCACTGCGGAATGAAAGTCAATCCCATTAAAATAAATTTGTTTAAAGAACAAGTTAAGTTTGTAGGCTATGTGATTTCTAAAGAGGGTGTATCGGCCGACCCTGAGCGCATAAAAGCAATTTCAAATATATGTAGGCCTAAAACTGTGAGGCAGGTGAGGAAAGTCCTCGGTATTTTTAATTACCAATCACGATTCATCCCTGGATATTCTGAATATGTAGCTCCCTTAAGAAAACTGCTAAAGAAACAGAATCAATTTAAATGGACAGAGGTTGAGGAAGAAGCATTTGAAAAAGTAAAGAAAGCATTTCAGAATTCTGTGTTGCTAGAAAGGCCCAGACATGACCTAGAGTACAGTATTTACACAGATGCCTCGTGTACTGCCGTAGGGGGAATATTGATGCAACAACATGAAGACGGTTCTAACCATTTAATAGCAACGACCTCTAGGGGACTCACCCCAGTAGAAAGCAAAGGCTCTGTTACCTGCTTAGAGATTATTGGCATGTACCATGCGCTCACGAAATTTCACCAATATATATTTAACAGGAAAGTGATTGTGTACACTGACCATATCAGTCTCACATTCTTGAACAAAATGAAGTTAGGTAACAGTAAATTATCACGATATGTTCATGAGTTAAGCCAATATGACATGGAAATTCGGCATGTTGCTGGTAAAGACAACCTCCTGTGCGACTATTTGTCTAGGAACAAAGCAGAAATACCTGAACTAGCGGGATCAAACAAACATGAAATTCAAGTAATGCAAGTGCAGATGTTCAAAGAACCTAGTTTAAAGCAATATTTCAAACACATAGAGGAATATCAGAGAGATGATGCGGAAATAGAACTTGTGAGGTTACATTTAGAAGAACTAACTAGAGAAGGGGGCGTGGCTACTGAGGACTTGAAATATAAAGAAATAAATAACGTTATCTATAAATTATGTGGGAACGAAACAAAAGAAAGTTTATATACCAAGTGAGATGGAAAATTGCATAGTAAAAACGGTACATGAGAAGCTAGGACATTCTGGTATTGGTAGGATGCTGTTATATTTGCAAAATAAAATGTACATCAAAAACCTAGGAAGGAAAATGAGGAAATATGTCAGTTGTGATTTGTGCCAGAAAGCAAAACCTCTGAACAAAAAGTTCGATAAAATGCCTAAAACTATCACAAGGGAAGAAGCGGGAGAATTAGTAGCGCTTGACTTTCATGGGCCGCTAGTGACTGGAGCTTATGGGATGAAGTATATCTTGATTGTTTATGACGTTTTTTCTCACTTTGTTAAGTTGTACACAACGAGGACAGCAACTGCCAGTGAAGTAATAAGAAAATTACTTTACGACTACTTTCCCAAGTGTATACAACCTAAGGCAGTCTTTTCCGATAATGGGGCACCATTTATCAGTAAAAGATTTCTGAACAAAATGTCAGCATTAGGGATAAAATGCTATAAAGTCTCTAAATATCACCCACAATCAAACGTTGGAGAACGCGGTCTCAGAGACCTCTCTTTGTATTTGAGAGCATTGTGTTACAAAAGGCACAACGCCTGGGTCAGATACATCCAGCCTATTGAGGACATACTTAACCATTCGATACATCCTATTACAGGGGTAGAACCAATCAGGTTACTTAGAGGGGAGGAGCCGAAGGAACTAGTGAAAGGCCTACTCCCAGCCATCCCACAAACAGGCGTAAACAGAAAGTTAGAGGATTATTGCAAAACCGCCATTGCGAATATCAGAAAGAAGGCTTTACAAAGAATGGAAAGAGTAAAAAGGTACAAAAACATATGGAAACCAGTAGTGGGCGAAAAGGTTTTGATAAGGAGGAAGAACTTATCAAATGCACCACGTAAGAGAATGCATAAACTCGAGCTTCTGTACCGCGGGCCTTTTCAGATTACTCAGATTTTTAACGACGTATGTTTTGAAGTTGCAAATCTTAATGATGGTAAGGTAATAGGGCGATATAACTTGTCTTTTATCCGACCTTATAATGAGAACTAGGTAAACAGGCAAAAACATTGTGGGTATAAATGACATATTGCTTTCCGCGCTGAGATAAATTTGAATATAGTATGGATGTGACAAGAGTGACATTAATATTATAATTCCGTGTGAGAAAATCTGTTGTGTTATCTAGTTATAAAAAGGACACGTGCAGCCAAATCCGCAGTGATTTATTGTTTTATTATCAAGGGTAACAAGTTAAAATATGTGTTGTTAAATTAGTTATGAAAAGGACACGTGCAGCCAAATCAGCAGTGATTTATTATTTTATTATCAAGGGTAACAAGTTAAAATATGTGTTGTTAAATTAGTTATAAAAAGGACACGTGTAGCCAAATCCGCAGTGATATATTTAGTTTATAAGAGGGTAATTTTATTTTGTTTACATTCTGATGGTTAGGTAATACTCTGCGATGTGCAAAGTATGCTGCATGGAATGTTGTTATTGAATCGTAACATAACCGTAATATAGCGAGGTTCATTCACACAAGGCATTCAGGTAGCGAGTGAAAGAGAGAGAGAAAGTCAGTCAAGGCCACTGCTCTAGTACTCGTAAGAATTTAAAGGGACATGCTAGCGATCATATTATTGTAAGGAGCTATAATCTGTTTCTCTGAAAAAGTGACAATTTTGCAAATCCTCACTTGTTCCAAAGAAAAAGATTGGGCATATGGTGTAAACGGAGTCATCTCCATTAATATCAACTGATATAAAAAGACTAGATTAGACAAGACTAAATTGAGATTAATTAAATACGAAAGATCATAACAGCTGAACTAACTATACAATACTATTATAATTTATATGATAAAAATCAGAATAAATTAACAAATAATATTATATCAATATGAAATTAGTATCATCAGTAGTTTAATTAATATTAATGATTTTATAGTAAGAAATAAAATACATCAGAACTCAATAGAAGCTAGCAGACGAAATACTAGGAAACATACAATACGGCCGGAGTGAAATGTATAGCAACTCTGTGGGAGATAGGTGCCAGCCTTTGTTACAACTTTACTTTGCTATTCAGTCAGAAAGTGGAAGAAAGGAAGGTGTACGAGCTGAATAGGCACTTCACGAGAATGTGCAGTGGAAGTTGCAAGGTCCAAGAATTAGACAGAAATTCGGAGAATCGCCTGATGGGAGAAACAGAAAAGCCTCACTCTCTAGCGAAAGTGAACGCTAAGTGGAGGAGCCAATAGAATTTAAGTTTAGTATAGAAAAAACAGAAATTAGCTTTAAGAGTGCGTATGATTGGTTTTGTGTAATGATGGTAAAATGATGGCAGTTGGAGGGACGCTAGTGTCACGGCTTTTACGGAAACTCACTTGTGCCCGGGATTCCGGCAGAGAGACTTGTGTCCAGGACGCCGGCACAGAGACTTGTGTCCGGGACTCTGTAACGGAGACTCGTGACTTGTGTGGTGTCGAGTGGAGCAGGAGGTCACGTTTCCTGCGTCGCCCCACTATTATTTACACACATCGTCGTATTGGCATTGTGGCCAATCCGACAGTTTATATTAATATAACTTCTTTAAATAATCGAAGTATCAAATCTGTGCAGAAATAGATTCTTGCAGTAAGAGCTTCATTACAGTTACTTACAGATAAATTCAGTGATTGTATTACGTAAGTACTATTGTGACGATTACGTCAGAGGTATCAAGGATTACGTGAATATAACACGTCATCGCCAGGTAACATTTACGTAGAAGTCGTGAGTGCCAGTACTAAACTCCCTTCGACATACCTCCAGTAAAATTAACTGTTTCAAGTAATTAACATTTTAAAATAATTCATTTGCATTGAAGACTGAATAAACTCACAGGTGCTTTAAGAACATTCTATTATTTAAAGCATAAATTAAAGAACCTCAAACACCCAAAATTCCCCCGAAGAAATGAGAGAGCAACTTGTAGCATACGCTGAGCTAACCGAGGTATTCACCAGGCTGCAGAAGAAGAATTCGCAGTAAGTACAATATTGTGGAGGTGGACCACAACCAAGATTGCGGCACACTTAATGAACTCCAAAACTACAGGGCATTTTAGTGTGGGGAACCGTATCAACTCGAGTTCATTCCAGTGTAAATGCACGTTTGAGAAGTAATTGTTTATGAAACTATTATAAGATTATTCTTACAACCGGATATTATAGACAGCTTATTCTTTGTAGCTAAACTAAAACTAAAAAAAAACTAAACTCCTTAGCTCTGCATCCATGAAAAATCCTATCCGACCGCTGCGTCATCGGTCATAGGCAGGATTTGGGGGAATGTGGTCACCATGACGACACCCAAGGCCGGTACTAATGGTTTTCGTGACCGGAGCCGTTACTTCTTAATCAAGTAGCTTTTCAGTCTAAATAACGAGGCTGAGTTCACCCCGTTCTAGACTTTGTACATCACAAAATTCTAGAAGGTACCGGGGATCTAATCTGGGCCTGCAGAATCGTAGCCGGTGACCTAACCACAAGACCACACAGGTGGTCTTTGTAGGTAATCGCCTAGAGGTAAAGAAAACAGGATAAAGTTTCATATCTAAACAAAATGACTTGGACGTACGTGGGCATTTTTTTTGAACGCAAGAGAATACATGCTTATTAAAATATGTTGACCCTCAAAATTGGATAGTTATTTTGTTCAAACAGCAGTAACCTAAGATATTTCAGAATCTTAATACTTAGACCTACTAAGTTTTGTGTGAAAATTTTGCACTAAGTAGTATCAATAATACATTTTCATAAGTCTTGGGAAAACAAAAGTAAGTTATAATCGATTAAACAAAAATACAGATTTGTTATCAACTTTACAAGTTTCAGAACACTTGTTTTGCTATCGTACTTGGATGTATTGGATAGATATAAATAAAACGCGGGACATAACGTACAGACGCAATCACTACTCCAGATTTAGCAATATAACGATTTGAAAATTGTTATCAACAATGTTACTAACAATAATTTCCATTACGATCCAGATTTTCATTACAACACTGGTGCGGTATCAATTACACCGTCTGCATGATTCTTCATTATGATTCTGAACATTTATTTAATATTGTTTTCAACGTTGGGGGATTATTTCAGCAAAAGTCATCCACATAACTATTGCCGGTATTGTAACAGGAGTAAAATAGAAAGTAGTAACAAACGAAACAGTACACAGATGCACAAATAGTTTAAATTATTTTTAACCCATCTACTACATTTTCTGTATTCTATGCATGCTTTTTCAATATTCATTAAATATCAGAGGAACGTCCCGAATTAATACCATATATCATTTTTACGTTAGCAACACCGATAGATCTTAATAGAATCCTCGTTAAAAAGTTCTTTATAAGGTGTGGAAGTAAGTTAAAATTTACTTGCTACGTTTTCATTGGGGCAAATATTTCTTCACTCATCTTTATTTAAAATTGTAGTAACTTTCGGTAATACGAAGATTATATGTAAGACTTTTAAAAAAATTGTATCTAATACATTTGTGCAATTTCAAACAGCCAATCCGAATTTATGGGCAGTTAAAGTTTAATGTCATTTTTAAAATCCGTACTTGAAACAAAAATGATACTGAACGTTTATTGATATTTTAGACTCTTTTCAACAAAGTTCCCCTGATATTTCGTAAAATATTGTTCTGCTAGGTAATTATCAACACTGACCTGTAACTGGCAACAAATAAAATTGTTATAAACAAATAGCTACATTTTTGTAAAGTTAGATTTGCAAAATTAATATTACAGTACATACCGTGTGTCCGTAAAGTCTTGGTGCACTTTTGACCGGTCACAGGAAATCAATGAAACAAGATAGAAATGTGAAATCTTCACCAAATGAAAGAAAACGTCCCCAAGTTTCGTGCCTATACAGTGCAGTTCCATTTGTTGCCCTACACACATCTAAACGATATTCAAATTCCTCCCACACACGGTTTAGGACGTCTTATTTTGTTGCTTTCCTGTGACCGGTCAAAAGTGCACCATGACTTTACGGACATACGGTATTTTAATGACAAATATGTGTAGTGCATTTGTCATTAGGCACAACAGCTTAAAGTTTTATACTGCAAATCGACTGATACATTTACAAGTTGAAGTAATCAGTAAAACTGAAGCAATATAACATAACGACTGTAAACATACTGGTATAGCGACCGATTGTTTAGATTGTTCAGTTGCAAGATTCCACTAAAGAAAATATAATTGCAGGTATGTAAAACTGAACCTTTCTACAGGGGAATTAACGTCTGACAACGGGATACGTATGTCAAGACATTAACCTTGAGTTTGTAAACACTACCCAATCAATTAAGTGGGCGTTCCCTCTCAGTCACTGACCTTGTTGCGAAATACTAATATTGCTTTAAGTGGAAGAATGCAATATACTGAAACAATTTGGTCCACAGTATCAAAATACTCCTAGAATACGACTTAAAGCAAGAAAATACCCCAGAAAGGATATAAATATTTTTTTTTCTCGATGTTTCCGCAAAATTACATTTTAATGTTATGTACAATCAAATCTCTCTTAGAGACTAGGGTCCCGGATTTTTTGGCCCTTATAGGTTAGATTCTCTCGGCCTATAGCTAAATAATACCTTGCTTAGGCGATGGACAAGGGAAGTACAAATAACTACCCCCGGAATTGAACCTTGGATACTAGCCAAGACAAAACAAGAATGTAAACATACTGGTATAGTTTGCTGCATTCTGACCGATAAGACCCTAAAGTAAGACTCCGTTCCCTAGAGATATGAATACCTTATCGCAGTTCGCTACATTGTCTGAAGCTAAGGTCTGCTCATGCGCAGAAACCAAATTTTATCTATGTTCTGAGTTCAAACCTCCGTGAATGTGTAAATTTCCATTTAAGAACACGATGAACTTTCTTTTGTGGATTAACCTATTTTGGCATAATACTGTCTAAATATAACAACGGCTTCTGTTAATGAACAATTTAATAACTATGCTATATTACATGAATATCAGTTTTTCATCAATCATGGTCAATTGTTCATTTTTCTTGTTGTTTCCATTGTAGAATACCTCCAAATTATTTTATTTTTCACCTGAGATTCGGTTAATGATGTATGTAGACCTCTCTGTGTATTACATTTAGTCATGTTTGATATTAATACCGGATCGTTTCAATCGACAACAACCACATTAATCAATAATAAATCAACCAAGTATCAAGCAGCCGGAACAAGTCTCTAATCGACTGAAAGCTTTTTCCGTACTTCCTGCTGTGAACGAGTTACGGTAACAGATTTATGGTAAGCTACATCAATCACTAGTAATTATACCTCACAACCATGCTGAAATATTACATAACAGAGCCAGGTCATACAGCAGATAAAGTATTTTTATAGTCTTCAGTGACAAAAATTCATGCCTGTGTAACTCCCATGCGGAATATACACGGAAGACTCTCAGCTTCGAACTTCAGCCTCCTGCGCGATAGCTAGTAAACATACAAGACATACAAGATAAGAAAAGCGAAAGAGAAACAAATACAAATTTATCTGCACAAAAGAACGATACTTACTTTTTCCTTTTTCCTCTTTCCTCTCCCTCTCCCTTTCTATTCTGTTTATAGAAACTGTTTCCCTTTCATTTCTTCTACCCTCCATTTATCTCTTAACATATATTTCAAATTGTCATTCATTCCGCTTCTGTATTTTCATATCTCCTCTCTTTCTGCCACTCTCTCTGTCTTAATTTTGTACTATTTTTCTTTTTCTGAATCATCCTCTTCATTTCCCAAACTCAGAATATTCTCTGTTCTTTTTTCTTTCCAACTTATTTTCTTACTTCATTCTCTCAACGCTTAGATCTATTTTCTTACTTCATTCTCTCAACGCTTAGATCTATTGTTTATTTACTTTTCTTTCCATTTCACTCAGCTGCTCTCTAATTTTTCTGTTTGTCTCTCTCTGTACCTGAATATCCCATTCCTGTATATTTCTCCTTTTCGATATGCCATTGTCTTTCAATATCCCAACTTTCCCTTCATCATTCCTTTCATTCGCTTTCGTTTACTGTCCTTATTTTTTAATTCTTTCACTTCACTTCCTCGTTATTTTCTATCTCATCTAATGCCTGTTTCTTTCATCTCTATTTTCTATTTTCTATATCCCTTTCCTCATATCTCTTTCTTTTTCCTATTAATTCTCAGAATGATGTGTCCAGATTAGATACATTTGAAAGGGAAGCGAAACCAGTGGATGAAAGTAAATAATGATTTTTAGGTAGATTTCGAAGAAAAATCTACCTATTGCAATGGATACCAAGTCATGATTTTCGAAAAATTCTTTCATATCTTTACGTTTCATGCTCCCCTAAGTACGAAACCACCGCCCGTTCAAAAAAAAAATTGTGATATTTATATATATATATTGATATACATATATATTTATATATATACATTTATATATATATTATATATATATATATATATATATATATATATATATATATATATATATATATATATATTTATATATATATATATTTATATATATATATACATTTATATATATATATACATTTATATATATATATATACATTTATATATATGTATCTTTCTATATATCTTTATATACATATATCTTTACACGATAGCGGCCGTAATTTTGAAGATATTTGAACCAAATTTTAATATGTTATTTCTAGGCCCAATAGTTCGGACAAGTTCGTTAATGAGCAAAATTGGCCCAAGGGGGTCGTCGGGGGTTGAAATTTTTAAAAATGTATATCTCGGCCCCTATGAAGTATAGAGGGAAACTTTGTTTGAATAAATTAGAGTACTCCCTATGGAGTTCACAGTGACACCAACGATTCGGGGGTTCGAGTGAGTGTGGGGGTGGGGGATGAAATTTCGAAACTTTTGAAACCACGTCTCTTGGGGTATCGTTGAAAAGCTCGCGATGAGTACTCTACAAATCAATAAATAGTTTCTTGATATCTCTCATATGACGCGAGATTTTAATGTTTGAAAATAATAACACTTAAAAGAATTATTGTAATATCATAATTTTGTCTTGTTTAGCGGCTTTGCTAATTTTATTCATTGCTGATCTTGCGCACGGCCTCCCAGAATATTATATCCTATTCTTGTTGTCAAAACAAATGATTGTAGGCTCTTCCTCTTTACCGAATTCAGTTCTTATTACTGCAGGTTTACCATTCCAAGGCTAAAGAATAAGAGTGCTATGCAGCGACAATAAATTAAACCAAAAGCACTTCGAAATCTACCTCCGCCTGTAGGCCTGCCTAAAGGGATTTTTTAAAATACAGATAGAAATGGTGAAAGATATAAAGATGTGGGTAGCAGTAGTGAAAAAAGTGAGAGGATTAGGTGGAGTAAAAAGTACTGATTACTAAAATCTCCGTAGTTTGCATAATGTATTGACTGTGTTGTGTAGAATTTTAACAGCAGGTTGGAATATTGTACAAAAAAAAACTATTTGTAGAATTGATCTTATTGTCACTTTCTTGACCCCCTATTATAACTAAATGATCCTGGGAAAAGTGCTCTTGAATATTCGATAATGCATCAGGATGACTTTTGTTACTGGTTAACTTTAATTCATGTTGGAGAAATGTTCTATTAACTTTTTAAGAGCCTTTGAATCACGAACATTTCTTAACATGTATGCTCCATATCACTGTGCACTATGCACTCAATGTATTTGAGAAGAAGATTTTTTTAGCAAACGATGCTGTGAAGTGGATAGAACGTTTTTTGAAGTAAATAGATGTGAATGTGAACTTTAAAAACTGAATAAGCAAAAAAGAAAAAAATACTAGTGAATTGGGAGCAGTGGTTTTACCTTGCTGCCTGCTGCCATGTTTGTGAGATCATTAGATTGAGGACGAATATGCAAGCTGTCGGATTGCAGCCCTAGGGCGGAATTCTGGAACAAGCCTTCAACTCCTCCTGAAACCTTCCTTAGTAAAGGAGGGTAAAAAGAAGGCACCTTCTTCAAATGCAAAATCAAATTCTCGGTTCTTTCTTATAGCGTCCTTAATGAAGGACAGCTTATAAAGCCTCCTTCAGTTGCCATGGACAGTTGGCATCTGCATGGAAGACAAATGTTCCCATATGTTCGATTATGCATTAAGTGCTGTTGTATAATGACTATTTATTTTATGAAAATTGATGACAATTAAATTACAGGATTGAAGTTTAATTCATTTTATGTCAGATTAGTAATTCCTGACCTCTTAATAAATAACAACATGAAGCTCTGAGATATGCATAGGTTGGTAGTAACTAGCGTCTTTATTCCGTTGTACGGGACTGCAGCGAGGCACACATCTGAATTTATCACTCGAATATTCAGCGTATTATGGTACCAATGAATGAAATAATACAATAATGTAACATAGCAGGGCTCCGAAGTAAAGTCCAACGTCGAAATACGGTAAGTGTTTTTTCTATTCTATGAGCCACTGATGCGATAGCCTTCTTTCCTGCCCGCATGGACGATTGAACTTCACAGTGTGTTCGTGGTCTCGGGGTAACGTGCGTGTCTAGTAATGGAGAGGTCTCACGTTCAAATCCACCCCAAAGCGACTTTTTTTTTTATTTATGTGAAATTGTGCACATTCCATTCTTGTGTTCTATTTTATCAATGTGCTTGAATAAGTATTATATTCTTCTTACAACAACAACAACAACAAAACTGGGAATTCATCGTCTTTCATTGACTTGTGCATTTTCTTACATTAACCTGTAACATCAGGCCTAAAGAATGGTAACATAAGCATATAAATGTTATTTCATGAACAGAAACTTGCTTTAAAGTTAAAAGTGCATAGGCCTATAGGACTACTCAGAACAAAACTGCGTACCGCTTGGTGGAACTATCCTCTTTTTATTGTCATACTGTACTATTTTATTGAGAACATAAAGACTATGTAGTCTATGATATAAAAAATGTGTCTAGCATTTTTATAATATTGCAGCTGCTTCTATTACCGGTACTCTTCATTAATATTGTCATTATTAGTAGCAATAATAATAATAATAATAATAATAATAATAATAATAATAATAATAATTTATTTGCTGTCAATTGACTTGATACAAGTTTCTGACATTGTCAAGCTTACAGACTAAGAGCTAATATTATACAACCTAATATTGCTACAACCTAGATCTAAGGATAAAAGTGTGTGATTGATCAAAATATAATAATGTATATGTGCTAATCGGTTATTACAATTCGTCTAAAGAATATAAACATTTTTCTATTAAGTATTTCTTCAGAAGTGTTTTGAAATTTTTCTTGTCAGCATTCTTAATTTCTACAGGTAGCTTGTTGTATAGTATAGTTCCAATTACACTTACGTCCTTAAATATAATTTGCTTTTTGCATGTATATCTATGACAATCTAAGCTACTTCTTGTGCTATAATTATGAATTTCACTATTTTCTTGTTAGATTTCTAAATACTATTTCTAGTACTATCATTATATTTTTATTATAGGCCTATTATTATATTTGTATTATATTATTATATTTATATTAAATACCCATTATTATATTTGTATTATATTATATTTTTATTATATTATTATTTTTATTATATTATGATATTTATATTGCATTATTATTAGACTACTACTACTATAATTATTCTTAATGGTATTGTCATTGTTAGGTCTATTGCTATTATTTCTGTATTTATTATCATTATTATTATATTATTATTATTATGTTCCTCTTTGTTTTGTCATAAGTATTGAGATCAAACATACGTGCAATTAAACAGTTGTAGGCCTAATAGTTGGCTTTCAAAATATATATTTGTATTCTTTAAGGTTAATTAGACAGTACTCCTTTCCTTTGTTATATGGATATGTAAGCGTGATGTTCATGGGCCTAATTTACGTATTTTATATCCACGCTTCAATGTCATTTATCGTGACATTGATCACTTTATACTATATCCAATCTTAATTTTTTTAATAAATAGACAATAATGAACTACCGTACATACAGTACGCTATTCTTTTCCAAAAATAGTTATTTATGGAGCTTATTTAATAGATATTCTGCTCACAATTGACTGTTATTTTGAAATTCACGGTTTTTTTGCCCATAATAATGAGTTTAATTTGTTTGTGTCGTATGTATGTAGTCATATTTTTATTTAAAACTTCTAGATAATATAATAATTATTTCGTAGCATTATCGTTAACCTACGTTGCTGTAGTACAATCTGAAATTTGATATAAGTTGCATAATCTCAATAAATTCACCATCTAATATCACAGAAGTGAGAAAACTGACGTCTGAAAACTATAGAGGATGGAAAAAGGCGACCACTCGGCTTCCTTCAGTATTTAAGATAAGGAAACTCTCTTACTTCCTCCTTTAAACTAACAGGGAGGTTCGAGAATAAGAAAAGGTGCTTCTTAAGGGACATCACAGGCCCCCTTTCACCTTTAAGGAGCCATCCTTCCTAAAGCGAAACAAGGAAGGTTCCAGAGTACGAATGGCTATGTAAGGAGGATTGAAGGCCCATTTTAAATGAAGGAGCTTGAAAGGAGGATTCCAGAATTCCGCCCCTAGAGGATGTTGCGTCTCAAAGGAATAGTTCTCATATACAGTGCCTTTTTTTTTACTCGTGGCCGGGCGGTCGGCTGGAAGTAGCTGCGAGCGCACAGTGCTTCTCATCGTTCCTGGCTCCCGCCTTTCTCCCCGTCATTGCACACACACAGCACACCAAACACCAATTTTCTGGCCATGCAATGGCATTTCGTGTACAATATCGGGTTTTTCTGCACTCCAATATCTGTTGTTTTGTGTCGATGCATGACCATGTAAATGAATCCATGCTTCGTCTGTGAAAAAAATTAACTTTGGGTCCATAGATCCATCATTAACTTTACCCAACACCCAATTGCAGAAATTTACTCTACTCACAGTATCACGTGGTTGCAGTTCCTGAACTATGGTTATCTTATATGGTTTTAATTTCATAAGTTTAGTGGCTTTCCAAGCCGAGAATTGTGAAAACCCCGTTTCCTGTGATAACCTACTCAGAGATTTTCTTGGGCTAAGTTCTAACTTCTGTCCTATCTCATCGAGTTTTCTCTCTGTAAGCTCACGGAGAATTTTTATTATTTTTATTTCTTATCAAGAACAGAACCCGTTTCTCTGAATCTGTCTACAAGTTTACGAACTGTCTCTCTGTGAGGCACAGGAATACCAGGGAATCTGTCTACAAATAGCCGTGTCACTTCTCTACAGAACTCTGTTTGCACATAGGAATCATACATGAATATGCGGTGTGCTAAAGTATACACACTTCTTGGCATTATAACAGAACTATCACAATTTAACCACAAAGAAGAAAAAAGAACCTCCGCTAGCAACAACCGCACATGCACTGACGGGGAGAAAGGCGGGAGCCAGGAACGGTGAGAAGCACTGTGCGCTCGCAGCTACTTCCAGCCGACCGCCCGGCCACGAGTAAAAAAAAAGGCACTGTACAAGGCATCGTGCACATAACCCAATGGACGTGACTTCGCCGTCCTCTAGAGCATTTGAGGTACGTTTAACTAATAAGGAAATTCAAATTGAAACGAGGTAAGGGTCTAATGAGTACGCACACTCAAGAGAGATGATAAGTGCAGACACGTTCTGTCAATTTCAGGAACATTGTTTAACCTAAACGACTATGATGAATAGATCGGTTTAATAAAAGAAGCAGGTATTATTACAACAGTTAAAACAATCATTACCTGTTTTGGTGCAAGAACCATACAGTTGGAAGCAATTACACGCTAGATACGAGCGAAATAGCGAAATAGATATACGAAATTGGATTTGGTGCAATTAAAATGAAGCTTCAACAGCCACTTAGTGAAAAGTGGTTTTGTGGAAGTATAATCTGGTGAGTTGGTGCGCAGTGCTGAAGGTATCACATCAGAAAGTGATTAGGCCTAGTATTTTCAGCTAACAACTCAATACGAATTTTTAAATGATCTTTTGTTTAATTAATTCTTTTCATTTTTGTCAGTATCTCAATGGTATCCATTAATTTACAGATTTTCGTTACTGTTATGGTATCGAACACGGAACAATCTTGAAGCATGGAGAGCAGCAAATCAAACTGCATAATAAAGCCTGTATTTGAAATATAAATCAATTATGTTCATGTTAATTTCAATACCTAACTAAATTGAGTTCATTTCGTGATTTCAAGTCCGTTGGCTTGAAGTTTAAACGGCAAAGAAAAGCTTCGGCTCCCCCTGACGCCTATAGATGCCATCTATCACAAAAGATGAGAACGACGAGAACTTATTAACATCTGATTGCCGAGGTCAGCCGTCTCCGTTTGTTTGATGAATGTAAATTCTCAAAACTTAAGCATTTAATTATGGGGGAACAAAAATAGGCATATGCAACGTTCCTATAGTGGTAATTAATACACTTGTATTAAAATGATTAAAATCGCCTTGCTTGTTTCATAAACAAACTCGTGTCTTAATAAATGCTATTATAGGCTCGTTCCATAGTATGTAATCCTACTATGATGCTGGCTATTAAGGTACAAATTCTTAAAATTCTGGAAATATATTTCAGTTTGTTGTGTAATTTTTTAACAGTAACACCTCAACTCTTTAGGACTAGCCCACCTAGGGAGTCAAACTAGAGGGCTTTTCCCTGCAACAGCAGGAGGCCATGGCCCTTAAGGGATTCTGAAGGCTAAAAATCAAATTCAAATTCAAATTAATGTATTTTTTATGCAAGAAGCCGCTAACACCAAATTGATTGCTTCTCAAAGGATAAAAAATATAAGATTTAACAATTTCGCTATAAAATCCAGTTATACGATTTAAACAATTACAATTTAAGAACACTTACTTTCGCTTCCTATTTTTAAAATATACATAGCCTATTTTACAATGAATACAACCAACAAAATTCTATTCCAGAGAATAGTTTGCTAATGGTTTAGAAAATGTGTGTAGCAGATATGATGCACATATATGTAATCGCAGTTTAGAAGATAATTATATACATTTGAGTCTGTCAATGTTACAAAAAGCTTGCAATCGCAGTTTAGAAGTTACTTATATAAATTTGAGTCTGTCAATATTACAAAAAGCTTAAGTTACAGAAAACTGCAATCAAAATCTAGCTTGCATTTCAGGAATCTTGCTTTGAGACTTCCGTAAGATTTCACGTCTAAGCTGTTACTCTTTAGGTCCTCATCTTTCACTTTTGGTTTATGCATACTTGTTTCTTTATTTCCGCATCTCAATAAACCATATTCAGTTGTAAGTAAATCAGTAATTTGCGGGCAGCGAACTTTCACTAGCAGCACTGCATAAAAGGGACGCGGAGTCTTTAATATGGACGTCTCAATATCCATTAAGGGCCAAAATATGCATACATTTTTATTCTATGCATTCTAAAAACATCAGATAATATTATAACCAAACCCTTAATTCTCTTTGTGACGAATCAATAACATATACCATGAGGTGCGCAGTCCGTGAAACTCTGTTTAAACTACGAAATAAAGGCCTATTCGTTTTTAAAATTATAAATACTATTAATGTAAAATACCATAAATTTCTATATTAACCAAACCCTCTGATAATTTTCAAGAAATTGGACAAAAATGTCGGACATAGCTGCTGCTGGTTCAACCGCCACTCGTTCAGGTACTCGTATTATGTTGACGGTCATCGATAGGGATGTTCCAGAGAGGGATGTTGAATCATTTTGAGCTCATACGGAAAAATGTATCTTCCTATCCCATCTGTTGCCCTAATAGAAGGCATGTCCTCATGTTCTCGCAAACACATTTTGTACTATAATGAAAATAACTGGCGTATTACACGATGTCCGGTCTTGGAAAATTTCAACAGGTACCAACATAAAACCAGGATGGCAGGAATGCAACTGGCATTTAGGCATTTTTGGATTTGTGGTTTTAGGGGATGGTGGGATCTGAGCAACTTTACACTTGAAACGGCTTTTCTAGAGCAAGTTCGAAATATTCTCGCAGGTCCGTGAGACCACACCTCATGAGTTGAGGGCTAAGCCTTTTTCTTAAAAATCAAATTTTGATCACTTTCCAGCAAAACATATTGTCTTCTTCCTTCAAACAGTAGCACAGTCCTTAGTCAAAATAATCCCCGTACTTTTCAATACAGTTGTTCTAGCGGTCCACTAAAATCAGGTCGGTCGAGGAAAAAAAAAAAACAAACTGAGCAGCAAGTCTTCTATGCACTGCTTCCTTAATTTCTTCGTCTGCCTTTCTAAATTTCCCAGTCCCTCCATTGCACTTAATGCTTGTTTAGTGTAGACTATATCCCATCCCAAATAACAATCGCTAAATTATTAATTTCTTCAAAAAGGTGTTCTGAAGCTACTATGGGTACCAACTTTGCTTTTTCAATCATTTTGGCATTCGATACATCGATTACTTATTCGCAGGCACAAGTTGTCTAATCTTAACTCAACTGCATGGAATTAAATATTAACGTCTATATGAAAAAAATAAATAAAAAGGAAGCAAAGACTGGTCAAGTTTAAATTGTAAAATCCAACTAGATAATAAGATTATATTCAATGTTTGTAATAATTAGGGCTCGGACTTTTAGGTAAATACATATTTTTTTTGCTATTACTTATGATTTCTGGACTTTGTCAAAGTTCCGGTTGGCACCTTTGGATTCAAAATACTGAGTTGCATATCACATAAAAAAAAAAATATTTTCGATATTTTTTATTTGAATCAATATTTTTGGTGACTTAATTTTTTTTACATATTTTACCACATATGAGGCCCTTAGAATAGCAGAGGCGTATGCGCCAAAGTTCGTTTTTTTGTTTTTTCTTGCAACATATAGTACGATTTATACTCTTTCATGTCTGCTTAGTGTGAGTGGTTGATACGCCTTGGATACGAACGAAATTTCCATTTGAATATAACATGATTTTCAACCTTACGTGCTCCAGCTAAATCTCGAGAATAGCAAAGGCGTATGAGCCAGCCTTCCGCGCCGCGCCGGCCGGCCGGTCGCTATGCTAAGACATGAACAGTATGGAGCAACAAATGTATCATTACTTAACAGGGGTGCTGTTTGTTTTATATCCTTCAACCCTCATAATTTCCTTAGCAATTTTAATGGATTTTTCTTGTTATTAGTTTTCGTCTGGATTTGAATCTTTCCTGTATGGTGGTATCTGTTTAAAAGTGTAACTTTTCGTTCAGTCTTTTGCTTTAAAAGATAGTGATAACACGCATTCTCGGTGTCTTGCAGTGCTCGCAGTAATTTTTATGTACGTGTACTGAGTTTTAAAATTAGTGTTTTAACCATATCAATGACAGAAATCAAATTCGTAGTTTAGATTTTTCACTTTAGTAGGCCTATATTAAGCACAAACAATGAGTGACTCTACTTCTCATCATGTAAGTCGTCCTAGAAAACGCAGCATTCAGAAAGACAAATGGAAAACAAATGTAGCCAGGAAGAAGAGAAATACAGGTGAAGAATATGTCAGTGTAACAACAAAAAATGTTGTCATCAGGAAAGAAGTAGGGCCTCCGTGTCGGTGTGGTTGTTTTCAGAAAGTGGGTCGAGATAAAATTGACGAAATATTTAGAGAATTTTGGGAAATAGGGGATTACAACCTACAGAACAGCTATTTAAATAAACTTATGACAAGTGTGGATGTGAAAAGATCGCGTGTAACTGATAGGCCTTCTCGCAGATTGCGCACAGTAGTTTATAAAGTTATTCATGAAAATAATGAATACAATGTTTGCGCAGTAGCTTTTCGGAACATGCATGGATTGAGTGAAAAAAGACTGCGTACTGTTCGTGACAAAGTTAGAGGAACAGGGGCCATTGATAAAGATAATCGTGGCCATCAAGAACAGACTAGAAAAGTGCCTGATTCAGACAGAGAAAAAGTAATCGCACCCTGCTTTAACCAGTCATTATAGCAGAGCTAAAAGTCCACACAGGAAATACTTGGCCTCTGAGTAGTAGTATATACGCTTGAGATAGTCCCGCCTTAACCTTGAGCTCCTCCAATCCCAACACCTCCTCAACCCATTTATGCCATCTTGACCATCTTGGCTATCATATGACACCACCCCCACCCCTCTATCACACCCCAAACCATAGTTAAGCCCAAAAATAAGATTATGTCGGTAAAGCAGAGACCTGCAATACCAACCTTGAAACAATCAAACTAAAAAATAATAAATAAAATTCACAGAAATAAATAAATGTTATACAAATGAGTTAGGCCCTTATGAATTAATTTTCAATCCCCTAAAGGGGTATTTTTTAAGAAATAAAATATAAAAATAATAATTTTTAGAATATATTATTAATTTGTATATCTGACAGAGTAGTAACAAAATTAAATAAATAAATGTTACACAAAAAAAAAGAGTTATGCCCTTATGAATTAATTTTCAACCCCACTAGAGGGTAGTTTTAAGAAATAAAAATAAATATAAATTTTAAAATCTAGTAGTATAATGTTTAGGTGATAGAATTAAGACCATATGATCACCCGTAACAAGAGGGTAGTTTTCACCCCCACTTGCAATCTAACCCATTAAAAATTCTCTTTTCGACATTTAAAAATCGTACTGAGCGAAATCAACTATCTGACATGATATACACCCCAAAAAGGGTTAATTTTATGAAGGGGTGGTTTTTCAAGGTCACCTAAGTCTTTCCAGATATGGACAACTTGAGCCACTGTAAATCGTCTAGAGGGTAGTTTTCACCCCACACAACCAATCTAAGCCTTTAAAAATTCTTTTTTCGGCAAATAAACATCTTACAGAACAATATTAACTATCTGACATGATTTCCACCCCACAATGATTTAATTTTATGAAGGGGTGGTTTTTCAAGGTCACCCATGTTTTTGCAGATATGAACAACTTGAGCCACTGTAAATCGTCTAAAGGGCAGTATTCACCCCCACTTGCAATCTAAGCCATTAAAAATGGTTTTTTCGACATATAAACATCTTACAGAGTAATATTAACTATTTGAAATGATTTACACCCCCAAAGGGGTTAATTTTATGAAGGGGTGTTTTTTCAAGGTCAACAAAGTTTTTCCACGACTGGACAAATTAAGCCATTATAAATCGTGTAGAGGATAGTTTTCGCCCCTACTTCCAATCTAACCCATTAAAAATTTATTTTTCAACAATAAAAAATCATACTGAGTGATATCAACCATCTGACATGATTTAAACTCCCAAAAAGGATTGATTTTATATAAGGGGTCAAACAACTTTTTACACAAATGGACAAATTCACCCATTATAAATCGTCCAGTGGGTGTTTTTTCACCCCCACAACCAATCTAACCTACAAAAAATTTATTTACGATATTAAAAAACGTAGTATGCTATATCAAGAGTCTACACCCCTGGGTAGTTTGCAAAAATGGACAGTTTAAGCCATTATAAATGGTTTTCTCCCCTAACGAACTTGCTTCCTTACATGAAATGTATGACATGACTGAATAAGTACCACTTTAGTCAAAGTTAAACCCGAGAAAATCCTAAAAATAAATAAATTTATGACAACGAAGTACTAGTCACAGCCCCAAAAATGAACTCTGATTGGTTGAACTTTTCGTAGTACCCCATACCATTGGAGAGTTATATTTTATTTTTGAATATCTATTCCCTCATTATAGGATAGGATGAGAGGACACAAAATGTCTGCAAACAAACAAAAAAAAACATCTGTAAGAAAGAGTATGTTGGAACCATTAGGACAAACACAACTCTAAAAGCCTTATCAATACAAAGAAACTGCTTGTAAAATAAGAAAGATGTGGGAAAACACAACTGAAAACCAAGTAGGAGATGAAAATATTGTCAACTGTTTATTAAAATAAAATAAAAATAATAAATACATAAATTATGATTGAACATGTACATCGACAGAGGAAATTAAGCTATTTTATACAAAAAGGACACCTACAAAGAAAGGGTATGTTGGAACATTAGTATTAGTATTAGTATTAGCCCGTAACATCCCTATCGGGCAAGGGCCTCTTTCTATGAAAGGTAGCTGGGTTCTTGCAGACCCGGGTAGCTAGTCCGGGAGAGATCAGTCTTTGATAGTGTCCGAGTTGAGTTTTATAAGGTGTCTCCAGGTTTGACGGTCCTTGGCTTGCGTCGTCCATCGGTTACCAAAGGTGTGCCTGATGTCGTCTGACCAGCGTGTTTTCTGTCTTCCTATGTGCCTTTGACCTGTCCTGGGGTCCCATGAAGTTATTCTGTATGTCCATCTGGTGGGTTGTAGTCGCATTGTGTGCCCTGCCCATCTCCATTTTAGGCGGTTTGCTGTAGTTGCTGCGTCTCTCATACCTGTCCTCCTGCGTATTTCTTGATTGGGTATCCTATCTTTGAGTGTGATCCCTAAAATTTTTCTCTCCATTTTTCTCTGACAGATTTCTATGGCTTGTCTGTGCTTCTTCGTTAAGCTCCATGTTTGTGCTCCATATATTAAAACCGGGAGTATGCACATGTTCATGACTTCGGCCTTTAGGTGAACCTTGTATGAATGATCTAGGAGGATGAATTTAAGGGACCAGAATTTTGCCCATGCTGCTGTGATGCGACGTGCTATTTCTTTGTCTGAGTTATTCTGGAATGAGAAAATCTGCCCCAAGTAGGTGGTTTCTTGGACATACTCAAGCGGTTCCTTAGTAGCTAGTGTGATGGCAACTTCGTTTCTGTTCGTCATTAGTTTGGTTTTTGCTGAATTCATGGTTAGACCTGCTGCTGCACTTAGGTTTTGCAGAGCGAGCCTCATAATAGGTTTTATCAATAAATCATGATTGAACATATTATGTAAATAGGGGAAAAGAAATCATTTAAAAATAAAAAAACATGAAACACTAGATCTATTGCTAAACAATATTACAAAGACAACCTAAACACTTCAACAAACTGATTACAAACAATCAAAGAAATGTCAAAACTTATGATTGAACATATCCAGTAGCCAGAGGAAATTAAATAATTATTTAATTAAAAATCTGAAATGTATACCTTCAATATGATACTGACAACTCTAGAAACTTTAAAAATTCAAACAAACTGTTTATCAGCTAGGAGAAAAGTCTACAAAAATGTACAAACAAATGACAAGTACATCTTAACAAGACATAGAAAATGTACAAATTGATAGAATATTTGATTTAATACAAGTATTGTGGAATGTGAGAGCCTCAGAATAGCTTTTATCAATAAAACATGATTGAACATATCCTGTTAACAGAGGAAAATAAATCATTTATACATTAAAATATGAAACACTATATCTATTGCTAAACTCTATTACAAAGGCAACCTAAACATATACAGTACAGAGAGGAAATTAAGTAATTAATTAATCTGAAAATCTGAAATATAGCTATAAGATGGATAGGTAGATGATGAAAAAGAATGGAAATTTGAGCTATTAGTTTGCCAAGGGTTCGTCTTTTAAGCCTTGTAGATACGTATCTCCCACAAAATATGATTCAACACGAACATTCATATGACAAGTACACCTTAACAAGAAACACAAATTGCCAAAATTGGTAAAAAACGACGATTTAATTAAGTATTGTGGAACTTGAGAGCCTCAGAATAAGTTATATCAATAAATCATTATTGAACATATCCTATTAACATAGGAAAATTTAATGTATACATTAAAATGTTAAACATTATATCTATTGCTAAACAATATTAGAAAGGCACCCTAAACACTTCAAAAAAATTGATTATAAATAGTCAAAGAAATTGCAAAAATTATGATTGAACATATCCAGTCGCGAGAGGAAATGAAATCATTAATACACTCATTTAAATTCTGAAATGTATACCTTTCAGAAAACTTAAAAAATCTCTAACATAGGTAAATATTAGGACAAACGCAACTCTAAAAGATTTGTCAGTTTCAACAATATGGTTGTAAACTAACAAAGAAATAAGAAGTATAGAATATATCTAGATGGAGAGGAAAATAAAGACATTTGCTCATAAAAATTATGGGACAATCTTACAAAGTCCTCTTCAAGACTTGTAGAAAAGTTCAGGATAGTTGAAATCCACAAAACTTGATGCAGCACGTACACCCACATTACAAGGACAACGTAACAAGTCATACAAGCTGTCAAAATTGATAAAATCGGTGATCTAATATAAGTATTGTAGAACATAATCCAATCGACAGAGAAAACAAAATCATTAATTCATTTTAAATACGAATTATTTACCTATTACTAAACAATATGACAGTTGCAACTGTAGAAACCTTAACAACTCAAACAAACGATTGTAAACTATTATAGAAATTCGAAAATTCATCTTTGAACAAAAGGAATGTATAAAACATGTCTAGCTATGGAGGAAACTAAAGTCATTTATGCATTAAGAATACAAAGATTATGACAAGTACATCTTAACAAGACATGTAAACTATCAAAATAGGTAAAATAGGTGATCTAATACAAATATTTTGGAACGCGAGAGCCTCAGAAAAGGTTTTTATTAACACATCATGATTTAACATATCCTGTTACCAGAGGAAATGAAATCATTAATTCATTTTAAAAGTAAAATGTTTATCTATTACTAAAGAATATGACAGTGGCAACTCTAAAAAAAAAACCTTAACAAACCAAACAAACTGGTTGTAAACTATTAAAAAATTACGAAAATTCATATTTAAACTAAGGGAATGTATAAAGCTTGTGTAGCTATGTAGGGCAATAAAGTCATTTACGCATGAAACAAATTTGAAAAGTGTTCACATATGAAAAAGACATCTCTACAAAGGCTTGTAGACAGGTTCAGAATAGATTACGTCAGCAAAAACATGATTTAACAAGTACAGCCGACAGAGAAAACGTAAGCATTTATGCATTTAAAGGTACATTTATATGTTAATGGCACCTTAAAGACATACAAATTGGCTGTAAACTAACAAAGAAATGTGACAAATCATCTTTAAACAAAAGTATGTATAAAGTATGTCTAGCTGTCGAAGAAAATTAAGTAATTTTTTGTATTAAACAATATGAACAGCGTACACATGTGACAAATGCATCCATACAAAGCAATGATTTATTTTAGAGATAGTAATCTAATACAGGCATATTGATACATGAGAGGCTCAGGATAGATGACTGCAAAACAAGTCCGGTCGATAAAGATATGAAATCGTTTATAGGCTATATTAAAAATGTGACAAATGTTTACCTAATACAAAACAATAGTACAAAGACCACTCTAAAAACGTAAGGATGTAAAAGAAATTGACTGTTAACTATCTAATAAATAGGAAAAATCAACTGTAAACAAAGATAATATATAGAAAATGTTTAACAGGAGAGGAAAATAATGTTAATTGTGCATAAAAATGAAAATTACCTTAAAAATCCACAAATCATGATTGAACATATCCAATTGACAGAGGAAATGAAGTCATTTATACATTTAAAATGTGATATGTTTACCTAATTCTAAACAACAGTACAAAGGCTACTCCGATAGTCTTAACCATTCAAACAATGTTGATGTAAATTAAAAAAAAGAAATGGGAAAAAGCATATTAAACAAAGATAATATTTAGAACATGTCTAGATGGAGAGGAAAATAATGTCAATTTTACATGAAAATTTAAAAATTATTAAATAAATTCACAAATCATGATTGAACATATCCAATTGACAGAGGAAATGAAGTCATTTATGCATTTAAAATGTTTAATGTTTACCTAATTCTAAACAATAGTACAAAGGCTACTCCAATAGTCTTAACAATTCAAACAATGTGGATGTAAATTACAAAGAAGTAGGGAAAAAAGCATATTAAAGAAAGATAAATTTTAGAACATGTCTAGCTAGAGAAGAAAATAAGGTCAAGTTATGCATAAAAATTGGAAAAAATATGAAATAAATCCCCAACTTATGATTGAACATAACGTCAGCAAAATAATATGACAATGCCCACCTCAAAAAGACACAAGTTGATTGTAAAATATCAAACAGACAAATAAAAATGGTAATGTATATTTGCTATATTAGGCGTTTGATATAAACTGGAACATGATTAGTTGGTAGCCAAGGATGGTGTAAGGTTACAAGAATGTAAACGTAAACATGAATATGAACGTAAACGTGAATGTGAACGTAAACGTTAACGTGATCGTCAACGTCAACGTAAACGTAAACGTAAACGTAAACGTGAATGTGAACGTAAATGCAAACATGAACGTGAACGGATACCTTTAAATTGTGAAATATTTACCTATTACTAAACAATACAACAGAGGCAACTCTAATAGTCTTAAGAATTCAAACAATGTGGATGCAAATTAACAAAGAAATAGGGAAAATCATCTGTAAACAAAGGATGTAAATAGAATATGTCTAACTAGAGAGGCAAATAATATCAGTTGTGCACAAAAAATAAAAATTACGTAAAAATCCACAATTCGTGATAGAACAAACCCAATTGACAGAGGAAAAGAAGTCATTTATGCATTAAAAAATGTGAAATGAATACCTATTACTAAAGAATAGGACTAACGCAACCCTAAAAGTTTTATCAATTTAAATAATGTGACCGCTAATTAACAAAAGAAATAGAAAAACACAACTAAAAATAAACTGAATATATAGAACCTGTCTAGCAGGAGATGCAAATATGATCAATTGTGCATTGAAATGATGAAAAATTACTAAATTAATCCACAAATCCTTATTGAACATGTCCATCGACAGAGGAATTGAAGCCATACATGATTATGAAAAGTACACCTTTCACTAAACAAAATGACATAGGCTATTCCAAAAGACTTATCAATTCAAACAATCTTGTTGTCAACTATAAAGAAATAGGGAAAACATATTAAACAAAGAGATCATTTAGAACATGTCTAGGTATAGAGAAAAATAATGTCAATTGTGCATAAAAATTGAAAAAAAGCGAAATAAATCTATAACTTATGATTGAACTTCAACGCCTGCCAGGAAATAAAGAATTTGATACATTTAATTTGTGAAATTTTTACTTATTACTAAACAATACAACAGGGGCGACTATAATAGTCTGAACAATTCAAACAATGTGGATATAAATTAGGAAAGAAATAGGGAAAATCATCTGTAAACAAAGGAAGTATATAGAATAAGTTTAGTCAGAGAGGAAAATAATGTCAGTTGTGCATAAAAAATGATAATCACGTAAAAAATGCACAAATCATGACTGAACACGTCCAATTGACAGAGGAAATGATGTAATTTATACAATTAAAATGTGAAATGTTTGCGTATTACTAAACAATAGGACACACGCAACTCTAGAAACCTTAAAAATTCAAACAGTCAGGCTGCAAACAAAGGGAATATATAGAACGTGTCTAGCAGGAGATGAAAATATTATCAGTTGAGCTAAAAAAATGTAGAAAAATTACTAAATTAATCCACAAATCATGATTGAATATGTCCTTTGGCAGAGGAAATGAGGTGATTTATACATTTAAAATTACAAATAGTACACCTCTCACTAAAACAAAATGATATAGGTCATTCCAAAAGCCTTATCAATGCCAACAATCTTGTCAACTGTCAAAATAAGATTTAGATAGGTAAAACAGAGACCTGCATTAACATGAATTGAAATAAATAAACGGATTATTGATAACAAAGATCTCTCCATTAATCCTCATTCTCAAAAGGTTTTCCATAGTTCATTGCTAGTGTGTAGCGCTATATTTTAGGAGAGAGAGAGAAGGTGGTAATGTCATATAGCGCTGCACACTAGCAATGAACTATATTTTAGGAGAGAGAGAGAAGGTGGTAATGTCATATACTTCCTTTGTTTACAGATGATTTTCCCTATTTCTTTGCTAATTTATATCCACATTGTTTGAATTGTTCAGACTATTATAGTCGCCCCTGTTGTATTGTTTAGTAATAAGTAAAAATTTCACAAATTAAATGTATCAAATTCTTTATTTCCTGGCAGGCGTTGAAGTTCAATCATAAGTTATAGATTTATTTCGCTTTTTTTTTTCAATTTTTATGCACAATTGACATTTTTCTCTATACCTAGACATGTTCTAAATGATCTCTTTGTTTAATATGTTTTCCCTATTTCTTTATAGTTGACAACAAGATTGTTTGAATTGATAAGTCTTTTGGAATAGCCTATGTCATTTTGTTTAGTGAAAGGTGTACTTTTCATAATCATGTATGGCTTCAATTCCTCTGTCGATGGACATGTTCAATAAGGATTTGTGGATTAATTTAGTAATTTTTCATCATTTCAATGCACAATTGATCATATTTGCATCTCCTGCTAGACAGGTTCTATATATTCAGTTTATTTTTAGTTGTGTTTTTCTATTTCTTTTGTTAATTAGCGGTCACATTATTTAAATTGATAAAACTTTTAGGGTTGCGTTAGTCCTATTCTTTAGTAATAGGTATTCATTTCACATTTTTTAATGCATAAATGACTTCTTTTCCTCTGTCAATTGGGTTTGTTCTATCACGAATTGTGGATTTTTACGTAATTTTTATTTTTTGTGCACAACTGATATTATTTGCCTCTCTAGTTAGACATATTCTATTTACATCCTTTGTTTACAGATGATTTTCCCTATTTCTTTGTTAATTTGCATCCACATTGTTTGAATTCTTAAGACTATTAGAGTTGCCTCTGTTGTATTGTTTAGTAATAGGTAAATATTTCACAATTTAAAGGTATCCGTTCACGTTCATGTTTGCATTTACGTTCACATTCACGTTTACGTTTACGATTACGTTTACGTTGACGTTGACGATCACGTTAACGTTTACGTTCACATTCACGTTTACGTTCATATTCATGTTTACGTTTACATTCTTGTAACCTTACACCATCCTTGGCTACCAACTAATCATGTTCCAGTTTATATCAAACGCCTAATATAGCAAATATACATTACCATTTTTATTTGTCTGTTTGATATTTTACAATCAACTTGTGTCTTTTTGAGGTGGGCATTGTCATATTATTTTGCTGACGTTATGTTCAATCATAAGTTGGGGATTTATTTCATATTTTTTCCAATTTTTATGCATAACTTGACCTTATTTTCTTCTCTAGCTAGACATGTTCTAAATTTTATCTTTCTTTAATATGCTTTTTTCCCTACTTCTTTGTAATTTACATCCACATTGTTTGAATTGTTAAGACTATTGGAGTAGCCTTTGTACTATTGTTTAGAATTAGGTAAACATTAAACATTTTAAATGTATAAATGACTTCATTTCCCCTGTCAATTGGATATGTTCAATCATGATTTGTGAATTTATTTAATAATTTTTAAATTTTCATGTAAAATTGACATTATTTTCCTCTCCATCTAGACATGTTCTAAATATTATCTTTGTTTAATATGCTTTTTCCCATTTCTTTTTTTTAATTTACATCAACATTGTTTGAATGGTTAAGACTATCGGAGTAGCCTTTGTACTGTTGTTTAGAATTAGGTAAACATATCACATTTTAAATGTATAAATGACTTCATTTCCTCTGTCAATTGGATATGTTCAATCATGATTTGTGGATTTTTAAGGTAATTTTCATTTTTATGCACAATTAACATTATTTTCCTCTCCTGTTAAACATTTTCTATATATTATCTTTGTTTACAGTTGATTTTTCCTATTTATTAGATAGTTTACAGTCAATTTCTTTTACATCCTTATGTTTTTAGAGTGGTCTTTGTACTATTGTTTTGTATTAGGTAAACATTTGTCACATTTTTAACATAGCCTATAAACGATTTCATATCTTTATCGACCGGACTTGTTTTGCAGTCATCTATCCTGAGCCTCTCATGTATCAATATGCCTGTATTAGATTACTATCTCTAAAATAAATCATTGCTTTGTATGGATGCATTTGTCACATGTGTACGCTGTTCATATTGTTTACTACAAAAAATTACTTAATTTTCTTCGACAGCTAGACATACTTTATACATACTTTTGTTTAAAGATGATTTGTCACATTTCTTTGTTAGTTTACAGCCAATTTGTATGTCTTTAAGGTGCCATTAACATATAAATGTACCTTTAAATGCATAAATGCTTACGTTTTCTCTGTCGGCTGTACTTGTTAAATCATGTTTTTTCTGATGTAATCTATTCTGAACCTGTCTACAAGCCTTTGTAGAGATGTCTTTTTCATATGTGAACACTTTTCAAATTTGTTTCATGCGTAAATGACTTTATTGCCCTACATAGCTACACAAGCTTTATACATTCCCTTAGTTTAAATATGAATTTTCGCAATTTTTTAATAGTTTACAACCAGTTTGTTTGGTTTGTTAAGGTTTTTTTTTAGAGTTGCCACTGTCATATTCTTTAGTAATAGATAAACATTTTACTTTTAAAATGAATTAATGATTTCATTTCCTCTGGTAACAGGATATGTTAAATCATGATGTGTTAATAAAAACCTTTTCTGAGGCTCTCGCGTTCCAAAATATTTGTATTAGATCACCTATTTTACCTATTGTGATAGTTTACATGTCTTGTTAAGATGTACTTGTCATAATCTTTGTATTCTTAATGCATAAATGACTTTAGTTTCCTCCATAGCTAGACATGTTTTATACATTCCTTTTGTTCAAAGATGAATTTTCGAATTTCTATAATAGTTTACAATCGTTTGTTTGAGTTGTTAAGGTTTCTACAGTTGCAACTGTCATATTGTTTAGTAATAGGTAAATAATTCGTATTTAAAATGAATTAATGATTTTGTTTTCTCTGTCGATTGGATTATGTTCTACAATACTTATATTAGATCACCGATTTTATCAATTTTGACAGCTTGTATGACTTGTTACGTTGTCCTTGTAATGTGGGTGTACGTGCTGAATCAAGTTTTGTGGATTTCAACTATCCTGAACTTTTTTACAAGTCTTGAAGAGGACTTTGTAAGATTGTCCCGTAATTTTTATGAGCAAATGTCTTTATTTTCTTCTCCATCTAGATATATTCTATACTTCTTATTTCTTTGTTAGTTTACAACCATATTGTTGAAACTGACAAATCTTTTAGAGTTGCGTTTGTCCTAATATTTACCTATGTTAGAGATTTTTTAAGTTTTCTGAAAGGTATACATTTCAGAATTTAAATGAGTGTATTAATGATTTCATTTCCTCTCGCGACTGGATATGTTCAATCATAATTTTTGCAATTTCTTTGACTATTTATAATCAATTTTTTTGAAGTGTTTAGGGTGCCTTTCTAATATTGTTTAGCAATAGATATATTGTTTAACATTTTAATGTATACATTAAATTTTCCTATGTTAATAGGATATGTTCAATAATGATTTATTGATATAACTTATTCTGAGGCTCTCAAGTTCCACAATACTTAATTAAATCGTCGTTTTTTACCAATTTTGGCAATTTGTGTTTCTTGTTAAGGTGTACTTGTCATATGAATGTTCGTGTTGAATCATATTTTGTGGGTGATACGTATCTACAAGGCTTAAAAGACGAACCCTTGGCAAACTAATAGCTCAAATTTCCATTCCTTTTAATCATCTACCTATCCATCTTATAGCTACATTTCAGATTTTCAGATTAATTAATTACTTAATTTCCTCTCTGTACTGTATATGTTTAGGTTGCCTTTGTAATAGAGTTTAGCAATAGATATAGTGTTTCATATTTTAATGTATAAATGATTTATTTTCCTCTGTTAACAGGATATGTTCAATCATGTTTTATTGATAAAAGCTATTCTGAGGCTCTCACATTCCACAATACTTGTATTAAATCAAATATTCTATCAATTTGTACATTTTCTATGTCTTGTTAAGATGTACTTGTCATTTGTTTGTACATTTTTGTAGACTTTTCTCCTAGCTGATAAACAGTTTGTTTGAATTTTTAAAGTTTCTAGAGTTGTCAGTATCATATTGAAGGTATACATTTCAGATTTTTAATTAAATAATTATTTAATTTCCTCTGGCTACTGGATATGTTCAATCATAAGTTCTGACATTTCTTTGATTGTTTGTAATCAGTTTGTTGAAGTGTTTAGGTTGTCTTTGTAATATTGTTTAGCAATAGATCTAGTGTTTCATGTTTTTTTATTTTTAAATGATTTCTTTTCCCCTATTTACATAATATGTTCAATCATGATTTATTGATAAAACCTATTATGAGGCTCTAATGTTCCAACATACCCTTTCTTTGTAGGTGTCCTTTTTGTATAAAATAGCTTAATTTCCTCTGTCGATGTACATGTTCAATCATAATTTATGTATTTATTATTTTTATTTTATTTTAATAAACAGTTGACAATATTTTTATCTCCTACTTGGTTTTCAGTTGTGTTTTCCCACATCTTTCTTATTTTACAAGCAGTTTCTTTGTATTGATAAGGCTTTTAGAGTTGTGTTTGTCCTAATGGTTCCAACATACTCTTTCTTACAGATGTTTTTTTTTGTTTGTTTGCAGACATTTTGTGTCCTCTCATCCTATCCTATAATGAGGGAATAGATATTCAAAAATAAAATATAACTCTCCAATGGTATGGGGTACTACGAAAAGTTCAACCAATCAGAGTTCATTTTTGGGGCTGTGACTAGTACTTCGTTGTCATAAATTTATTTATTTTTAGGATTTTCTCGGGTTTAACTTTGACTAAAGTGGTACTTATTCAGTCATGTCATACATTTCATGTAAGGAAGCAAGTTCGTTAGGGGAGAAAACCATTTATAATGGCTTAAACTGTCCATTTTTGCAAACTACCCAGGGGTGTAGACTCTTGATATAGCTTACTACGTTTTTTAATATCGTAAATAAATTTTTTGTAGGTTAGATTGGTTGTGGGGGTGAAAAAACACCCACTAGACGATTTATAATGGGTGAATTTGTCCATTTGTGTAAAAAGTTGTTTGATCCCTTATATAAAATCAATCCTTTTTGGGAGTTTAAATCATGTCAGATGGTTGATATCACTCAGTATGATTTTTTATTGTTGAAAAATAAATTTTTAATGGGTTAGATTGGAAGTAGGGGCGAAAACTATCCTCTACACGATTTATAATGGCTTAATTTGTCCAGTCGTGGAAAAACTTTGTTGACCTTGAAAAAACACCCCTTCATAAAATTAACCCCTTTGGGGTGTAAATCATTTCAAATAGTTAATATTACTCTGTAAGATGTTTATATGTCGAAAAAACCATTTTTAATGGCTTAGATTGCAAGTGGGGGTGAATACTGCCCTTTAGACGATTTACAGTGGCTCAAGTTGTTCATATCTGCAAAAACATGGGTGACCTTGAAAAACCACCCCTTCATAAAATTAAATCATTGTGGGGTGGAAATCATGTCAGATAGTTAATATTGTTCTGTAAGATGTTTATTTGCCGAAAAAAGAATTTTTAAAGGCTTAGATTGGTTGTGTGGGGTGAAAACTACCCTCTAGACGATTTACAGTGGCTCAAGTTGTCCATATCTGGAAAGACTTAGGTGACCTTGAAAAACCACCCCTTCATAAAATTAACCCTTTTTGGGGTGTATATCATGTCAGATAGTTGATTTCGCTCAGTACGATTTTTAAATGTCGAAAAGAGAATTTTTAATGGGTTAGATTGCAAGTGGGGGTGAAAACTACCCTCTTGTTACGGGTGATCATATGGTCTTAATTCTATCACCTAAACATTATACTACTAGATTTTAAAATTTATATTTATTTTTATTTCTTAAAACTACCCTCTAGTGGGGTTGAAAATTAATTCATAAGGGCATAACTCTTTTTTTTTTGTGTAACATTTATTTATTTAATTTTGTTACTACTCTGTCAGATATACAAATTAATAATATATTCTAAAAATTATTATTTTTATATTTTATTTCTTAAAAAATACCCCTTTAGGGGATTGAAAATTAATTCATAATGGCCTAACTCATTTGTATTACATTTATTTATTTCTGTGAATTTTATTTATTATTTTTTAGTTTGATTGTTTCAAGGTTGGTATTGCAGGTCTCTGCTTTACCGACATAATCTTATTTATTGTTAAGAGTATGATAGAGGGGTGGAGTGTTTTCATATGATAAGCCAAGATGTTCCAAAGGGCTTTGGAATGGGATCAGCACAGTGCGGAGCCATTGTTTATGATAGGGCTTGTCAAAAGGGCCTAAATGAGATTTTTTTTCTGTTTTGTGTAATGCAGGTCTCTGTTTTACCGGCCAAATCTAATTTCGGGCTTCACTTTGGATAGAGGGATGATAGAAGGGTGGGATTGGTGTCATATGATAGCCATGATGGTCCAGATGGCCTAACTGCAATCAGTTTAAGATAGAGTTGGGGCGTCGCGACGCCAGCGTCGACGCGGCAGAGATCCCCTATCCCTACTCCTCTGATTTAAATATCTCCAAAATGTACGAAGCTTATTGTGACTGGATTGTTGAAAATCATGCTGAAGATCGCCCAGTTTCTGAATCATTCTACCGCCACATTTTCAACTCTGAATTTAATCTTGGATTTTCACCTCCGAAGTCTGATACTTGTAACTATTGTGACAAAACACAACGACAACTGGAGACGATGAGAGAAGAAACAGATTCTGAAGAGATAAAAAAATTAAAACAAGAAATGACTTTGCATGAATGTAGAGCCAAGATCAGTTAATAAATTTATATATTTCCATTTTGTAAGAAAACAGTTTCGGGTATAACACGCAAAAAGCATGCTTTACACTTGTAAGCGTTGTATGTAAAATTAGTGTTAAAAGTCTAGAATATCTGTAAACTCACAATTATCATCACAATTTACAGTAGTAATGCCTGATGGCTCACTTTTTAATATTGTACAATATTTTTATCGAACATATTAATGTGTAAGTAGATGTTTTTCAGTGTGATACTAGCTTTTGGCGCATACGCCTCTGTGTAATAATTTGCGAAACTTTAATCGCGTTTTTCTCAGAAGTAGCGTTTGGCGCATACGCATATGCTATTCTAAGGGCCTCATATCATGTTTAAAAATGAATATTATGACTGTTTTTTTTTTAAATTGCGCCATATTTTCAATGCGTTGCGTTGTTATGTTGAGTCAGACAATAAATAACGCACTGGTCGCAGAAGTGATATCACTTTTCAGCTGCAGCTGCATCATGAGCAGTGCACTGGGAAATGTCACGCATTCATACAGCTCGCCTAGAGTAAACACAGAACAACTCTGAATAGTGTTTATAGTATAGATGACTCACATGTAGTATTTTACAGACGTTTCCATTTCTATAGATAACGAAATCTCGGGGTGTGTGGCATGCAGTGCTGTTTATCTTCTGTCGCGAGTGAGTTACCAGTTCTCCAGTTCCTTCCCTTCAGGCAATTAAGGTAGCTGTGTTAAGTTGTGGTTAGGATAAGAACAATGGGAAAAGTGAAGTGTAGTGACGCAGTTCGTTTAAGGCAATATGTAAGTGAATATAGGCCTAAAGACGTATTCACAACAGATAACAAAATTCTTTTCTGTAAGGCGTGTGAAAAGAGTATAGCAGCAAATCAACGATCTCAAGTGACTCAGCACTTAGGTGGACATAAGCATTTAGCCGCAGTGAACCGTTTAAAAAATCAGTCAACTAGGCAAACGCTTCTTGGTGAATCATCTGCTTCTTCTTCCTCCTCTTTTCCAGGACCATCAAAATTTGCACAATATTCAACAGATTTGTGCAACGCATTTATTTCTGCAGACATTCCGCCCTCAAAATTGAATAATCCACTATTTAGGGGGTTCCTTCAGAAATATACACAGATGGATCCTCCAGATGAATCAACAATACGTAAATACTACCTGCCTAAATGCTACGAGGAAACGCTAAATAACATTAGAAAGTCGTGTGAGAATGAAAAAATATGGGCGTCATTTGACGAAACTGATAGTAATGGAAAGAAAATTGTGAATGTTGTAATTGGGGTTCTGAAAGACGATGAAGCGCTGTCAGAGAAGTTTTATCTTTTAGCATGTAAAGAAATTTCTGCAGTGAATCACGCAACTGTAGCACGTGTTTTCAATGATGCTATGCATGTTCTCTGGCCAGGGGGTGTGAAATACGACAATGTGTTGTTACTACTTACTGACGCTGCCCCATACATGGTTAAAGCTGGACACGGACTTTCAGTGAGCTATCCTAATATGATCCACGTTGCGTGTGTAGCGCATGCTCTTCACAGAGTCTGTGAAACCATTCGTGTGCTTTATCCGAATGTGGATAGATTGATTTCTAATGGTAAAAAAGTTTTCGTGAAATCACCAAGTAGAATACAATTATTTCAAAGTAGGGCACCGAACACTCCACTTCCTCCCACACCTGTCATTACCCGTTGGGGTACTTGGGTAGACGCTGTTGCGTATTATGCAACTAATTTTGAACAGATTTATTCTGTGATAAATGAATTCGACAGAGAAGATGCTTCTTCCATTGCAATACTGCAGGACATATTTCAAAATCCGAGAGAAATAACCGCACTTAAAGCTGATTTGGTCTTTATTAGTGCAAATTTCTGTTTCCTCTCACACTGCATTACTAAGTTAGAAACATCAAAACAATTGTTGACAGAGTCAATAAAAGAAATCAAACTCATTGAAAACAAACTTAACAAAATCAGTGGTTCAAAAGCAAACAAAATTAAAGAAAAATTCCTGTCATGCCTAAATAAGAATGAAGGGTTACAAGTGTTGCGCAAGATTTCAGATATTTTAATGGGTAACAGTGCAGAGAACTTGGAGCAGATGGAACATCTGAGTGTCAGTGACATTGCGTGTTACAAATATGCAAGATTAACATCCTGCGATGTTGAACGTACATTTTCAAGATACAAGTCTCTGTTCCGTGAAAATCGTCACAGCTTTAAGATGCACAACTTAAGATCCACTTTTGTCGTTCACTGCAACAGTTCTACAATTGTTGACCAGAATGATTAGGTGAGTACTTCTGTAAATATTGGTAAATAAGTTAATTAAAATATTTTCATATTTTTTAAACATATTTTCGACTTTTTAACCACATAAAAAATAAATATTTTCGTTTTTATAAGCACCTAATAGTCCGAGCCCTAGTAATAATAAATACATCGGAAGGTCGAGGCTTTGATATAAATGACTCACAAAATTTGAAAAAAGGCTATAATATGCACTCTAAGTGGCCAGTTTTATAAACTAATTATATATGTAAGTTAATTAATTTTTTTAGTATTCTTTCTACCTATTCAAATCCCCCCCCCCCGAAAAAAAATTCTGCGTCCGCCACTGATACGAAGAGTCCAAGGGAAAAATCTGGTAAGCTCTAATTTATTAAATTTATGTTTTTCATATCATCATATAGGCCTAGTTCACTGAATGTTGTTCGATGTTTTACAACTGAACAGAATAAGTTCAAAGTAATATAACATTTTTAAAGGGCATACCGGGAAAATCTGTTAAGTCCTAGGGAAACAGGGAATAATATGGCAAGTCCAGCGATTCGTTTGGAAAATGTATTGCTTTATAGGCCTACTGTACATTTAAAGGTGTACATTCTGTAGTAAACGTCTTGGGTTAAAAAAAGCCATTTCTGAGAGGAACTTGGTTTTGATATATGGTATATTTGTGTTTTGATCATCTGCCTTTCTCTTGCATTTTTAAGCTCGTTCGAGTTGTTTATTTAAAAATATGGGCGTCTTGAATCTTTTAATTTACTCTCCTGTAAAGAATAATAAAATACGACTCACCAGGATTTCCCTTGTATTGTTCATAAATTATGTAAATAGGTAAAAGACGCAGGTAGGTTAAATTACCGGTACTCCGTGTAGAAAATTCGAGTTTTTACTATGATAGCATGAACGGGAAATGGACTGAAAACACTATCATAGAACAAAATATATCACCTACTTAAATAACATAGTAGAAAAATTGTTTGCGGATACGTACAGACTTCTTCTCGTATTACACTCGCTACTGCTGTTAGTATATTTTGAGTTTCTCGATACTTGAAGAGTTTGTGAAAAATGCAGTATATGCTTGAATGAGTTTGGGTTGCCTGGACTTGGTGGCTACTCCGAACTTGTTGTTAAGTACATCAACACATGGATCACCTTTCTGTCCATTGGAGTAAAACCATCTCCCCTAGTCATACCACCTCCGAGCGGTTTGCTCTGTATCAAGGATAGATAAGATAAAAATGAAACTAGATAAATAAAGGGAGAACAAAAAGTACTGCCGGTAAGTGTAATTTAAAGGAGAACGAACTGTGCAAGAGAGAAAGGAACAAAATTATTTAAAAGAGGACGTACGATGGTTTTATTCAGTAACACTGATAAGAAGAAAATAGGAAGAGGAACGAGGAAGCGTTATGTAAGGTACGCAAATGACAGGCGTACAACATTCTGCAATTAATTTACCCCAGCGACGGAAAATTAGTGTACGGACAATTAAGTCTCTCTACTACATTTGCTCCAGATCCGGGTATCATGTAACTCATGCGAAGAATTTCACCGAAATAGTTCAACTATCTGTTATTGTCTCTTCAGTTCCTTCTTTCTGTCTTGAACGCAATTCCTTGTATTCTGTTCCCTGTACCCTTAGTATTAGAACATTCTCTATTGTATGTTTATTTTCTTTCTTAATTTCTACATTTCCTTTCTTCGTTCCTGTTCTTTACTTCTTTCCTGCTCTCTTTCATTCTCTCTCATTCTGCCCTTTTCGTCTACATTTCATTCTCTAATTCATTGTAGTTTCGTTCCTGCTATTTAATACTTATATTTATGCAGTTCTCCCAAAACCTCTCTCCTCATTTCTTCATTTCTTTCGCCCTTATATAGTTTGCTTTTATTTACGTATATATTTATTTCTGTTTCTTCATTTTTCCTACATTTCTTCTTTCTACCAGCGTATACCTTTGGTTAAAATGATTTATCTTATTGAATTACGGAATACCATCTAATGGTGTATAGGCTACCTCAGCGAATTTGAAAGTCTACGTTCATTTATTTTATCTATTTATTTGTATTCCTTTATTTATTTTTAATGCTATAATTATATTTATTACTTTATTTATTCATTCTTACCTCTTTTTGCTTTCTTCATTCAGTGTATTATTTCTTCCTTTCTGTAACGATAGTTATTTTTCTTTCTGTCTTATTTATTTACCTGCATTTTCTGTACCTTCATCCATTGTTTTACTTTTCGTTAATTATTTTTCCCTACGTCTCTTTCTACAGTAAATGTACGTATTTTCTTATTGGATTTAGACTGTTTATGTAGTATTTTCTCCCATCCAATGAACCTTTATTAATTATCTTCCTCCTTGCCCTGCTTTCCTTCGCTGCATTCCTTCACAATGGAATAGTTTAATGAACCCTAGTGCTTTACAACCTAAGATCTTCCTCGCAATCTTGCACATTATTACTTTAAGTAATAAATCGATGTTGACCCCTTTAGTGGCGTATAGTATTGGACATCTATAAGAAAGGAATTGCAAGACTTGTTATGAGTACTATAAAACTTGGGAATTCAGACTTGATGAAGACATGCCAGAATGGTGCTGAGCATTCCTCAAACTCCTGCAAGCCAACAAGTCATTTTATTATAAGCACCGTACATTCCAAATACATCAATAACAAGGCAACGCTTTATTTTCTTACAGGGTAAACTGTGGCAATTCCGGAAACATAAAGCACACTCCTCTGAGTGAGATATCCTATTTTTTCTGGACTCTTTTTCTTGATAGACTGTATAGAAGATTGAACATGCTTGTTTATTTCAAATTCTTTCAACGTGACAAGTTTTCTGTTACAATACTATTTTAATTCATAGTTTGTGTAGCAGTTTACCGTATCGCGTCGTTTGAACACCGTTATTCATAATAATTATTAGTGCCTTTCACAGTTACTCCTTGTTTTATCAGTGAAGGTTGTTATTATTTGGTTTGTAGGCTTACTGTCCGCAGATTTTAATAGGTAAACAAATTAAATCATCTTAGGACGCTAGATTGAATAGCTTATTTAAAATTGACTTTCTGCATTAAAAGAAATGTTCAAAAAGAGTAATTTTAGAAAATGTTAGTAATTTTAAGATAAGTGAAAAAAGTACATTACCATCATTTTGGTAGAACTGGGGTCATAGGCCTAGGATTCAGATAATTCTGTTATTTAACAAACCTATCGTACACATTTTGACTGTAGTAAAATCTATAATTCAATACATAGTTTTATGGAAACTATATTATTATGGTTAGAATGTGGCAGGATGTTCATAATGTATACAATGTATGGTGAACTTATAAACTCACTGCATTACCTACAATATTATTCACTACACATAAAATAGATGAGACTCCAGTAATTGTTTTTTGTTCGACCATTCTGTAATACGCTTATAACATGTGACGTAACGGTTTTATGATATTCAGTTAGAAATTGGTTTGCATTAATAATATCGGCGTGGTATCGATTATAATCGAACACGGAACGATCTTGAAACCTTGAGAGTAGCAGCTAAAAACCGCGTAATAATCAACCTGTGTTTAAAATAAAATCAATTATGTTTGTGTTAATTTTAATATGCTAAAATGAATTAATTTCGTGTTGTCAAAATCCGCCGGTTTCATGAAAATGACCAAAAAGGAGCTTCAATTTGGCCAACGCCATCAACTGCCATCTGTCGCAGAGGACAAGTACTACGACAACCAGCTGATGTGGCCGTTTGTTTGAGTGAATCTAAAATTTCAAAACTTAAAAATTTAGATTAACTATGGTCGAAAAAACAGTCGTATGCAGCTTGCCTATAATGGTAATTAAGATAATCGTATCTTAACAAATGTTGTTATAGTCTTCTTGCATAATGTACTAGATGTACTAGATGTCCTTCATGTGCAATGCCTCTGGCTAGAGGAGGGATAAACTTTTCAACCAGTTTCTACTTACATTTCTAAAGACTTCTTGCAAGTAGTTACTGTTTCTGAATTATCCTAATATTTGCAAAATAATGTCAGCATTTGATGACTTTTCAATATAGGATGACTTTCAGTGTAGTTTAAGAAATAATACGTACGTTATACGTTCAAGAAAGATATCGATGCATTCCCAAAATTCTTAAAAATCGGAAGTGCGTCATATTGAAAATACACCCTTTAATAGATTCATGTTTCTGCACACAAAATTTTGTACTTTTGGTATTATAGACTATTACCAATTTCTTCCAATGTTAAACGAGTTATTAACGACCAAGATAGAGATAGCGTGAAAGAATTTACCAGTAAATTATAAACTGACATAATCAGCAGTAGTACTTGTCCACCATTATGTTTTCGAGAGACTCATATAGGCCTATGTCGTTTTTCTATGATAGTGTTCTTTCATCCATTTCCTGTCGAAGCTATCACGTGGAGACTCGAATTTTCTGCACGCAGTGCCGTTGACCTAACTTAGCTGTGTCTTTTTCCCCCTGCTTGCAGCACATGTGTGGCAGTATATCGAAACCCTATTTTTCACTTTTTTCACTTTGTTTCTTAATGTTAACTTATTCATCATGCAGCTAAGTATTATGCAAGCTCTACTACATTCCATGGAATGGTATAATGGCATAATAGCATAATGCGCATGTGTGCTTTCTGCCCTAAAAAAATAGATGAATCGATCGCCACCCAGATTAAAATAATACTACTTTCTAAAGTTCGTACTTTCGTAACCTGACAGCAGCTGTTCTAAGTGATGAATTGTTTTCGCGTAATTATTTTCGCGTTTTAATATTCGTTAAACCGCTATCGTAAAAAAATGGCATGCAGTCCAAATGCGATAAGTGCACTGGGAAATCTCTTAAATTTAGCAAGACTCTCCTTTCGATAGTTTCTTTCAAACTGTTTCTCGATTCTCATATAATATTGTGAATCAGTGGTCCATGAGTTCTTTGAGTAGAACCTTATGACGAGGCTTGCGAAAGGTAAGTACCGATAGCTAATGTACTGTACAACATACAGAAATGAGTTAGCCATGTGAGCTAAATGCCAAGAGCTAAGCTAACTTAGCTTATCTTAGCTCACATACAGTGGAGGATTTCATATATAGTTGTGCCGGATTTCATATGTAGTTTTGTCGACACAACAACATATGAAATCCCGCACTGTATGTGAGCTAAGCTAAGCTAACTTAGCTTAGCTCTTGGTCGACAACCGGCAAAATTCTTACTGCTTTGAAACCCCAAAAACCTTGCAGTATCTGCAAATACAACTAATAAACAAATGCATTCACAGATATGATATTGTATGCTGGAACTAACAGTGCGTCACAGACCCACTAAAACAGGTTCTAAATTCATACAATGATAAAAAATAAGGAACCGTCAACTCCTTAAGATCTCGAGTACTGGACGAAGTAATGATATAGTGCTCTCTTACACCAAAACGTGAGGTGCCCTTTATCAAATGCAGTAGCCGTGTGGCTTGACACATTATTATTTTAGTGGTTTGGCTGTAGTGGTTTATTTGATTTATGTTTTCCATTCAACTAGTCCCGCCTTACAGAGGTCATGTGTCGTCCTATGTCATAATTTTGAATTCCAACAGTTGTCTTTATCAGTTATATACAAGACCTCTGAAGTTTAGCAGTGTTATTGGCGCATGTGAGACTTCTGCACCGAAACGTATATAGTGGGAAAACTCTTATTCGTTAGTGCCCTTAACTCACACTGTGGTCTGATTTGCACACAAAAAAGCTACTTCTAGCTATTATACAGGTCTACAAATTAAATTTTTTTGTGAGCTGTTTTACATTTGAAATGTGATGCTAAATATTTCAGTACCACTGATTTAAAAAATGACCTTCGTTTTTCTCTATCACATCAGGTTATTTGGCAAATCAAGAATGAAATATCCACATATTTTCTTTTTAAAAAATTACAAAATCATCATTTATATAATATATACAAATGCATTTGTGAGTTTTTGTTGCCAAAAATTTCACATTTCCATTCAGTTTATAAACATACATCAGTAAAATCTTGTTCGTTTAGTTTCAAATGTTTGTCTCTTGGATTTTCTCTTGTGTTTTTCCGTAGATTCCCTACACATCATCCAGCAGTAATCTGCCATCATTGAAGTATTCCATCGTCCTTGGTATCTCCCCTCCATTTCTCGAATATCCTGGTGAAATCTCTCTCCTTGTTCTTCACTTAATGCCCCCAGGTTGTCAGGAAATACATCCAAATGTGAAAACAGAAAGTGTAATTTGAGCCTCATGTTGCATCCCAAAGTTCTCAACTCCCGTAGCATGTTGTTCACAATTTTGACATAATCAGGATAGTAGTAAGGGTGTGCGTATAAACTAAAATGGCCGCCAACCGACGCCTCTTCCAGACGCCTAGTTGTGCCCTTTGTACCGGCGACGCCATGACGTCATGGGAGTGGATTCGAATAATGTAATAACGCCCTTTGGCTCTGTGCTATTCCCGATTCATCCAGACTCCTTGTTTAGGATTTAGGCCCTATGGTTAGTATTCCCGTTACGCAACAGGAACAGTCTCTATACTTAAGCCCTTTGATCCGTCACAGTCCTGTGATGTCATGGTAGTCGATTCGAATAATGTAGTTACGCCCTTGTACACTAAGCTATTCCCTATTCATCCAGACGCCTAGTTAGGCCCATTTGCCCAGTGACGTCACGGGAGTCGATTCCAATAATGTAATTACGGCCTTTTGCACTGTGCTATTCCCGATTCATCCAGACGCCTTGTTTAGGATTTAGGCCCTATGTCAGTATTCCTGTTACGCAACAGGAACAGTCTCTATACTTAGGCCCTTTGATCTGGGACGTCCCGTGATGTCATGGTAGTCGATTCGAATAATGTAATTAAGCCCTTTGGCTCTGTGCTGTTCCCGATTCATCCAGACGCCCTAGTTGTGCCCTTTTGGCAAAAAGACGTCATGGGTGTCATATGAAAGCGTGCGATGTGCCCTTTCGTCCTATGGTGTTCCGACGCCGCCCCCGACGCCCTAGTTGTGCCCTTTTGGCAAAAAGACGTCATGGGTATCATATGAAAGCGCGCGTTGTGCCCTTTCGTCCTATGGTGTTCCGACGCCGCCCCCGACGCCCTAGTTGTGCCCTTTTGGCAAAAAGACGTCATGGGTATCATATGAAAGCGTGCGATGTGCCATTTCGTCCTATGGTGTTCCGACGCCGCCCCCGACGCCCTAGTTGTGCCCTTTTGGCAAAAAGACGTCATGGGTATCATATGAAAGCGCGCGTTGTGCCCTTTCGTCCTATGGTGTTCCGACGCCGCCCCCAACGCCCTAGTTGTGCCCTTTTGGCAAAAAGACGTCATGGGTGTCATATGAAAGCGTGCGATGTGCCCTTTCGTCCTATGGTGTTCCGACGCCGCCCCCGACGCCCTAGTTGTGCCCTTTTGGCAAAAAGACGTCATGGGTATCATATGAAAGCGTGCGATGTGCCATTTCGTCCTATGGTGTTCCGACGCCGCCCCCGACGCCCTAGTTGTGCCCTTTTGGCTAAAAGACGTCATGGGTGTCATATGAAAGCGTGCGATGTGCCCTTTCGTCCTATGGTGTTCCGACGCCGCCCCGACGCCCTAGTTGTGCCCTTTTGGCAAAAATCCCACCACGCATACTTAGGTCCTTTGCTCTATGACGTCATGGGGTTAGAATTGAAACATGTCACAGCATGCACCAACCTGACGCTATTATGGCTAGATAGTGTAATAGTGACATACGTACAATATTGCGCAAGGGCACATGATAGTTATGAAAAGGTAAAATAGGTTTATACTTACATAACCAATTCTTCTTCCTTTCAGCATCCTTTCTTCTTCCGGATGAACACTGTTACTATTACTATCGACTAAGTGAAATTATTTTGTAAGGAATAGGAATTGGTTAAGGTTATAGTTTCATTTCAGAACGTCACAACCTTATCCCGTAACATAAGGTTGTCACGCTCCTATGAAATAAAGTGTATAAACAAATGGTTTCACAGTAATAGAGCTGGATGATTTATTTCATCGCTAACCATGTCTAATAAAGACAGAATTTCACAACTTGCAGGAACACTTTGTTTGTTGTTTATATAGTTAAACACTTCGCTTTGCATTAGTACAAACTTATTCATAATGTCATTTATTATGATAGAATTCATAACGATGTAAGTAATGTCATCATTACACAATGTGACTTAGTTATATAGATATATAGATACTTAACGCGTTTCCGTACATTCCTAAGTTAAGATAAGATCTTGTAAATACATGTCTTTTATACAAAACTCTCCGAGCAACACTAGGATGTAGTCATGCTTTCTAAATAACTTTTCGATGACGTGTATAGATACATGTTTCCGTACATTCCTAAGTTAAGATAAGATCTTGTAAATACATGTCTTTTATACAAAACTCTCCGAGCAACACTAGGATGTAGTCATGCTTTCTAAATAACTTTTCGATGACGTGTATAGATACATGTTTCCGTACATTCCTAAGTTAAGATAAGATCTTGTAAATACATGTCTTTTATACAAAACTCTCCGACCAACACTATGACGTGGTCATGCTTTCTAAATAACTTTTCGATGACGTAGTAACAGCTACCTTGAGATATCTTTAAGTAAGTAGAGAGAGAGATAACGCAAACATAGCAAATACGTTACAACACAGGAAAATTCCAAAGCTTCATACTTTCTAAAAATAACATTTCGACAGCTAGTATAAATAGACGCATCTTACTTTGTCTTCTCAGTGTACTACAACGCTTTCTACATATAAGGTGAAACAGAACAGATTACTCGAACAAGTAGTAGCTGAATCAAGGAAAAGAGTTGGAGATTTATCACAGGAGAAACAGTTTTACAGCTTTGTTGTTACAGAGAGGTGAGTGGTAATGCATTAAAAAAACGCATACAGTCAAGTGCTAATTATTTCCGTTACATTCATGTGTTATGTTCTTTATACTGTTACATGCATTTCTCTAATTGTTACAGATTCAGTCTTTTGTATTGTGTTGAATATCATTATATATTACTACTAATAATAATAATGTCCGCCCCTGTTTATAATATTTCATCGGATTCTGAAAACGAGTTCGATACTATTACGTTAGATGATTCCGAACCAGAGGTTTATACAATTTCTAGTTCGGAATCAGATAACGCAATGGAAACTGTGACGTTATCAGATTCCGACGACGCAAATGAATCTGATGATGAGCTAGTTTCAAGCGAGGAAGAGTTGGATATGATGTCTGGCAATGAGGGAGAGGGTACTTCTTCGAATTCAGAGAATCGACCCTCCCCATTGTTTACAGTTGTCGAGAGTACATGTAAAGAGTACAAAAGGTTCAACTCTGCCGGCTTGCAGCTAGTGGTCCGACTCAAAGGACCAGCTGAAAATGCAGGACCCAACCCCTTTGAGACGGCTCTTAAAGCCGTTATAGACCATGCCCTAGTCGATACGAGAGACCATGACATGGTAGGGATCTCGATTTTCAATGAGGAAAACGAGGTCGATAAGCCGATTGGTATCTCGTTTAGGCGTAAAGATCAGATCAGTGTAGATGTGATTTCAGGCGTCGTAAGTAAAGTATGCCAGTCGAACGCTCGCTTCAATGCCACCGACCGTTTGCGTTTGGTTCTGGACATTGTCCGTATGCCTAATGGGAACGGGAAATGTGGCAACGGTATACCTATGAAGGGGCGTACGACTGGTGTACTTGCCCATTTGAAGAGAAGTGTAGTCTTCGTACAGGCAGTCGTGAACTGTTTAGCATTCGCTATAATCATCGCTATTGCTAGAGTAAGCGATCGACAAAAATATACTTCATTCCTTAAGAACAATATGACAAGCAAAAGACTCAAGGCAGAAGTGGACGATCTGATCAGAAACTCAGGTGTCGATCTCTCGCGAGGTGGAGGTATCCCTGAGCTGGAGAAGATTCAGGCCCATATTAAGGATAGATATAGACTTGTAGTTTACAGCGGCTTTAATCTCGATTCTGTACTGTACGACGGCGGTAATGTGGGGAAAGAAATACTTTATTTACTCTATGACCGAGACACCCTGCATTACCATACCATAACAAACTTGACCTCTGCAATGGCTAAACGATTCGTTTGTCAAGGTTGCCTTAAAGGCTTCACTAAAGGTGCGGTACACTCCTGTCATTACGTCTGCTTTTGTTGCCGAACGGTGCCTCCTTGCGATCCTAGCAAGAAGGCGGTGAAGTGTGCCGATTGTCGTAGAGAATTTCGCGGACCGGGATGTTTCGAGAATCATAAGCGTACCAAGGTTCAAGGGCCCACTGTATGCATGGCTATGCAGAACTGTCTAAACTGTGGCAAGTTTACGACATTTCAGCGGAAACATGAATGTTTCAAAATTTATTGTACCGTATGTAAAAGTAATCAAGCAGAGACAGGACATGAATGTTACATGGCACCGTTGAAAGAGACTAAACGTTCAAACAAGGTATTGTATGTGATATTCGATATAGAAACAACACAGAATACCCGTATCAAAGACAATACCTTTCTTCACGTCCCCAATCTGATTTGTGCACAGCAGTTTTGTTCTCTTTGCGAGACATCGCAAGACGAAGAGTGCGCCAGATGCGGGCAACGCAGTCATTCTTTCTGGGAAGATCCCGTCCGTGGATTCATGGAATATCTGAGAATGGATAGAGCGTTCGATAGGATCATTGTTATTGCTCACAATGCTCGAGCGTTCGATCTCCAATTCATTCTCGACTACGCTATTAGGCAACAGTGGACTCCCGACTTGATTATGTCTGGATGCAAGATCCTTTGCATGAAGATGCACCATCTAACTTTTCTAGACAGTCTGAACTTCATTCCGCTGCCTCTGCGTAGTTTCCCTCAGACCTTTGACCTAAAAGACGCTGTTAAGGGCTACTTTCCACATTTGTGGAATACGGCACAGAACCTCAACAGTATTCTCCCACATCACCCGAACCAAGATCTTTACGGGCCGGACACCATGTCTGTGAAAGATAGAGAAGTTTTCAAGACTTGGTTCGAGACCGTTAAAGATCTGCCGTTCAATACCCGTGTAGAACTGGAGAGGTATTGCCAGGCCGATGTTACTGTACTGAGAGAAGCCTGCACTCTCTTTAAAAATCTGTTCAAACAAATTGCCAATATAGATATTTTCCTAGAGTCTATCACTATTGCATCGGCCTGTAACAGAATATTTAGACAGCTATTCCTTAAACCTGAGACCATTGGCATTGCCCCCTCCTGTGGCTATAGAAAGGCAGACAGGCATTCTAAAAAGTCGTTGATGTGGCTTATCCACGAAGCCAAGGAGAGGAATGTATTTATACGTCATGCAGGTAACGGACGCGAGGTACGGCTTCCCGAACTTCCCCAATGGAAGGTGGACGGTTTCTGTGAAGAAACAGGAGAGGTTTTCGAATTTCTCGGCTGTTATTATCATGGTTGTCTCTGTCAACCAAACCGAGATGTACCTATGATGGATTCTTCAGAATCCCTTGCCGAGAGGTACGAGAACACCATGGGCCGACTGGACAAGATCCGATCAAAGGGTTATGTTGTCAATGTGATGTGGGAATGCAAGTTCGATGTTATTCTCGAACAGTTCCCCGCACTGAGAGACGACCCCTTGGTCTGTGATGTCCCGTTGGTTCTTAGGGACTCTGTCTACGGAAGACGTACAGAAGCCATGCGGCTTTATCGTAAGGCGGATGAGACAAAAGAAGAGAAAATCCTATACAGCGATATAATGTCCCTATATCCATCCGTCTGTAAATACAACAAGTTTCCTATCGGTCACCCCACTGTTCACGTTAGTGACCAGTGTACAGATATAGATTCAATGATGAAGAAAGAAGGCCTCATTAAATGCACTGTCCTACCACCGCAAGGGCTCTACCATCCCGTTTTACCTTTCAGGTGGAATGGTAGGCTCTTGTTTCCCCTTTGCCGCACCTGTGTTATGACTGTCGAACAAGGTAGCTGCAAACATGCGAAAGAGGAAGAGAGAGTGCTCACTGGTACATGGGTAGTTGATGAAGTGAGACTAGCTGTTAATAAGGGCTATAGGGTGATGGCAATCCACGAATTTCTCGAATACAGTGTCACGCAATACTCGCGTGAAACTCGTGAGGGAGGGTTATTCGTGGATTACATCAACCTTTTCTTCCAGATTAAGACAGAATCCAGCGGATACCCTGGTTGGGTGAAAACAGAGGCCCAGAAACAGGAATATATCGATTTGTTTTACGAGCACGAAGGTGTTAAGTTAGACCCCAAACAAATCGTGAAGAACGCTGGAAAAAGGACCATTAGTAAGCTTTGTTTGAATTCCTTCTGGGGAAAGCTCGTGCAAAGGTCTAACATGGGTAAAACAAAGCTTATTACAGAGCCTAAAGAGCTGTATAGGTTCCTCACGACACCCGGAATTGAAATTCAGAGACTACTTTTTGCAAATGATGAAGTCGTGTGGATTAATTGGATCCCTATAGAGGAGGAACAGGACTCTCTTCCTCATACTAGTGTCGTTCACGGTGCTTATGTGACATCGGGAGGTAGAATGAACCTCTACGGCTACCTGGACAAGCTAGATCGTCGAGCCATCTACTGTGACACTGACAGTGTGATTTATACACAGACGCTTGACGACGCTAAAAGGTACACTGTGTCTTTAGGTGACTATTTAGGCGATATGACCAGTGAACTTACAGACTACGGGGAGGACGCGTACATTTCGGAGTTTGCAAGCGGGGGCCCTAAGAACTATGGCTTTAGGGTTACCGTTCCTTCCAACAACACCGCAAATACCTCTGTGTGTAAAGTCAGAGGTATTACTCTTAATTATAAAACGTTGCAGGATGTCAACTTCGACGCCATTAAAACCATGGTTTTAAATGGTGATCCCGCGGCAACTATCTCTGTGAGGACAGAGAGGAAAATTAAGAGAAAGCCCGGCCCACAGATCGTGTCTGAAGCCGAGAATAAGATATACCGACTCTGTTTTCGAAAAAGACGCAGAGTTAGCGGAGGGTTCGATTCCCTCCCGTTCGGGTATAAATAGAAACGAGACGAGAGCACCATCTCAGTATGGACTCGTCGTCGTTTCTGGAGTGTGCGTCAATTAGAAAATTATTGGATTTTAGAACGCTTATTCATCACACACACACACACAGGTGAAGAGTTGGAGGTGTTGTCCCCTGAACTTTTAACGACATGCGGAGCCGAGAGCATATATTTAGTGTATCATAAATTACCTGAAAGTGTGCAACGTAACGATCTTTTAAAAAAGTGTCTTAGATGCTTTAAACATTACCTTGATTCTCCTTACGATTGCTTTGATGGACCCCCACCTATGATTAAACATTGTTATGGTTGTAATAAAATTTGACCATCCCTTTTCTTTGATTGTATCAGGTCCGTCATTCTCAGGGAAGACAACTTTCTGTGTAAAACTTATTAATAATTTACACCAATTGTGTAACGTGAGCAAATACGAAAGTATTCTGTGGTGTTTTAGTGAAAGTAACGCTGTCCCTCCCCAGACAAAATTCAATACTACCGTGACATACCACGAAGGTCTTCCTGACTTTAAACAAGAACAATGTACTAAACTCAGACTAGTTATTCTAGACGACTTACTGGACAAAGCTTATTCGACAGAAGTGAGTTCTATATTTACAAAAGGTTGCCATCATAGAAACATTTCGCTTATTCTCATAACACAAAACCTGTTTCACCAGTCTGCTCACAGCAGAGACATCTCGTTGAACACAAAGTATATGGTCTTGTTTAGAAACTTGAGAGATAAAAATCAAATTACTTTTCTAGCAAGACAAGTGTATCCCGAAGATTGGAGGTCTTTCTATAAAGCTTTCCAAGACGCAACAAGAAAACCTCACGGTTATTTACTAATAGACTTTTGTCAAAGAACAAACGATTTACTTAGATTTAGAACAAAAATATTTCCCTCGGAGGTTACAAAGGTTTACGTCCCTGTAAAGGATGAAAAGGATAAAATCCAATTACCATATGTTACAAGTTCTTAAAAAGGCAACTCCCGAGGTACGAAAGGTTATTCTAAAAAGTGCAAACAAAAACCTGATACTTGCTATTATAGACTGTGTTCTTAATGTTTTGAACGGTCAGTGTAAATTATCTTCGTGTTCTAAACGTAAGCTGTTTAAACATAAACATTCCTTAAGACATCTTCTAGATAGGAACGTATCCTTGTCTGAGAAAAAGAAAACTTTGGTACAGAAAGGAGGATTTTTAATTCCTCTCTTGTCGTCCGTGTTATCCGTCTTGGGATCTTTAACATAATGTTACAGAAAATGTTTCTGGTTAGTGCTAAAGAGTACAAGCGTTTAAAACGTTGTGTTGAAGGTTCAAACCCGGCAGTTGATGTTACGGATCCGTACAATGAGTTGGCTAAAATACGCGAGAGTGAGGATCCTATATTCAAGAGAAAACAGAACAGAATACTTGAACAGGAAGTAGCTGAATCGAGGAAAAGAGTTAGAGATTTATCACCCGAGAAAAGACCTATCTCCGAGGACGAAGCTAAACGTAACGTTATAGGTGATGTAGCAGGTAAATATTTATCGGCTTATGTAACATCGCCAAAGATTGTAGACACACAGTTTGGAATCTATAAAAAGAAAGAGACGGGAGAGTACATGATAGGTAATTTTAAAATTCAATTGTTAAACAATAGTTTGATCATTAACGGTATAAAATACGATGCGAGTGCAGGTTTATGGGAGTTGCTTACTAGGAAGAAGGTGGATATGAATCTTGTTACGCAGGAAGACCTCGACACGTACAAAGACATTTTAACTAGGACCGAAGGACATAACAGCGTCGATAATAAAACCGCTAGAACACTTAAATACAAACAAGTCATTTCAAAATTGTTTCCAACGAGAGAACTTAGGTGGAGTACCTATAAACAACGGAGATGATGAAGGAAACATTACACAAGTTGTATTACGACCCTGAGGCATCTACGGGTTTTTCCACTCTTGCTAAACTTTCACAAGCTTCTAGCATTACAGATAAAAATATCGAGCAATGGTTAGTGGAGCAGGATGTTTACTCCTTACATAAACCAATCAGGAGAAAGTTTCCTAGGAATCCGTATTCTGTAAATAACCTTTACGACGTGTTTGAACTTGATCTAGCCGATGTACAAAGCATTGCACAACATAATGACAACGCAAGATATTTACTTGTTGTTATCGATGTGTTTTCCAAATACGTATGGGTTGTACCTTTAAAATCTAAAAGAGGTAAGGATGTGACAGACGGATTTAAACAGGTGTTGGAGAAGTCCGCTAGGAATCCTGTCGCTGTAAGAACCGATAGGGGTAAAGAATTTCTAAACAAATCTTTTCAAGACTTGTTAAGGAAAGAGAATATCGAGTTTCAAGTGTGTAGGAATCCCGATGTTAAATGTTCCGTCGTGGAAAGGTTTAATAGGACCCTAAAAACTAAAATGTACAAATATTTTACTTTCAAGAACAGTTACAAGTATCTCGACGTGTTGGATAAGTTTGTGAAGGGATATAACGATAGCGTACACAATACAACAGGAATGGCCCCTAATATGGTTAGCGATAAAGATGTTTTGAAAATATGGAAACGTATGGCAAAGAAACAGATTCGTGTGAAACCGAGACCTGTAAAGTTTTCGGTAGGGCAAACGGTAAGAATAGGTAGAGAGAAAATGAAATTCGCTAAAGGTTTCGAGCAAAACTATTCTACAGAAATATTCAGAATCGTCAAGGTCATTAAACATTCTCCTTAACCTGTATATGAACTAGAAGATCTCAAGGCCAGTCCTATTTTCGGACAGTTTTACAGTTATGAGCTCACACCAGTAACTATTGGGAAAGACACTGTTTACAAGATAGATAAAATTCTACGCAGTCGTAAAGTAAGGGGTAGTACCGAACATCTCGTTCGCTGGAGAGGTTACGGTCCTGAGTTTGATTCCTGGGTTAAAGCTAAGGATTTAGCGTAATGGGAGAAGAAGAATTTTACGTTACTCTCCTGAGCGATGCATCGTACAAATCATTTCCTAGTAACACCCTTGCTAGTTTCCAGGTGCAGTTGGCACAGAGCATAAAGCTGGAGAGGAATCATTGGGATGTGGGCTTGTGCGAAATTAGTTACTCTCAAGGGAATGTATCGGAAACGAAAGCTTTGACACCAAATGAAACATCGGAATCGAAATCTGTGAAAACAAATCTAAATAGGAAAGAACTTGTTTTTATATACTGTAATATAATAAAACCGCAACTTGTAGGAGATGCGTACGTTAAATGTCTTAGAATTATTCAGTTTCCTTTAAATACAGCAACTCATGTCTTTCCTGAAGTTTATTATGTTCCTGTCGAATCTTCCGAATTTCAGGTGATAGGTATAGAAATGACAACAAAACTAGGAGAACTAGCTAACATAACGGATAGCACTAAACCTACGATGCTCGTTTTACATTTTAAAAAGAGAAGGCAGATGGTGTTATGAATTAGTTTGCGATGGACCACCTTACAGCATACTACGTGAATCAGTCGGGAGGGCGTCTAGGCAATGTTGGTCCATTCTACAGCGGCAGCCCCTATGTTCAACACGGTAGTGGAATAGGTAGTTTCTTGGGAGGATTATTTAGAATGATAAAACCAATTCTCTTTTCGGGTGCTAAAGCGGTAGGTCGTGAAACTCTTTCGGCAGGAGCAAATATTTTAACCGATATAGCTAGTAGAAAGGAAGGTGATAAGGTAAAAGATATTATTGCTAATAGAGTAAACGAATCAACTCAGAAACTCGTGAATAAAATGAAGGGTAGGGGTAGAAAGAGAAAAAGGGCGTCTCCTAAGATGCGAGATATATTTAGCGATGTAAAGAGGAGGAAGTAGTCAGTCGTGTAAAGATGTTTGCCGTGACAAAGTCAGAGTTCGACATTTTCGAGAGGAGCCCGATTCAAACATCGGTGGTGGGAAATGTTACTACATTATGCAAAGCTATTACTCCAGTGGAACAGAGCGTTCTCGAATTCGTGGTTGCTGCAGACAGCGAACATTATACAGATTTAAATGTACAACTCATGGTGGAGGGAAAATTCGTTAAAAGCGACGGGGCAGATATAGGTGAAGGCGATAAGGTTACAGGAGTAAACAACTTGCTTCATTCACTTTTCAGTCATCTCAGCGTTTCCTTGAACGGGACATCAATCACCCCTTCGGAGGACTTGTACAATTACAGGTCTTACCTTGAAACATTGTTTGCATACGGTGAGGATGCTTCTAAAACTCATCTGACAAACGGTTTCTGGTATGCCGATAAAGCTATCGAAGGTTTGACAGAACCTAAAGAATTGGTGGCATTAAACGGAACGTTGGGACCTAATGTTAAAAACGACGGTTGGACCGAAAGGTACAACAAGTCTAAGAATTCTAAAGTATTAGTCATGATAGGTAAACTACACGGTGATATTTTCAATCTGTCTAAACTTTTACTGCCTGGAGTAAACATGCATATAAGACTTACGAAAGCAAAGAGAGAGTTTTATCTCTTGGGTGAAAACGACAATTCAAAAGTCTTCTTTAAGTTTCTCGATGCAGGTCTGTACGTGAGGAAAATTAAAGCTTCGCCCAGCATTCTACTAGCACACATCGAAACTCTAGAGAAAGGTCATAATGCTCACTATCCTATCACAAGAGTGGATTTGAAAACATTTACGTTTAGTTCAGGAGCAAGCTCCATTTCTATAGATAATGCATACATTGGTACTCTACCTAAACGAGTTCTCTTCTCCATGGTGAAAAATTCTTCTTTCTCCGGCACAGTGGAGTCCAATCCCTACGAGTTTCGACATTTTGCTTTGAGTTCTTTTGCTTTGTACGGTAATGGACAACAGATTCCATCAGAAGGATTACACATTTCCACAGATCATGAGAAGACTACTACTCTAGCTTACGATACACTTTTTAAAGGTTCGGGGATCCATCATAGCAATAGCGGGATGCTAATCACTCACGATATGTATATAAATGGGTATTTCACACTGATGTATGATCTTACGCCTGATGTTTCGGCATCGCATGGTCATAGAAGTTTGCCCTGTAGTGGGAACATTAGAATAGAAGCAAAGTTCGATAAGGCTTTAGAACAAGCCATCACTTGTATCCTCTACTCCGAATACGATAACTCTATCGAGATCACTAAAGATAGAAGAGTGATTACAGATTTTTAGAATAATGAATAGTAAGCAAATAAACTATGCTTTACGTCACGTAGAAACATTCGGTGGGGTTTACCCTAGCGATATGTTACCATCTGTTGTAACGCATAAACCTAAGATTTATGTCATTAACTTTGATCCTCATTCTTCACCTGGTTCTCATTGGGTTGCCGTGCTTTTCAAAAATCAGAATTTTGCCTATTACTTTGATTCTTTTGGCCTACCATCCATCATTCCCGGGATAACAAAATTTATAAAACAAAACTCTATACAATGGCTGTACAACACTCAAAGACTCCAGGGACCGACAACGGCAGTATGTGGACATTATGCCTGTTTGTTCACATACTTCATGAATAGTGGATGGACGATGCAGGAGTATGTAAACATGTTTACTACGTCTCCAGACATAGAGGTCGTCCGCATCTTCCACAAATTCCTTGGAACTCTCTGTGGAACGAGGAAGGTTGGAGGTCAGAGATGTTTTCCAGGACATGTGCATTGTAAGTATTTATCTACATGAATTTATTGTTAGCTTGGAAAAGTAGGTTGCGTTTAAGTTAAAACTTTTACTTTCTGATTTCAGAACGAAAAGATATAAAGCAGCTCGATTTCATCGGACTAGCTCAGTTTCGTTGCAGTATCTGGAACGAGAGGTCCTCCTAGTTCTATCGTGATGTCTTCATCATCAGAGACTACTACTACTAGCAAGAGCAAAACCAGCAAATGTAAAAAGGTATGTATATTCATTACTCATATGCTTGTATTGTATTGTTTGTTTGTTTATTTGATTGTTTTGTTTTCAGGTTTCATCATCAGGCCCTGTATAAAATTAGATTTCTTACGGGTATTGTTTTATGTGTTTCAGGTTTCGTCATCAGGATCTGTAAAGAAACAGAAGAAGATGATGATCGACAAGGTTGTGAAGGAAGCTGTGTCGGCAACACTCCCAAGAGTTGCTCCTACAGTGCTAGCCCGCAGAACCTACTTCCTCAACAACAGAAAGGACCGATACATCAGTTTTGGATTCTACTCCATTGTGAATTACACTGGATGTGCCGAGATTGGAACTTCTAAAGGTGCTTGTGTTATTTTATCGCCCTACCTCCTCTCTTCGTTCTTGTTACATTTACCTAAAATGTGTGAAAATATGTGTTATTCTGAACCTTATCTGTTTAAAGAAGACTCTTTCAAATTACAGACACGTAAAGACTTGAAAGAATGTGTGATGCAATACGATAGTGCTCGTATTGTATTACGTAATGATGACATTACTTACCTCGTTATGAATTCTATCATAATAAATGACATTATGAATAAGTTTGTACTAATGCAAAGCGAAGTGTTTAACTATATAAACAACAAACAAAGTGTTCCTGCAAGTTGTGAAATTCTGTCTTTATTAGACATGGTTACCGATGAAATAAATCATCCAGCTCTATTACTGTGAAGCCATTTGTTTATACACTTTATTTCATAGGAGCGTGACAATCTTATTGACAACAATAATAATAATAATAATAATAATAATAAGGTTGTGACGTTCTGAAATGAAACTATAACCTTAACCAATTCCTATTCCTTACAAAGTCATTTCACTTAGTCGATAGTAATAGTAACAGTGTTCATCTGGAAGAAGAAAGGGTGCTGAAAGGAAGAAGAATTGGTTATGTAAGTATAAACCTATTTTATCTTTTCATAACTATCATGTGCCCTTGCGCAATATTGTACGTATGTCACTATTACACTATCTAGCTATAATAGCGTCACTTTGGTGCATGCTGTGACATGTTTCAATTCTAATCCCATGACGTCATAGAGCAAAGGACCTAAGTATGCGTGGGGGATTTTTGCCAAAAGGGCACAACTAGGGCGTCGGGGGCGGCGTCGGAACACCATAGGACGAAAGGGCACATCGCACGCTTTCATATGACACCCATGACGTCTTTTTGCCAAAAGGGAACAACTAGGGCGTCGGGGCGGCGTCGGAACACCATAGGACGAAAGGGCACAACGCGCGCTTTCATATGATACCCATGACGTCTTTTTGCCAAAAGGGCACAACTAGGGCGTCGGGGGCGGCGTCGGGGCGGCGTCGGAACACCATAGGGCGAAAGGGCACAACGCGCGCTTTCATATGATACCCATGACGTCTTTTTTCCAAAAGGGCACAACTAGGGCGTCGGGGGCGGCGTCGGAACACCATAGGACGAAAGGGCACATCGCACGCTTTCATATGACACCCATGACGTCTTTTTGCCAAAAGGGCACAACTAGGGCGTCGGGGGCGGCGTCGGAACACCATAGGACGAAAGGGCACATCGCACGCTTTCATATGATACCCATGACGTCTTTTTGCCAAAAGGGCACAACTAGGGCGTCGGGGGCGGCGTCGGAACACCATAGGACGAAAGGGCACAACGCGCGCTTTCATATGATACCCATGACGTCTTTTTGCCAAAAGGGCACAACTAGGGCGTCGGGGGCGGCGTCGGAACACCATAGGACGAAAGGGCACATCGCACGCTTTCATATGACACCCATGACGTCTTTTTGCCAAAAGGGCACAACTAGGGCGTCTGGATGAATCGGGAACAGCACAGAGCCAAAGGGCTTAATTACATTATTCGAATCGACTACCATGACATCACGGGACGTCCCAGATCAAAGGGCCTAAGTATAGAGACTGTTCCTGTTGCGTAACAGGAATACTGACATAGGGCCTAAATCCTAAACAAGGCATCTGGATGAATCGGGAATAGCACAGTGCAAAAGGCCGTAATTACATTATTGGAATCGACTCCCGTGACGTCACTGGGCAAAAGGGCCTAACTAGGCGTCTGGATGAATAGGGAATAGCTTAGTGTATAAGGGCGTAACTACATTATTCGAATCGACTACCATGACATCACAGGACTGTGACGGATCAAAGGGCTTAAGTATAGAGACTGTTCCTGTTGCGTAACGGGAATACTAACCATAGGGCCTAAATCCTAAACAAGGAGTCTGGATGAATCGGGAATAGCACAGAGCCAAAGGGCGTAATTACATTATTCGAATCCACTCCCATGACGTCATGGCGTCGCCGGTACAAAGGGCACAACTAGGCGTCTGGAAGAGGCGTCGGTTGGCGGCCATTTTAGTTTATACGCACACCCTTACTACTACTCAGGATGTTTATTATTTCCTAGAAAATTGTCCATAACTTCTTTAAATGCATTCCAAACATTTTTCTCTTTAGAAGTCATATTAGCTTCAAATTCCCTGTCTGTAGTTAAAGCTCTGATTTGAGGACCCACAAACATTCCTTCTTTAATTTTTGCTTCAGACAGAGCAGGAAATTTGTGGCTGAGATATTTAAAACAATCACCATCTTGGTCAAGAGCTTTCACACACTGCTTCATTATACCAAGTTTTATATGAAAAGGTGGCAAAATTATTTTCTTAGGATTTACTAGGCTAATCCTTATTATGTTCGTACTTCCTGGTGTTAAACTTTCTCTTTTGGGCAATTGTTTTTGTTTCCAATGTTTTTCTCTTGCCCTGCTATCCCACTGACACATATAGCATGGATATTTCGTGAATCCTTGTTGTTGCCCTAATATCATACAGATAAAATTCAAATCTCCACAAAATAACCACTGATGCTCATCATACTTAATTTTCTGCAAAACAAACTTCCAACTTTCATAGCTCTCTTTCAGCCGTACTGAGTGTGCTACTGGAACTGAAGAAAGGACATTACCACAGTGTAGCAGCACGCCTTTAAGACTTCTTTTACTCGAATCGATGAATAGCCTCCAGTCATTTGGATCATATTTAACAGAACCCAATTTGTTTATTAAGTCTGGAATGTTATTACAGTAAACTAGACTTTCTTCATCACTGAAGTACTGCAAGAGATCTTTTTCTCTGTCCCTGTAGAAAGTCACTGATGTACCAGCTGCAAGCAAGTTGTTTTCCTGTAGTCTGGAACCTAACAGCTCAGCTGCATCCTTGGGAAGGTTTAAATCCCTTACTAAATTATATAATTTAGCTTGGCTTGTGGTAATGGTTGTGGCGCATTTGACGTTTCAGGAACGAACTCGTCGGATACAAGTGATGATGATGAATCACTATTACTTCCTGTATCTGAAATAAGTTCTATAGTGTCTGTAGGTGGCTTAGGTATCGGAATACCAGGCCCATGAGCAACTGGTCTCATAGCAGATGGCAAGTTTGGGTATATAATTCCTTTTTTGTTCTTTGCATTAAAACCCTTCACATTGCATGTACAGAAGTAACAGTCAGTGCTGTGATTTTGAGGTTCACGCCAGACCATTGGTATTCCAAAATGTAATCATTGTTTCTATCTCTTTATCCAATTTCGTAAGTCTTCAACACAAACACTGCACACAGTATGAGGAGCCCAAGGCCTTGACTGATCCCCTGGATGGATTCCGAAGTAAGCTTTTGTTACAAATGAGGTTATGTTTCTTCTCTGCTTCTTCACAATAAAACTACCACAAATATAGCAAAATGAATTTGGATTATTTACACAACACCTCCTTTCCATTATTCTGTACGAAATTACATATGAAGGGTCGGGGGAAAAAACCAGGTAAGTCACTTTTTAAAGAAAATGGAGATATCGTTACAGTTTGCTTCAGATTCATCATACCCATCAGCTGAAAGGTCGAAAGCTGAAAAAAAGCAGACCAGTCGGGAGAAATTAGCAGTCAAAGTTTCACTGTAAGGGGAAAGAACTAGGGAAGTCAAGCGCAAAGAGGAAAGAAGCAGGCGAGTCAATGGTGTCTCAACTGGCTTCATTAATTATATAACAAGCAATCAAATTGCTGGCCTCAAGAAAATCACACTGACATTCCGTATCCGCGGCCATTCGTACTTGGAGTGCGATAAAAACGTAGGTTTATGGAATCTAAAAGCGTTGATGGAAACACCTGAGGATTTCAAAGAAATGGTGAAAGCATCAAGATGTAAACCATCCCCTTTCACTGTGGTCAGCGTTACCCAACAAATGGTGCTAGACTGGAAGACAATGTTGGACTCAAAGTACGCTGCAAAGTGCCCTTTCAAAACACAGCCTATTAAAGTAATATCTTCTGCATCCAACCACAGTCGTATGCTGCAATATCGCACGACATACTATGGAGGGATGTGAACTGGGAATATAAGGGCACCTCGACAAGGCCAACCATTGGAGGATGGGCTATTTGAACTTCCAATTCCAGCTTATAATGGTATGTGTAGGTTTTTTTAAAAAAATTGTCTCCTGCAATAGTTTATTACAATTTATCAGATATTTTCTTTCTTTATTCTAGGTCTCCTGCCGATTTCAAGAAAAAAATTTAAAGATATACAAAATCTTATGAAGTTTTGTAGTCCTCATGCTGTCAAATTCTTCAGTCAGCTGCCCAGTCTGTTCCACTTGACTTACCTGCTTTTTTCCACTTCAAAAGGTACCTTTGACAGGGTTTCGTGGAATTACATCTTTATGGGGACAAACTGGTTGCCAACAGCTATGATTCCACATTTCCTGAATCCAAGACTTCATTTTTCAGAAATCATAATTATTTTATGTGTAGATACATTGATGTCATAACAATTTGAACATTAAAATCGCTTTTTCTCAGTTTGTAAAAACATTGACTCTCCTGCTTTTTTCCCCTGACCCTTCATATGATACAAACAAGAAAATTGTGGCACTTAAATGTTAATTTCTTGCTTTATAGAACAACTATTATGGCCTGTATAGATGAATTCACAACACAAAATGGTGGAAGCAGCTTAGGATGTGCTGCCATCTACCTCCAAAACAGTCAACTAGTTCATTTAAGTAGATTTATTCCAATATATGTCATTGTTTTAATGGTGTAATGGGTTATGATCACAAAGAAAATAGCCAAATAAATAAAAAATGAAGATTTTAATTTTGTAAGAAAACGGTATGTGATAGGACTAAATAGACGTCATTTTTGGAATCAGAACATGGAATTTACTATAAAAAGACATCAAAACCTAAAACAGCAAAATCACTGTCGACCTGTGTTATTTATCTGGTTTTACAAGGTATTCAATTTACATTTTGCGGTAACCCAAGATTACGCATATAATTTAATCTTCTTTCTCCATTTATGTCTATCTGTCCATAAATTTTATTCAATATTTCTTCTTCTAATTGATGCCTGAATTCCTTGCATCAATGTGGTCGGCGGTCTCCCTCTTTTCTTCCATCCTAGTGGTTCACATTCCATAATCCGCCGTGGTAGTCTCTCCTCTGACATCCTTTTTGTATGTCCATACTATAAGATCTGTTTTTCTTCTACAAAATCCGTGATCTAATTTCTGACATCCATTTTCTTCCTGATGATTTCATTTCTAACTTATAACAGACCCCGGTGAGCCGAAATTTTCTCCCTAAGTAGAGGGAGCATCTAAATATAGAGACATACGTATGATTTATTCACGTACATATAAATGCTATCGACCCTGATAACTTTTTCTCGTCTAGATATCCCTGCAGACCGCCTCCAAAAGTCCATCTTAGTTGTCATTAATCTTTTTATTAATTGGGATTTAACTGTCCATACTTCTGATCCATATGTCATAATGCTTCTGATAACTGATCTTCTAATTTATGTTATTAATCCAGGCTATAACACCATACTTGTATGTTTCCAAAATCGAATGGGATGTTTACAGAAAAATGTTGTTCTTCCACTTCTAGCACTTATTTCTGATCGATTAGCGGAATGGATAATGGGCTTCTGTTTTAGTTTTGTGTAATGGCTCGTGCTAATTGGTTCAGATTTCTCTCATTTTCACAATACATCCTGTTTAATTTTCAATTAATATGAATTACTTTTACACTTAGGGGTATGAGCCTTCATATAACACGTCACGATATTTCGGATTTGAGTCTCGCCTTTGAATTTTTATCTTGGGGATGAGTTTATCTAGGTCTATACTTTACTAAGGATTCAGGGATTACAGTATGCAAACTTGATTCAAAGGAATGTAGCAGAAAAAGTTACATCAGATCATTCGAGATCGCTTGCGAACAAGTGCGTAATATAGGATAATTTTGTTTTGAACGAGATACGGGATAATTTTGTTATTCGTTTAGAAGAATCAGACTCAAATGAATGTGAAGACTGTTCCGTATGCATATGGATTGCACTCACATTCAGCGTAACAAGAGGATTGCCTAGCTTTTTCTCTTTTCCTTACATGTATGTATTTTCTTTTCATTCTAACAGACGCAAATCAGACCAAACAGAAGACGATCCTGAGACATATAATATTAAAAGTCTTTCATTTTACTCTAGTCAAAGGTGAACAACCTCCTTAAACCGTATTCATGTAATATCTTAAACTATCTTAACAATCGCAATTGTTTGTTGTTACACGAAATATTCTTTTTGCCGCGCTACCCTAGTAAGAGAAACCACGTTTTCTTGTAGTTCTCATCAAGACGTGTTTTTTGTTCAACCGCTTTGTAAGTCTGCTCTTTCACTGTGGAAAAGAGGACAAGCAGAAAGAGAATAAGGGAAGTAGAAGATTAAGGAATTAGGTGGGAAAGGAAATTTTTGCAGCTTATGGTCACCAATACTTGGCCTAAATCGTGTAGGCCTACGTAACCAGCGTAGTAGTGATTTCTCGTTTCAAAGTCTCTACTATTTGTATAATCTTAGACAAAAGTAATGGCGTTACACTTGCATGAAAGGTTTTCACGTTTCGGTGATCGATTTACTGAAACACAATCTGTCCTTTGACATCGGCAACTAAGTCTTTCTTCATGACGTCTCTGTAGATGTGACAGGTAAGGCTCGTATTTGTTCAGAATTGATTTTTGTCATGTTTTATCGATTAATTACTGTACATTAATTTTAGATGTTATAGATAATTATTTTATTTCAGAATTGATGTCCAACAAAATCTATTTCCTTCGGAATAAAGTATACACCACTCATATCCATGGCTTAATTCATACATGTATTAAATATAATTTAATGCAAATTTTGTTGTAAATCCATTTTAATACCTGCTTATCACAAATGTGCACCCAGGAAAAGTACATACCACATTTTGCCCCGGAAGATAATATATTAGATTTATGCTTTTTAAAATTCATTTTTCACATTTCCTTGAAGTGAAGATATGCCTCAGGAGCTTCTAAATTTGGAGTTAAGACATTTAGCCCCAAAATTTTACTTAAGCCTTCGATATGTATACAATTATTTGAATTAATTTAATTCGGCACAATAGAAATAAGAAAAAGCATTTGAAACTAGCTAGTATGCAAGTTCATTTTCACCTCAGTTTGTAAAAGATTAGCCTAAAAGTGTATATATATTTTTTTCATTTTTCTGCTCCTTTCTTCTGAGGTAAGTTTATAATATTATTGGGGTGCAATACCTGTGCACAAATCAGTCGAAGACAGCTTGTTAGGTTATTATCTGACGATGTACTTCTTGATTTGAGCTTTGCACTTTTCATTAATGAAAAAAAAAAAAATGTCCCACTACATATGGCTATCCAAACATACACTACAGAGGTGAAGCAAGTGCATAAAGTTTCGGAGAATTTTTTCCCCCTAGAAGGTACTCAAGTCCGCGTTACGTTCGTATTTGTGGTTTAACAAGTCGTCGCATTGTAAATATCACTAATCATCTTCAATACTACGTAAAGTTAATCTAGCTCTAGCATCTTGCTCTAGCATAGTCTATATTCACTCCAGCTATCGTGTGCTCTGGCATGACGTCACACACTGTGACTTGCGTGCACGTTATTTCACAAAATGTCATCAGTAGACGAAGCTGTCTTCCACTGGCTACAGGGGAAGACAGAAGGTTGCTCTGTGACGTCACTGCTTTCTGCACTCACTGCTCGCGTTATATCTCTGCGAGGAGTATGTGAAATGGTGGCATCAGTGAACACGGGGGAAGAGAGAGGCATTAGTATTGCGGGCAGCGGGAATTTAGGGGGTTAGAACTTACGTAATACGTGTTTCCGAGTTATTGAAACATCAATCGATTTTCTTGATAGTTTATCGGTTAATTACAGCACAGTAGTTTAACATATTATAAATAATTCTATTTTTCTATTCTGTGAGAACAATTGCCTTTCCACAAAATCTATGTTCTTTGACAAAAATAGACAATACTATCATTTGAATTAACATAATTCACTACAATAAAAAAATGAACTAAATTAATTACCATACAAGCTCGTCTGCACCTTAGATGATACAAGATTACAGTAACAATTTTATGACTTTCCTGTCTCTTTTTCTTTAACAAGTTTATCAATGTTGGGACGTAATGTTTGAGCAATATTTAATCGAAGACTACATTTAGGTTGTGATTTGACAATGTATTTCTTGATTTGAGCTTTGCACATTTCATTAGTGAAAAAAATTATTCGGCCACATATGTCGATCCAAAATTACATAATATTCGTGTGGCAAGTGCATAAGTCTCGGGAATCTGGTTTCAGAGAAATTTCTGTAAAAGTTACCCAAGACCACTTTACGTTCGTATTTGTCCTTTAACAGATCGTCGCATTGTAAGTTTAGCAGTTCCAACTGATACCGGCAAGGAACGTCTTTGACATTAACTGAATATGGGGTAGCAAAAAGTTTAAACATTGGAGAAAGGTTTTCCACATCCTGAAACCTCGATTCGAACTGAAGAAGAATGTTTTGCAGAACTAACACATGTTCTGCAGAGAGAACACTATCAGGATCGCGTACTTGCATTAACTTTGAAAAATGCTCCGTATTTCCAACCAGAAGTTGTTCTACCCACAGAGCTAGAGCTAGCTCTAGCGTACTCTAAACACCCCTACTACCGTGCGCTCTTGCTGACGTCACACACAAGGGATCCGCATGCACTTGCTCCACAAACGTCACCACAAGACGTAGTTGACTTCCCCTGGGCTAGAAGATGGTAAACTTCTTAGGTCGCTACTGTATTTGTGCCTTTGTTCTTTAATCGCATGTAAAGATAGAAGTTTGGAGTAGCGACATTTTTTTAGCAGTTTGAAGCCAGCACAATAGTAACAGGGTTGGGTTGAGAGGAGTTAGTGCTTCGGTCTTGATTTGTCGCCGCTTCCTCGCACTCAAGGCCACTAATGGACGTTAATGGAAGACAGAAGCTCTTATAACCTGAGAGCCGAATCGACGCGAAAGTAAACCAATGAAGACCTTTGACATGAATTATAACAAGCCTGCAGCAGTAAACAATCATCTTATGGTTTGAAGGGTTCAAATATTGCTCACAGTTTTGTTTTTTAATCGCGTTTAAATTATGGCGTGTTTTTACGATATGGTCATCTAAAAACGGTTGTGTACTGTTACTTAAGCCTGTAACCGTTGCCGGTGTGTCGGAATTTTGTCCAGGAGGAAATATTTTTACGTGTATGTGGATGTACAGACATGGGACGAAGTTCTTTACACACCACATAAATGCCATATACCTGGACCGGGATCGAGCTCGCGAACTTCAGGAGTAGGCCTAATTGCCAGTGCTTAACTGAATGTTCCACTTAGGCCAACCAATTTTCCGTTTACTATTTGAAGAATAATGCTCCTTATGTTTATAAATTTCGTCATTCCAGCTCAATTCAACGCAGTGACTTGACTTCACCAAGTAGGATTTTAAAGAAATGTTGTGCATATATGCCCTTATAGAGACTCAGATAAGTACCATTTTTCTTCTTCGTACATCAACCGGTTTAGAAAAAAATGATTACGTAAAGTTCCTAAAACTTCTAAAAATCTCATGACCTTCATATTTTTAAATTGCGATTGTACAGGTGGGGGAAAAAGCGGACCGACTAAAATATCTAAGTTGCCGATATGAGCCACTGCGCATGCCTAGCGCATTCACAAGATAGCAGGGAATGTATTGAAATTTGTTCTAGTGTCGACTGTTGACTTAGCCCATTTCGAAACCCAGGCTGTTGTCCAACTACAAAGGTCTAAGGAATACGCGTGGACACTGGTGTGGACAAGGCTCTGCAATCAGCTACAAGAGTCGGTTCGCTTTTTTTCCCTACCTATACCCCTCTCAAATTAAGATAGATTGGAGAAGTGTAATTTTTCTGCATTTGAATGCTCTTCTTTAAATACAGGATGCGGCATTTAAAGTTTCCCATTTTCAAAACCGTGTAACACATTTATTTAACAAAGAAATAAGCTATATTGAACATTTTTAAATAGCTTACAGTCTTGGATTTACAATTCTGGTCTTACTTTTTGAATATGATTTCCTTGAGAGGCCCTCCATTAACTTCAACACATTGCTGCAATCTCCCTCGTACACTGGCCTTTACGTGGTGTGTGGTGTCTTGCGTAACATTTGCACTTTCCTGCTGAATTGCATTGTTATGACTGCTAATATCAGGGAGGGCATGAGCGAAAACTTTAGACTTCAGATATCCCCACAGAAAAAAAATCTGCTGCAGTAAGGTCGGGAGATTTGGAGAGAAAGAATTTGGAAAGAATTCGGCCGGGGAAATGAGCATGAAGGGTGTCCATTGAAAGATGTGCAGTATGTGCTACAACACCATCCTGTTGAAACCACAATCTCTCAATATCCAAATTACGATGTGTCGATTCTGGTAGGAAGAAAGTTTGCAGCATGTGATTGTAACGTTCAGAGTTGACAGAAACCGAAGCACCATTATCGCTCTCAAAGAAATAAGGGCCAATAATACCCTGTGCTGCAATGGCGCACCACACCACGACCTTAGGACTGTGAAGTGGCAGCTTATGGATTATGCGTGGATTTGCAGGAAATTGCACATGTTACGCAAGACACCACACAATGCGTAATGGCCAGTGTACGAGGGAGATTGCAGCAATGTGTTGAAGTTAATGGAGGGGGTCTCAAGGACATCATTTTCAAAAATTAAGACCAGAATTGCAAATCCAAGACTGTAAGCCATTAAAAAATGTTCAATGTAGCTTATTTAAGTGTTAAATAAATGTGTTACACGGTTTTGAAAATGGTAAACTTTAAATGCCGCACCCTGTACAACACAACGGGAGGAAAGATGGTTATATTTTCAAATTTGAAGTCAACATTTTTATTTTGGATTTTCCGAAACTAGCTAAATTCTATTTTTTTTTTTATGTTTTTAAACTGATGGTGTGAGTTTAAAAATATCACCTGCGTGGTCTCGTGGTTAACTTCACTGGTACGGATCTGCAGACCCGGTTCGATTCCCACTACCTCCTCGGCTTTTTTTTTTCTGAGGTAGGGAGCTCTAGAACAAGGTGCACTCAGCCTCGTGATACAAAGTAAGGAGCTGCTTTGGTCCCGGAAACCTTCATTCACGGCCGTTGATGTCCGGCTAGTTCCTCGTGGGGATGTAGCGCCATGTAGATTAATTTATTTTAGTTTATTTTTAGGTAAGTTTAAAAATGTAATCATAATGAATTCACATGGAAAGCTGTGTTCATAATGCTTTTAATAATCAAGTGTTTTTAACCTTGAAAAAGAATTAGGATACATCTTAAAATTTCCTTGAGTACATTACATTCTGATTATGTTAACACAAGCATTGTGCTTCCAACATCATGTATGATAACTTCAGGAAGAAATCATCTCGGGTCTCCTAGTCAATATTTTTAAGATAAGTCATTCCTCCCCCATGCTCGCAAAATGTCCAGCCGATTTCATCCCCCGTGATTTAATTACGCTTACTATATCCGGTGGGGTACGTCGTTGTGTAGTGATTGAGACACTGCACTACAAACCGAAAGGTCGCTGGTTCGATCCTCGATGAATTCATTGGGATTTTTCAATTGGCCTAATCCTTCTGGGGGCACTATGGCCCTGGGGTCGACTCAGCCTCTAACAGAAATGAGTACCAGGAGCAATCATGGTGGTAAAGGTGGCCGGTGCGTGAGGCTGACAACCTTACCACCTTCATGTGCCAAATGTCTAAAAATCAGGGAGCATTAACCTCCTGGAACCCTAAGGGCCTCGACGATCTATATATGTAACACTTTACACTTTTCTATATCGTGTAATAAGTACAGGTTATGAAGCTCGTCGTTGTGCAGTTTTCTCGAGTCCCCATTTTCATCTCTCATAGGCCCTAATATTTTCCTTAAGCACCCTGTTTTCGAATACTCTCAGATTATGTTCTTCCCGAAGAGTAAGCTTAGAGTGAGGTAGACGTGCTTATTATGTAAACGTAGGTTCGATTGTAAGAGTGGAAGGACTAACCTATCCATCTCAACCTCCAAAATGTTTCCTCGCCGAATTATGCCTTACACGGTATAACTGAGACAAGAAGCGTGCATTGAATATGCTGTGTATCAATATAAGCTCGTGGAGTGTCTTCGAACTGTCTCATCTGCTCAGTTATACTCGTTACCTGGCTGCGAAAATGGCCGTGTCCGAAAACTGAAGTCGATAACTACGTGCTAGTAGCTAATAACTAGAGACCTGATTTTAAAGGGAATTCATTTTTTTATAATTCATCACAAAACTTGATAAAATTGAATAGGGCATTACTTAGTAAGTTTCAACTGCAAATGATCAGGTTTTAACTTCCCTTTTTTCCCTTTTTTAGGCTCATCTCCCTTTTTTTAGATACTTTCCCTTTCCAGTACCTTTTTTGCTAATTTATTTTGAAAATTTCGTAAATTACCCAGTATTTGGTAATATTAAAACATTGAAAATTGTTTTCACTGATTCACCATTGAAAAAATAATTCCTCCCAGCAGAATAGAGCGTTACAGAGAAATCACAGGCTTGGGGAACATGGATTTCGTGTGCTGTTTTCCTCCGTGAGAATTTCAACAAGATCAAGGAATTTCTTCAGTCATTAGATGACAAAGAATCAGCACCTGTAGAGCAAGCAAAGACTTTACTTACAAACCCGAATTACGTTATCTAATTCAACCCTTTTCTAATGAAGTAAAGTAAAACATAAAACAAACATGTAGGCCTATCTCTCTGTTGAATTTTTACACTCTCTTATACTTTTGTATCCCCTTTTTCCACCTTTTTTTTTTTTTTTTGCAATTATTTCCCTTTTTCGGTCCTTTTTTGGGTGAAAATTTTCCCTTTAAAATCCGGCCTCTACGAATAACCACATAGTACAAGCTTCCTTCATGTTTTCTTCAATCGCTGCATCAGGTTGCTTATAGATTGTCAAGGATGCTATGGTTTAATCTACAAGTAATTAATGAACCAAGCATTCTCAATTCCTAGCTCGTAAACGCTTGCTATGCAATGTGCACCTTTTGGTCATGACATCTGACGCCACTTCCGACTACTTAGTCAACTATCTAATTAACTTCAGTTGAAAATATACCTTTTGGACACAGCCTGAGACTACATCGTGTATTGGACGCTGAGCTTTCATAAACTGATATTCTGGCGATTATTATTACTATTTTTACATGACCTTAAAATACATTTGTACGATCTACAGTCTATGCAAGTTGCAATAAGTTATAAGCCGACCTTCTTGTATCCTTTAGATTTTATTTATTAAAATATATCCTTATAATCTTTAAGATCAGAAAAGATCATTTAAACAAATCACCATTTTCACAGAATTACATAAAATGGTAGATCTGTGCTACTCTCTGACTATTAAGCAATTAACACATGGAAGGGTTCCTAGATTAAAAGGTAAGGTAACAGTTTACGAACGCAGCAAAGACCATGTAAGTCCCAGGAATTATCTGAAAGTTATTTTCATTTTTATTCACATACGTGAGACCATTCCGCTAGTTTCCTTCCCTAAAATGTTGTGAGCCTTTTAATTTAATCTAATGTTTTAAAGTGTGTTATCAAAGTGTCTTCAACAAATGTATTACATATTGTAGGAATGTAAATCATAGTTTTGGGATATTACTCTAATTGCATAGTTAGTGACTGTTAGTTAGTTAGATACTGCCATGTATCATTGGAGAATGACATGGAATTGTTGGAGAAATTGATAAACGTTTGATCACATGAAAATAGAGGACAAATGATTAGGCCTACAAATATTGCTTTCGTGCTTATTTAGAAGAAAGGCAATCCAACAACTGTCTAAATATCGCAGCAGTCAATAGAGTGTACAATGCTTCACGCAATTAAGCGTATTCTGTTTTATGAACTGCTGGATTTCTTAGATTTATGCCTCATTTCTGTACGCATAAATGAGTAAAGCCTGTAATGAAAGCTGTAATAAATAAATAAAAATTCAAACATTCTAGAACCGTGCAATATAACCACTGTAGCACGTAATCACTGCGATTGACTGCATTTATATCAAGTATAGTACAATAGGGAAACGCTTTTTTTTTCAAAACCTTTAGCCAGACTGACTGCACAGATTTTCAACAGAATTAAGCACTCTCATGCTACATGAGAATACAGTAGCTTTAATTTTGTGTGTCAAATATCACTTTTATCCTGAATATTTCTATAAAGTTCACACAGTCCATTAAAAAACATAGCTCCAAAAGTGAGTAAGTTATTGCAGATAATAATTATTTTCCTTAAATCTGAGATCAAATTCTAAAGGGAGGACCTCAGGGAGGGGTGATAGCTGCTTTGAAGTTAAACGTGTGTGTGTATATATATATATATATATATATATATATATATTATAACTAAATTATGTCATAGTTATTGCAATTTTAATTTATAATTATAAAATTAGTAGCAAAATAATAATGCTCACTTTTTTCATTAAAAAGTCATTTCATCTAGTGGGTTCGTGACCCTCCCTTCATAGTCCGTGAGACAGAAAAGCAATGGGAGTCATAGGGGTATTTTTATTTTCAAGTCTTATCATATTAAGAAGAATATTAATAGCCTATAAAGATTACAACAAAGAGCAACTCTGCAAAATTTAAATGACATAACACAAATGGTTATTGTAATATTGTGGTTTTATTAAAGAAAAATGAGAGTTTCCGATAATCACGTCTAAAGTTGTGACGTGTACTTGTATTAATATCCTCCACTTAAAAGCATTCCAAAACTAGTAATAACAATTACCAGAAAAACTCAGTATTGCGTTGAAAAAAACCTTATGCTATCACTAAAAAAAAATTAAAAGAATTTTTTTTTTTAAATTGTTTTCTAGTGTATCATACCCCTTAATGCACCTTGTGCTTTTAAAATTTTTTCACATTTTCAAACATACTTTTCTGTTTACCTTGTTCTTTTCGTGTTTTTCTGAGCGTATATAAACAACCGCTCGGGAAGCGGGACTCAAACCCGGAACTTTCTGTACCACAGCCTTAGCTACGGCGTCTAAGGAGATCGTCATGTTGAGTAAAATGAGGGCCGGCTTCCTGGCAGCTACGTTTTTGTGATATTGTGGATTACAAGAACAGAGATGCTGTATGTTTGTACCGAATGTTAGTCTTGGTACTGAAAGTGTATATTAATATCATTTATCCCTATGACTCCCATTGCTTTTCGGTCTCAGGGACTAAGAAGGGAGGGTCACGAACCCATTAGATGAAGTGACTTTTAATGAAAAAAGTGAACACTATTATTTTTCTACTAATTTTAAAGCGATTTGTGACATTTGGAAAATTTTGTTTTCGTTTCTCCCAGTTTGGTTCTGTCGAACCCATACTAATATTTGTAATAATATTACAGTGAAATAACGTTAAAAAGAAAAACCGTGATACCGTAATATTTTTATACAATATTGAAAAGAAACAACGTAATACGAAAAAAGTAAAATCAAAGGAAATGTTGGTTTCAACGAACCCCCCACCCCCCACATACGAAGTCCTAAGGTTATTCATAATCGTGTATTTTGCTGCACAGTGAGAATAGCGTAGCTGTAATGACTTACATTTCATTCCTCTTAGTTACAGATACAGAAGAGTCTGCTCGAGGGACTGTTGCCAGTTTCACCTCAGGCCTTCCAAATGGTAAGTTATCATCGTTATTTTAAGCTATCCTTAAGTCGTAAAGTGTGGTATAAAAGTTCAACTTTGTTGAGAAGCCATCTGTTATATCCATATTACGTCAGTTTTCACTTTAGATATTTCGAAACCGTTTTTACAAAGAAATATGTCTGTGCTCAGGGAACTGAGTTATATCGTTAAGCGAGATTTACACAACTAACCATAAATATTTTATTACGCATGACTTGAATATTTTTCGGTGCATACTATTGATGATTTGTCGCGGGTTATCAGCCAAGTCGATTTGATTGCCAACTTATAGCACAATATTTGAAACATTTCTTACAACCGTAAATATGGGAAAAAGGCGTTTATAATGAATTTTACATGAAAGAATGATGTATCGCACCGACAATTTTTAGAATTCACATTAAATACAACGCAGCTTTTTATCGTGAAATAATGTTGTATGTCACTGGCACTACACTTGGAAGCAACATTGTGTTTTTGCATCACATACCTTCACTGCATGAAAGATTTTATGGTAAGGGTTATATTTAGGTGGTAGAAATGCGAACATACTAAGATAATTTTTTCGGAAGTGGTGCGAAGAATGCTTTTGTACAGTTGTTTTAAATGTTCTATAACAAGAGGGGTCCTGTTTCATGTGGAATTTCTTACATTATAATGATCCCAAGGCCGAAGTTAACTTGTAACTACTTCTAGTCACAATAGTGAATGGATCTGTTGGACTGAGCCACATAGCCTGTGAAATGGAGTCTGAGATCTCGTTTCATTCCTTTTTGTAGCCCAGAAAAATCCTAAAACTGTTCTTGACTCATTTCTATAACCTGAAATGGTCTAATAAGTCTAGCCTCAGCTATGACACATTTCTCGTCATCAGGTATCATTAGACTAGAATTTTGCATCGATTAGTTTCCCTTTCCTGTTCTCATACTGTTTTCCACTGTGTCTAAGTCTCTTATTTTTACCATCTTTCCATTCACTTATTATGTTTCCCTCTCTTCCGTTATTTAAATATTTTATCAAGGAGGAGAAATATTCGCACTCTACACGCGGTCCGTTGTTGAAGTCATAGACGCGCCATACAACATTCTTCCAGGACTACAAATTTTCAGATTAAAATTTTCCACCTGAACGTTCATCTAAGCACTTCCTGCCTATGCACTTCGTGTGTAGGATGTTCTATATAACATTATTCTGCATAAATGTCACTTCGATAAAAAGAAAGTTCCATACAACTTTCTTCTTGGGGACTTCTCAATTAATTTTTATTTTGGTTGATTAACTACCATCTTTTAGGTGTTTCGTAAAAAATAACACTCTGTATACTACCTTATAGTATGAAATAAGCCTAATGTAGTCTACAATACAAAAGTATTCCTATTTTTATTTAATTTAATTATTGTAATCTTCTACAAGAGGAAGATTATCTGCAGTATAAACTGCAGATTAATTGTCTTTTTCTTCTGTTGTTAGTTTCGTTTCCGAAACAAGGTTGACTCGGCAGATATTATTAGGGCAGATATGGATCTGCGACTACACCTTTCTTGTCACAGTATACAGAGTGTTAGCAGCTTGAGCTATTATAATGGCCATTATAATGGCTTTTGACCTATCACCTAACGGACCAAAAATGTTAACAAACACTTGGGCTAAAATTAATGCTTTCCCCAGAAAGAATTGTCTAGTCTAGAATTTTTATGTTCATTATTCTTTCGAATTATCGCTTCAAAGTATAGGGAGTCATAGCTATTAGGGAAGTATAGAACATGAAAGACAAGTTTATTATGTACAGTACCTTGGAGCTAAATGAAAGAATACGGCCACTACAGTAATTTTCAAATGGGAAGCGTTTTCCTTCACCGCCAATCACGTGTACGAGCTAAAGGAGTACCGCTATCAGGAAGGGTCTTCCTTCCGTCTCGCCGTTTCTGATTGGACCGCGTATCTAAGCAAGAGGAAGAACAAAACGCTTCCCGTTTGAAAAATACTGTAGATGGCCACTTTATATTGAAAGTAGTTTGGAAATTTTTTTGCTGTTTATTCGTGTCTTTAAACAGCACAGACTTCTACTGATCTGCACGAGATCCTTGTTCCTTCTTATTAGGTAAAATAAAAACTGATTATTAAGCATTATCCATAACGTTATTGTGTTACGTGCACGTCAGAGATAAATGACATTATGTCACAAACTTGGAACATTAAAGAGGAGCGAATATATACAGAGTCTCTGAGAATGAGCTTTCTCATGGTTTCTTAGGATTCCCATGAAGTATGTATCATATGTAATGAATTGGAAGAGTTTCCAAATGACCTTATTAAGTTTCAATATGACCAACCATTAACACCATGACAGACGTCAAAGCGAAATTAAGTTTCAGCCCACACTCTGGCAGAAACATCGGGCTTAATGCTTGCAATTGCTTGCTTAGGGGTTCAACATACTCAAATCTTTCACTGCAGACGTAGCTTCAGTCTCTTCCACAAGATGGCACACACTTTTGACTTTGTGGAATATCTAATTGTAGACAGCGGTGAGAAGCAGGGGTTTGAACAAGGACTTTCGGGTTCTTTCAACATCTCCTTCTGATGATCCGAGCCTTCCTGTTGTTTTTTCATTTTTGTGTACTGCAGGTCTTCTTAAATTGTTTGTGTTACCCCAAGCGTAAGTCATATATGCAGTTTCTCTTCTATGGTAAACATTTCAAATAAGGCAAACAGATAGAAAACAAAGAGCACTTTAACACAGACAATTTGTATGCATGTTGTGATTTTTGTAATAACGCACAACAGCGTTTCTAGAGTACGTAACACTGTTCAAGCACATGTCCGCAAAATGATAAAGTTAGCAATAATGACTTTATATGACGACAACCTTAACAAAACAAAAGCCGCACACACACACTCACACATACATGAACGCAATCTGTTTGAGTTACTACATTATTTTAAAGACATTTTCAATTCATTACATACTTCACAGGAAACAATCCCCGCCATTCATTCTCGGAGACCTTTATTTTTTATTTACTTCATCTTTTCTGAGTGAAACTTGGCAAACTTCTTTTGCATATACATACAAAATCTTACGCTCCTTTTGTATCGAGGTCTTAAATCTAGATTATTTTATTTTTTGGGGAAATGACGGAGTTCGTTTCTTTGCAACAATACCATGCTGTCACATTTGCCCTCTTCCAAAGGGTAACTAGCTCGTTTTTACGCAAAGGGAATAGTGCTTTACATCCCAGAAAAATATGAGAATTGTATATTGCGATACAATAATAGTAAGTGCATCATTGGAGAAACGGGAAAGAGTTTGAATGAGAAGCCGAGATTCGAATGCATATAACACTTACCACACTGATTTTTTCCGATAGCGAATAATAAAAGTAGCACCTACGAGAAAATAATTAATCACTAACAGCTGTTCGAAGTGGTGCTCAAATTACAAGGGTAGCAACCACAAAAAGTAGTGACTATTTTAATTTCGGTGGTGACCGATGCATCGATTAATTTAGCGCAAGCGCAACTAGTGGAATCATAGGTAGCTGGTAAAAGTAAGTAAAGTGTTCCCTATACAATCCATAGAGGCCCAGAGGGTTCCAGGAGCTTGAGACTCCCAGATTTTTAGACATTCGGCACGTGGAGGTGTAACGTTGCCAGCCTTACGCACCGGCCGCCTTTACCCCCAGGATTGATCCTGGTACTCATTTTTGTTGGAGACTGAGTCGACTCCAAGGCCATAGTGCCACCAGAAGGATTAGGCCAGTTGAAAAACTCCAACAACTTCATCGGGATCGAATCCGCGACCTTCCGGTTTGTAGCGCATCGCCTCAACCTCTATGCTACGGCGTACCCCCATATTTAGCTGGTGGATGGATTAAATCTCAATTAAATATTAAGAAAAAAAGATTGAAGGTTATTTTAAATTGTTAGAATTGAACTAGAAGATACGACTATATTCCACGTCTGGAAAATGTACTACATATCACAAGTTAAAGGGTTTGATATAGTAACTCGCGTAGGCTGCAAAGAAAGAGAAAGATGTAGGTAGGTTATGTTATCAGCACTGGTTGCCAGGAAATCCAAATTTTTACCATGCTAGCATGAAAGGCTAATGGATCAAAAACACTGTCGTGGGAAAAAAATATTTGCCTGATGCCAAATCCTCAATTCCGTAAAAATGGACGTAAGCCTTTTACTTCCATTGTACAGATATACAGAATATAAATGAACTTCTGTTGTGTTAAAAATTCACAAGTTTAATTAACTTGTAAACTGTGGCCAGACAAAATGTAGTAACCCTTTTTTCCGAAAATAAGGTTAGGTTCCATAGCTGATAATGAAATATAAATGCTGGCCGAAGTAGGCAACCCTACAGAAATTCTATGGTGGATAAAAAACTTGAAAACCATAACAAGCTTTTTAGGAAGTCTCAAATTCAAACTGGCCAATAAGTGTAACCACCATAATAGCTCAGCATACTAGTCACATGTACCAACTAATATCTTTCGATGAGAAAGTTGCAGTGTATAATAATTTCTATACTTTTACTATATTTTTATTCAGACTGTTGTTTCTCTCTCCTGGAAAATTTTACTTTTGAGGGTTACGCGATTTGGCTTGGACACAGTCGCTATGTTGTGGTATATAATATACTTACAAGTTAACAGAAATATGTTTCCGTAAACATTAGAAATGTTTATTTCAATATTTTTCTATCTCGAATTACATACTAACTTGCTTTTCAGGACTTTGTATATCTGCTTTCATTTGTATACTCTGTACTGTAGGTGTTTATTTTGTCTGCATTGGAAGACAGTACATCACATGGACTCCGTATTCTGGAATTTAGATTTCATGGAGAGTCCGCATTGTTTTTAATACTTGTCCTCACACGACCATGGGGAATGAACTGAAAGTTAATTCGCTGCGAACAAAGGCAGCAGGCGCAGAGTAGAGTGACTGTATTTTTAGATTTTTGTAATAAACTGGTGGCGAGGTGTGGGGGAATGTGTCCTGCAAAGGAAGCTTGAATCCGGCCAGGTTAATTAAGTATACAAAGGATAACCAATACCGTCAATATTTCAACTGGTAGCACAAATTGCAATCCCGTTTAGTTGAAATCAATAAAGTTATAGTAGTCGACAGCATGGGATTTGTTCCCAATCCCCTCTGAGCCTACCTTAAAGCTGCTGTGTGCACACAAGAGATCTGTCTCAGAAAATGTCAACAAACTCAGCACTTTTGAGAATCTTTCTATTCCGCATTCTCCTTTCCATCCATTTCTACTTTTTTTTATATCCCACTCACTTTGTTCGGTACATTCTCTTCCAGCAACCGTGTGTTAAATGCTCGCTCTATCTTCAAACTATTTACGTGCAATAAATAGTGACATTATAATAAGAGGATATTTTAAGAGAAACTTTCCTTTAACACCGGGATTCAAATCAGTGAACTCCGTCTTAACATGCAGATTCTCTACCAATTGAGCAGCCAGTGTTCGAATCACGGCGCCAGATGGCATCTTTCTGCTATGAGTACCCTTAGGGCCTGTATGACGACCTCCTGCTATCGTATTTATCTACCAGATAGAGAACCTATCTGGAAGTTGGCCAAGAATTGCGTATTATGGTCTGCTGACAAAATCTGTCTGGGAAGACAACTTCCAGATAAGCTAGCAGGAGGATGGAGTGGCTGACAAAGTACCAACTGCTAGTTAGAGATCTTGGTTGAAACAAGATGGCAGGACGCGGAACCTTTCTGGCCACCTTATTTTCAGAATTGATGCTGGAAGATTTAATTTACACAAAAATGTCACATATGAATGAAATAGAAGTGCACAAATCGATTAATGCACTTAAAACGATGTGTTATTATGTAATTTAATTGTACAAATACAAATCCGAGCTGCCGCACCTAGCGGAGGACTACGGAACTACAACAAACACACCTCTTTGCTCAATCAGCTAAGGACCATTTTACAAATTTTTACTGCGTTCTTGCCGGTAGCAGTTCAGAGGTGGTATTACAAGTCATCTTCCAGTTAAGCTATCTGGAAGTCACGTATCGGGAGGAATTGTCGACAGGTGGTAATACAGGCCCTTAGTTTTCGAATTCTGTGAATTGTGAGGCACACTGATTTATTAATTTTGTGGCCGGGTTTCCATTTATTGTATAGTATCATTTAAAATGTATTTATGAATCCACAGAATATTGTTTCTGTTGATCATTGCATGAGAATGTAACGAGCTAGCTCTGTTGGTAGAGCATCGGCACGATTATCCATAGGTCACGTGTTTGAATCATGATGTCATATGCTTCTTTTCCTGAAACATTCTCATATATTATTCAACAGAAACAAACTCTGTGGATTCATTTAACATATCTACTGGATCATGTACGTTAAACGGAAATATAATTTATGTTACTGTGAAACTTTTGAAAGGTATTCCTTATTTTGTTATATACAAAGCCAATATGTTATTTACCCTCTCTTTCGGACGTTCTGTTCCGTTTCTTCTTTTCTAATCCATCCATTAGAATCTATTTCTACCAGGCATGTTTTTTTTCAATCGCAACTTTAAATAGAACGCACAGAATATATTACATATAAAAAGGATAGGAAAAAAGAAAGAAATGAAGAAAGTGTAATGTTTTAAACTGTTTCTCACATTAGAGGTATAATTTATGGATTACAAGAAATCATCTTGACAACAAGCAACAATGCTTCTCATTAGATAGTATCTGTAGGCTAGTGTGCCTAACAGGGTTGCAATAGGATTTTCGGAGGACCACTGGATTATAATCCAGAAAATATTTAAGTTTAGAATTGCAGAAATGTTTGAAGGAAGCAGGAAGAATGGAGAGAGAATTGCTTCTTTATTCTTCTTATTCTTAGCTGTAGTTGTCAATAATTATGATCTGTTATCTTTGCTAAGTAGATTTCAGGATAATTTCAAGGTTGATTTATTATTATAACATAATATGGTTTGTTTCCACAACAACAATTCAAATAACTTTATTTTTGTTTCAACAGTTACAATATAATAATTGAGCTGTATTGGCTCAGAATACTACTGCAGTATACTTTATCTGCAAGTAGGAAAAGAGAAGCTGCAAATATTTGCCAAAACTTCTTAGCATTATACAATCAGTTTTACATTATAATGACACAAAGATGCTAAGCCTACTTGGCTTTTGTGTAATATAACATGGTTAGGTTTATGTTACTTAACTTGGTTTGCGACTATCTGATGAGAATGTGACTGCATTTAGCCGGACTGAAGTTAAGGGATGTACAGTTATTGTAGATGAAGTTCTGCGTTGCTGTGGATCATCCTGAACGGTGGCCAATAGCGAGTACTTCCAATGGCTGCAAGCTACGCTCCACGCAGTTCTAGTGATGTTTCAAATATCCACCTCCTGGTAGATTAAGTCGTGGTTATCATTGCTGGTTCCATGCTGAGTAGTGTAGAACTGTACTATTATATATTCAGACTTGTGGTCTGTTGCTAAATTGGGGCTGTGCCCTTACGAAGCGACGATCGGTGAGAGAATGAGAGAAAGTCTAACGGCCAAAATGCGTTCACATAATCATCTTACAAAGAGTCGAGTTCTAGAATCCCATGGAAGGCTCTTCTAGAAGTGTCTAGTAGCTTCCATCCAGAACTAGGGTACATTTACAGAGAATGACATGCTGTAATTATTCTGTAACATAAAAAATTAATATGTGAGCATTTACATTATAATTGCAATGTATAATTACAGAGAAATTTAATAATTTCAATGCGGTGAATAATCGATTTATTCATAAAGCTGCATCTAATCGATGGCACTAATCGATAGGACGGCTTTAAGTAAGCTAATGTATTCTGTCTGTAGCGCCAAGTGAATGTTAATGAGCTGGCACTCGACTTATCGATATCAGTTCGATGTCGGCAATGCAGCTTTCTGTTGCTAATTGACATTAATTAGTAATTCTGCTGATAATAGCTAATATTAACAAGAATAGATGTGCAAAATTATTCTTTAGTTCATTATAGTACAGAATATAACATATGTTTTCTTTTTCTAAGCATATATAAATAGGTACAAGTGTGCCAAGAATTCTGGCTACTGATAATTGGCATCAGTGCCATCTAGTGATTTGTATTAATACTTCATTACTAGTAATTGCTATAAAGGTATAAAAAATAGGCTCTAAGCTGTACGAGCTTACATACTGGGGGGGGGCCCAAGAAAATAGAAAAATTTACTGAGCAGGCAGTGGACACAGCTTAGATATAGGCCTTTTTAGTATAGAATTGGCCGTTTTGACTGTTGCTACTCTAACTTTACCATCTGGACCAGGATGCACTTCTATAATCCTAGCCAGTGGCCAGTTCATAGGAGGAACATTGTCCACCATTAATATAACTAATTGATTAGTTTTCAGATTTTGAGTTTCTGTGTTCCACTTCTGTCTCTGTTGCAAAGTATTTAAATACTCTTTGACCCATCTGGCCCAAATGCATTGTGACTGTTGCTCTAACAATTGATAGCGTGACAGCCTGGACAGGTTTATAGACTGTATGTCTGGGTGGGGGATAGAATTTAAAGGAGCACCAATGAGGAAGTGACCAGGGGTTAATGCCATGTAGTCTTGAGAGTCGCTGCTCATCGGTGTCAGTGGTCTACTGTTGATGATGGCTTCTATTCTGCATAGAAGTGTGCTGGCTTCTTCATAGCTGTAGATAGTGTCTTTCATCACCTTGTATAGAATAGTTTTCATGCTGCGGTTAGATCTTTCTACAAGTCCTGCCATGTGGCTTGCCCTTGGTGGCAGAAAATGGAATTGTATATTTAGATTTGCTGTAAAGTTCATTATATCTGTGTTAGCTTGCTCCGTCTGGAATTGTTCATAGAGTTCACTCAGCTCTCGTGAGGCTCCTATGAAGTTTCTGCCATTATCCAGGTATAGGTGGGAAGGTAGTCCCCTTCTAGAAACGAATCTTTGCAAGGATGCAATGAATGCTGCTGAAGTGGCTGCTGTTACCAATTCAATGTGCGCTGCTTTGGTACATAAACATATGTGCATACAGATGTAAGCTTTATATACTGTTTTGCCTCTCCCATGATCCTTCAAAGAGATAGGACCTACAAAATCTATGGCTGTGGTGTCGAAAGCTCGGTTGGGAGTAACTCTGGCTTGGGGTAAAGTTCCCATGATTTGCTGTGCTTTGACAGGGCTATGTCTAAAGCATGTGAGACATCCTTTTAAGGCTGATTTTACAGTTTGAACTCCATGGATGGGCCAGTATTGTTGTCTTAATGTGTACAGTATGCCTTGAGGGCCTTCATGTAAGTTTTTCAGATGTGTGTCTCTGACAATGATGTCTGTAATATGGTGCTTGGCAGGTAATATAATTGGATGTTTAGCATTGTAGTCTAAATCAGTATGGTGCAGTCTTCCACCTACACGTAATATGCTATCTTTATCCAAGTATGGATGCAGTGGCAATAGTGAACTGCTTCTAGAAACACAATTATTCTTTCTAATGTGAGCCATGTCTTCTGAGAAGGCTTCTTTCTGAGTAGCATGTATGATAGCATTGTGAGCTTTATGTAGTTCTTGCAGGCTGATAGGACCAACAAATCTATCAGACTTGTGTAGACAGTTGTGTTTGAATCTCAGAATATAAGCTGTATTCCTGAGTAGCTTTCTGAAAGAGGAATATCTATGCAAGTATTCGTTGTGTGTACTTATAGTCATAAAGGCTTTTGCTGTTTTCTTGGTTTCTGGTATTTCTTCTGTCTGAAATACATTGTCAGTGGTAGGCCAAAAACATTCATCTTGTGTTAGGAATTTTGGACCATTCCACCATAGAGTTTGGTTATGAAGCTTGTTAGGTGAGACAGGTTTAGTGATGAGATCTGCAGGATTCTGCTGTGTTGGCACATGTCTCCATTGACAGTTTTCTGTAGCAGCTTGAATTTTGGTTACTCTGTGTGCTACAAAAGTGTTCCATTTGTGTGGAGGCTGTGTGATCCACTGTAAGGTTATGAGACTGTCAGTCCAGAAATATACTGCTGATATCATAATCTGCAAAGATAAGCTTACTTTTAGGTATAAGCATGCTGCCAACTGAGCTGCTCAGAGCTCCAGTCTGGGCAAAGTAATCTGCTTAAGTGGGGCCACTCTAGATTTACTTGTCAATAGTTGAATTTGTGTTTTGTGGCTTTCATCTTCAGATTTTATGTAGCATGCTGCTCCATATGCCTGTGGGCTGGCATCACTGAAAAAGTGCAGTTCTACATGACTGAAATTGAGTATTAGAGTGTTCCTTGGGATTCTGTATAATTCTACATAGTGAAGTTGTGAATATAGTTCATTCCAGGCCTTCTGTATGTCAACAGGAGCTTGCTGGTCCCAACCTATGTCATTCAGCCAAATCTGTTGCATAATACATTTAGCTGCAGAGATGATGGGGGCAATTAGTCCCTGAGGGTCATATAGAGTACAGATGGCAGATAGAATCTGTCTCTTAGTGGTAGCTGCTGGTAATGACTTCACTGTGTACTGTAGCAAGTCTTGTAATGGATTCCAGTGTAATCCTAGTGTTTTGACTGTATCCTGCTCTTCTAACTGAGTAAGTGTAGCTTTAGAGAGCTTTTCTTGTGGCAGTGTTCTCAAAACTTCTTGTGAGTTAGAGCAAAACTGTGTTAGGTTAAATCCACCTGTCTGTAATAGTTGTGACACTTCTGTGGCTGCTAGTATAGCTTCCTGCTCTGTAGAAAATGATGCAAGGAGATTATCAACATAAAAGCAAGTAGATAGCAATTTGGATGCTGTGGGAAATCTGTTTCTCTCATCCTCTGCCAACTGGTTGAGTACTCTGGTTGCTTCAAAAGCTGAACAGGCTTGTCCATATGTGATAGTGTTGAGCTGATATATCTTCACTGGAGTGGATTTAGAATGTCTCCAGAAGATTCTTTGGAAGTCTCTTTGCTGTGGCTGTACCATTACCATCCTGTACATTTTCTCTATGTCAGCACTCACAACATATGGGTGGCATCTGAACTTCAAGAGTATGGTGTAGAGATCAGGTTGCACACAGGGTCCTGTGTATAGGATATCATTGAGTGATGTACCTGTTGAGGTTTTGAATGAAGCGTTAAAAACTACTCTGAGTTTTGTGGTTTCTGAGTCTTCCTTTAAGACAAATTGGTGTGGAATATAATATGCTTCTGGGCCATCCTGGTAGAAACTTTCTTCCACTTGGGTCATATGACCTAGGGCTTCATATTGTTGCATGAAGTCTGAGTACTGTTGGAGTATAGTAGGCTGTTTATGGAGTCTGGTTTCATTAGAGAAGAAACGTTTCAAAGCTCCAGTTCTAGAGGCACCAAGATTATCTGTGGGCTTCTTAAATGGTAAGGTTATTGTGTAGCGTCCATCTTTATCTCTCTGTACTGTTTCTTGAAAATGTTGCTCGCATATGGAGTCTTCTTCAGATCTTACTGGTTGGATAATTTCTTCCATTTCCCAGAATTTCTGCATGTTCTTGTGGATTTGTTCTGTTATGCTTAAGTGGCAACGTGGTTCTTGTCTTCTACCCTGAGTGTAGTGTATTTGCCCTGAGAGAATCCAACCTAGTCTGGTCTCTCTGATGAATGCTTTATGTTTGTTGGTTTTGTTGATGGGTATAGTGTGTCCCATTAACAAGTTCCAAAATACATCTGCCCCTAGCAATATGTCAATGGTACCGGGTATGTGAAATCTGTTGTCTGCTAGCACAGTGTCATTAGGAATTCTTAAGCTGGTGACATCTATAGGTGCACTGGGAATGTCTTTGGCAATCTGGTTAATGATGAGGCACTGTAGCTGTCTTTTGTAGCCATTGCCATGGGCGTCACTTATCTGTATGTGTCCAATTTCCAAGATATTGGAGGTGTGTAGGTTTACACCGGTCACAGCTATGGTGGTAGGCTTGGTTTGTAACTGTAGCCTATCAGCCAAATCTTGAGTTATAAATGTGTGCGTGGCACCTGAATCCAATAATGCTCTGGCTTTTATGAGTCTGCCATTCTGAGCTTTCACTAGTATTTCTGCTGTGGCAAGAAATGTATGAGTTTTGGGCGTGATTTGAGCATTGTTAGCAAATGCTGTGCCTGTAGCATTGCTGCTGGTAGTAGCTGGAGATTGTCTAGTACCACTGTGGCTTTGGTTTCCGTTTTGTCTGTTAGGCAATCTACTATTGTATTGTGTAGTTGTATGTTGCCTATATTCATTGCTGCGAACCTTGTCTTGGTGTAGCAGTGTGTGATGGCGTTGTTTGCATTTATAACAAGATGTAGATGTGCAGTTTCTGACGTGATGTCCTGCTCTGAGACAATTACTGCATAGTCTATTAGTGTTTACAAAGTTCCATCTCTGTGTGTTATTGAGGTTATGGAAGTCTTCGCATTTGTGTAGCTGGTGATCTTGCCTGCACAGTATACAATTGTTGGCTGCATGGGCAACAAAGGTACGTGGGCTCAGTTGTCTGTGGCAAATAGGCTTGTTCTGTGTATTGTGTACAGTTTTAGGCCTGCTGGAGCTGTCTGGTGTCTCCAGAGCTTGTCCCCTTCTCTGTAGGAAGTTACAGAGTTCTTTGAATGTGTTTAGCTGATCTACTGTGCCCTCTAGGCTCCATGCTTTGAGCGTAGTAGGGTCAAGTTTAGACGTGAGAAGATGAGTGAGCATGTAGTCCCATCTAAGGTTCTCTGGTGTGATAGATTCTATTGACCTAACTTGTCTGGTAAAGTGGTCAAGTAAGTCCATTAATTGACTGGGTGATTCCTTAGGGATCTTGCTATAGTCAATCAAAGACTGTAATAACTGTTGCAGTATAATTTTGTTGTTCTGAAACCTTTCATTGAGTAAGTTCCAAGCGGTTTCATAACCTTTAGCAGTTAATGGTAGTGTGTCAATGAGTTTGTTGGCTGGGCCTTGCAATGCTATTCTCAAATAGTGAAACTTCTGAACTGGATCAAGCGAATTGTTGCTGTGAACAAGTGAGATAAACAGTTCTCTAAATGGTAGCCAATCTGAATGCCTGCCGTTGAAGTGTGGCAAATTTATCTTTGGTAGCTGAACTCTAGGAGTGCAATTAGCTTGAGTGTTAGGTTGAGTTGTATCTTGAGGCTGAACTTGTGTCATGTTAGCCTGTGAGTACTGTGTTTCATAATCTCTAATCTTTCTGCGAGCCATGCCTACAGTTGTGTAGTATGTCTCTTCGAAAGCTTGTCTTTCTCCTTCCCAGTCCGGTTCTGTGTCACATGTTTCTATTTTGCCCTGTATTTCCTCAAAGTCCCTTAATAGTGTGTTCTCTTTAGATAATCTGTAGACTATCTCTTCAATATTGTCTTGGTCTACTTGAACTGACAAAACATATTGGTAGAATCTAGTTAACTTTCCTTTGATGACTGCCCTCTTCTGCTTGTAGTTCTTAAGTTTGGAGGCATCTGTGGCAAGTACTTGTGAGTCTGGCATTGTGAGGGGTGGTGTATGACAGTGTGTTATAAGGAAGGCTGTCACTTACCTGATTATCCAGTAAGACTGTTGTCCCTTGCACTGCTCTACCAGAATTCTTGCACCTTTTCTTACCACTAGGCCTGCTATGACTGCTCCTAGTATATGATGCAGTTAACATAGGCTGAAAATACAATAGAGTATTAGAATTGTACAAATACAAGATGTGTTTTACAAACAATATACACTGTTGGTATGAGGAGTGGACAAAGTGATTATCCAAGGTGTGGATAGAATCCAGGCTCGTTGAGGACCAAAAAATGTAGGTTTTTGGTCTGAGGAGTGGATGAAATGTACTTCCACGGCGTGGGTAGAATCCAGGCCCGGCAAGGACCAAAAAATGTAGGGATCCGGGCCCGCTGAGGACCAAAAAATGTAGGCTAGTGTGCCTAACAGGGTTGCAATAGGATTTTCGGAGGACCACTGGATTATAATCCAGAAAATATTTAAGTTTAGAATTGCAGAAATGTTTGAAGGAAGCAGGAAGAATGGAGAGAGAATTGCTTCTTTATTCTTCTTATTCTTAGCTGTAGTTGTCAATAATTATGATCTGTTATCTTTGCTAAGTAGATTTCAGGATAATTTCAAGGTTGATTTATTATTATAACATAATATGGTTTGTTTCCACAACAACAATTCAAATAACTTTATTTTTGTTTCAACAGTTACAATATAATAATTGAGCTGTATTGGCTCAGAATACTACTGCAGTATACTTTATCTGCAAGTAGGAAAAGAGAAGCTGCAAATATTTGCCAAAACTTCTTAGCATTATACAATCAGTTTTACATTATAATGACACAAAGATGCTAAGCCTACTTGGCTTTTGTGTAATATAACATGGTTAGGTTTATGTTACTTAACTTGGTTTGCGACTATCTGATGAGAATGTGACTGCATTTAGCCGGACTGAAGTTAAGGGATGTACAGTTATTGTAGATGAAGTTCTGCGTTGCTGTGGATCATCCTGAACGGTGGCCAATAGCGAGTACTTCCAATGGCTGCAAGCTACGCTCCACGCAGTTCTAGTGATGTTTCAAATATCCACCTCCTGGTAGATTAAGTCGTGGTTATCATTGCTGGTTCCATGCTGAGTAGTGTAGAACTGTACTATTATATATTCAGACTTGTGGTCTGTTGCTAAATTGGGGCTGTGCCCTTACGAAGCGACGATCGGTGAGAGAATGAGAGAAAGTCTAACGGCCAAAATGCGTTCACATAATCATCTTACAAAGAGTCGAGTTCTAGAATCCCATGGAAGGCTCTTCTAGAAGTGTCTAGTAGCTTCCATCCAGAACTAGGGTACATTTACAGAGAATGACATGCTGTAATTATTCTGTAACATAAAAAATTAATATGTGAGCATTTACATTATAATTGCAATGTATAATTACAGAGAAATTTAATAATTTCAATGCGGTGAATAATCGATTTATTCATAAAGCTGCATCTAATCGATGGCACTAATCGATAGGACGGCTTTAAGTAAGCTAATGTATTCTGTCTGTAGCGCCAAGTGAATGTTAATGAGCTGGCACTCGACTTATCGATATCAGTTCGATGTCGGCAATGCAACTTTCTGTTGCTAATTGACATTAATTAGTAATTCTGCTGATAATAGCTAATATTAACAAGAATAGATGTGCAAAATTATTCTTTAGTTCATTATAGTACAGAATATAACATATGTTTTCTTTTTCTAAGCATATATAAATAGGTACAAGTGTGCCAAGAATTCTGGCTACTGATAATTGGCATCAGTGCCATCTAGTGATTTGTATTAATACTTCATTACTAGTAATTGCTATAAAGGTATAAAAAATAGGCTCTAAGCTGTACGAGCTTACAGTATCCAAGCATTATTTTTAAGGCTATTACATTTAAATTGTTATTAAATCCAACTTAATAAAAAACTATAGGCGTTATTACTGTTCTAGTGTGATTTAGAATGAAAATAAATGCACTGAGAATAAAATTGTAAATACTATGAATATGAACAATAGCATAAGTCTACTAGGCCTCTGAAAGCCCTTTAACGATATGTTAAAGGATTGGATACATAGGTATCTGATTTCTTCTTCCACTGACAGATAGCTGGTGTATGTGAGTATGTTTACAAACTTTCTAATACTGTAGGCGTAGGCCATGTTTGCCTATTTAGAAAATATTTATGGGGGTCTTCTATGTTTATACCTTAGTCGACAGGTACTTCAACAGTCTGTTGATACCAATGTGACTGATTTGAGGTAGGCCTACTCTTAATGAGTTTTAAGTTTCAACACATTCAGAAGAGACCGGCAAATGAAGTGTAAATTCAATCATTCATGCATTCATTTGGTTTTCAGTGCAGAATGCAATATTTTCACAGTAACATGTATCATTCTTTGGGGTATGTAAACTTAACTTTACTATGCTGTAGAATAGGAGGTGTGATAAGCATATTTCCTTCAGTATATATCGAATTAAGTACATAATCATTTTTAATATAAAATAAGTTTTCCTTTTCCTACCGTATTTGTGTTAATAAATTTCAAACCTTAGCATATCATCTTGTGTAAGATAACGTTCTATAGCAAAAGAGCACCTTTACAGGTCCATAAACTTTAAAAACGACTGCTGCATCATTTACATAATGTGACTAGAAATGTCGTTCTTCGAGTCTCTTCGTTTATATTGTTACACTCGAATGGACACGGAGGCTGTATACTTGAGAATTTCGATGGTAGTGTAAACTAACATACACAGAACTCATAAAAAAGGTTTTAAATATTTAATTCTGAATGTAAGCTAGGTAGTCCCACTCCTAACTGTCACAATAAAAGCGGAATATAGGTGGCAGATAAAACACTTCAAGTGAATGTTAAGTACCTGGTTGTTTATGTATGAGTGGAGAGGAACAAAAAGCGCAATTTCGTTCTAGCGTAATTGTAACTACCCTAGCATCCAGTCAACCGCTACGAAAACCTAGAGTCTAGTATTCCTAAAAATAAGACCCTCTTTTTTTATAAGCATCGCTTAGTGGATGTGTTTCAACGAGAATGAGTTACTGAGGCACAGTCGATGGGTCAGTAGTAAAAGCTCACTGTTCGATAATAATGAATTCATCCTCAATAAGATTGCGTTGGGTTTACTTGTAGGAATTGTTCAGAGTAGAGTTTCAAGAAACAAATAATTTTTTACTACATTCTCTCTGCTGTTAAAACATATTTATATACATATAATTATCATATTGCGTTTAGACACAAATACGGCCATTTCAGAGTTACAAATAAGACAGATACAAGAAAAATTACAACAAATAATCACAAAGTTAAATTAAATATAAAAATTCATAAAGAGCATAGAAGGGATTTCTTATTAACTATTTGTAGACTATGTTTGAAGACAATAACACTCGAAACTATCGCGGCGCTGATTGGCTATTTACGATGATTTCTCGGGTTGTCTGCCGTGTCAATAGTATTAAATTAAAGCTTTCGACCATCATCGCACCATGGCCTTCCTCAGAAATGTTTGGTTGGAATGAGTGTTTTCACATTTGTAGGGACGAGGAATAATATTAATGGAGAAAAGTTATCTCATTGACTAATTTAATAATTCTACTCCTAAAGTAAAAATAGAAATCAGTGCAACAATGGTCTAAACAAGAAAAAGTGTGGTAGGGTCTCAACGTTCTGAACAGTATACCGTATAACTAAGTAGTTACATTGATCTAGCAAGATAGAACACCCCACTTCAAACAAAACTGGATTTCCCTAATGTTTGAAAAGTCACAAGTGTGGATCGTTGACTTGGTTTCTCGCCAATCTAAAATAAAAATAGTGACTTAGATCACTGTTGCGCTGACCCCTTCAATTGTTCAAGTTTCGAATTTCACGAAGAGAGGTTTACAATGAGACCTACTGAGACATTCTTTGATGATTCGAAAAATGATCTTTTCAGGTATCATGATATTTAAAATTCTGCTCGAACTCCCCCAAAGCAATAATAATAAATACATTTATCTCATGACTAACTTGAAACAAGCACCAACATTGGGCTGAGCACTCACCCGGGCTGCCCTTCATGTCCTTGCCAGGTCAAAAATATGTGTGACAGGTCGCGGTCTTGTAAGGCCCCAGTGACGTGGGCCACATAAACATCCCTGCGACAGGACAGGTTAAAGTGAGAGGAAGAATTAATATACTTTTATTTAAATTGCCTACAGCGATTCAAAGTAGACAGACTTTTAAAATTCATTCTATACTATTTATTCATATCGCCTGCGCAGTTATAAGTAGAACCAGCCAAAGAGTAACCTTGAAGAGCAACAAAGGCGAACCCAAACCAGTGATAGGCCCTAATTTCATTCTAACTTTTGGTGGCGGATGTACAGTCGAGTGCACTAAAACTTTCCGATGCTTCTGGTTTCTTCTAGTGTTTTTTATTTATTGAATCTCCTTATTGCTTTAGTTCCACACTAGTGCTGGATAACCAATCTTTTATTGGTTTGAATTGAAGTCTGACCATATAAACACTATGAACAACACTCAGGCCTAGGTGAGCGGTGAAAGGGGGTGTATTATGGAAACATTTCACTTGAATGGCTAGAAGGGGGCACAACAAATGTCTTGACTAGCACCTGAATGAATCCTACTCGTATTGGTTTCTTGTAAAAAAAATCTGACACTCAAACATAACCTATGGATAGTGAACGCAGGTAGATTTCAGATTCAGGAGCGAAGGAGTGGGGGAATAAAAATACATTAAGTGGAATATTAGCCTCTGCTGAATATCCGCCAACGCGAAAAGAGAGTAAGCGGAGGGATGGGGAGCAGGGATGTCGGAGCCGGTTATATATTCCCTTGCAAACATGCGACCAGATTCCGTGCTTTCGACGGTCAGTACGTCTGCGGTTGCGATTGGCCGAAAAGCTGTTGGTTGTCATCGTCAGAAAGAAAGCGAGAGTACAATAAAAAACATTGCGTTATAAATATATCAAAGTAAATATAATAATAAAGGAAAATAAGGTATACCGGAAAAGATTGGATAGGCTCAGCCATAAAGCCATAATGGAGGCTTCGCCCCTGCTAATGTGTATTTTATTCAGTCAACTGGAAGTTTACTAGGATTTACAGTACTCGTAAAATCCAACTGAAACGCCGGGTGTTTTTCGCCGAGCTCGAATTAATTAAACTGTACATTTACGCGTACATTAGCTAACAGCTACATTCGCCTCAATCAAGTTACTATTAAGTGAAGTTAGGGAGAATATCGGAGTTTATTAAAATCCCTGAAATTGGAAATATTGATTAAAAAAGCGTACTCAAAAACATTAAACTCTCTGTATCGTCTTGTTTCCTCTTCACTCGTTCGTGAATAAACTTATAAACATGGAAGACTTGATTATGTTGATTTCAGGACATTTTGAAATGAAGTTGAAGTGAGACCCTCTTGAGCTTTCTCAGGAGCTGTTCGTATGAACTTCAATATGTACATCTGTACAGAGCTCGCGGAAGATTTACCATGTGGCCCAGTGTTCATTTAATGAGAAATGAAAGTATTTATTTATAATTCACCTATAAGGCCTCTCGGTATGTTATTGGATAGCTTAAGAGTTATAAGAACACGTTCTTATTAATGCCTCATACAGGTTTCTTTCACAACGCATATGTCAACTCACCTAATAGTAAAATGAGAGATGATATCCAGGGAGAGAATACCGGGAGCTGGCGCGCTTGTATAGGAAGCAGTTGAAGCCAACTACCATAACCCCCAAGAACAGCAAGATGATGACTAGCCATATAGAATATAACATAGATCCTGCGAAGATTCATGAGTTAAAACGACGCAACATTGTATAAGTTATATATGTGTGTGTATATATATAAATTATATATATAAATTTGAAATATCGATATGCCCTGAATTCATAATCACCCCCATAGTAAGCATTAACCTATTACAGAAGGGCCTAAAATGTACTTAAGAAACGAGCAACTATCTGTAATGGGGGTATAAATATTAAGCCTGAAAGTAAATTAGTTAAGCGATCATACGAGGGTGTATAAAAAGTAACGGGAAAACATTTTTTGGTTTGGACACTATGATTTCCTTTTATTCAAATTTAATTACAAACTCTCAAAATACTATCCTTGTGAGGCTACACATAGGTTCCAACGTTCTATCTACTTTTCAAAACACTCAAATAAGCCCTTGTTTGACACCCTCTTCAGTATACCCGAAATAGCACATTTAGTTCGTTATCGGTTTGAAAATGGCGCCCACGAAGTAATTTCTTCACTCGTGGAAACAGGTAGAAGTCTCAGGGTGCAAGATCCGGCGATTATGGTGGATGGGGCATGATTTCGATACCTAGTTGAGTGATTGCCTCTTGTGTTGCTTTGGCTCGATTAGCAGGGGCGTTGTCCTGGTGGAGGATCCACTTTTCTGTAGCCTACATCATTACGAATTATGTCTTCAACTACCCAAACGTAATGTGCATCATGTTTGCAATCTTCGCTATTGTTAATCGTCGATCTTCCTGCAGCATGGCGTCAATGGTGTTGCAGTTCACCTCAGTTTTTGACGTGGAGCATCTTCAAGACTTGTTTCACCATCTTTAAATTTTTTATGCCGTTCAAAAATCGTGTTTTTTTATAAGGCTTGGTCTCCACATGCTTCCTGTAACATTTGCAGCGTTTCAGTTCCTGATTTTTTTCAAAAGAACACAAAACCAAATTGAAGCTCCATGTTGGGTCACTGAAACACATGCTTACAAAATGGCTTCCTCAGACAAACTGAACAGCACAACGATGGTGTCGCGGATATCCCAGTGTCAGTCAAGGTAAGGCCTCTCTATTACCTTGATTGGTGAATTTTTATTCGCGCACGTTTAAACAGAAAAAATAATTCCCGTTACTTTTTGATACACCCTCGTAGTAATGTAGAACGAGAAGTATATTCTGAACAGTTATATAGCTACAAAAAACAGTTATTTGTGCTAATAAACCGAAATAAATAACTAATACAAACTAATAGAAGCCAAAATCAGTAAATGACAGTAACAAAATTTTCAGAGACATTCTCTTATTAAAACTATAATTTGGCGTCCTATGACATCTTTATATGTCGGAAGCAAATATCCCTACAGCGGAAAGTTTTCTCAAATTATGCCCTTGTGAGAGGGAGAGAGAGAGCTAGAGAAAGAGGGAGCTACATGAAAGTGGTATTTAATTCGTGTACCTTGTGAATCAAGATTTATTTAAAATGTTTCATTGAAGTTGACGTTTCCTATTTTAGGAGGGTTAATGCAATAAAAGAGACTTGTAGCTTCATCACTTTAATATATCTTTGTAGGTTATCAGTTGACATAAAATAGGATACCTGTCGCAAGGGTATTTGTCACAGATCCTTCGGGTAGCTCCCCTTTAAGGTGACTCTGAGCTTCGTTTTATTCACAATGGAGTGGAAGTGCTATCATTGTACCTTCCTATCCCAACGGATGAAGAATGCAATTTTTCGCGTTACTAATGCTCCGGAATGCTGTCCGCGTCATCAAACAGAGATTACTGTGATTGAACGTGCGCTTAATCGCATTAAGTGCATCCAACTACGAATATAAAGTCTCTAGTCCCAGTGCGTCCGTAGTGTGTATGGGAATCAGTAAATCCATTCGTACGTACGCTAGAGACTGCCCGTCAAAAGAATCCTAGATGTTAACATGAATCCAGAGGTGATTCCCTAGCACGAATTTAGTTGCCTGGATTTTTCCTCTCTGTTCTTTTCAGCATGAATCTATGTCATAGAAGGATTTGTATTCGTATAGGTCTGTCTTAATTGGAGTTAGTTGCTTCTATTAGGCGTATGCTAGAGTTTCTTTTCACAAGGTCAGAGTAAAAAGACGTCCAGGTTTTGTGCATATTGTCCCAGTACACCGAGAAAGTTTTTAGGACAACTAAATGTCACGATTTTTGAGGAATTGGTACTTGTGTTAGATAGCTACACAAGTAGCGATGGGAGTTCTCTATTGAAAACATCGGAATTATTCCATTCTTGAAAGTTCTCGCGATATCAAGAACCGTAAGTATAAAAAGTATTCGAATGGCTTAATGCTATGAAAAGCGTGTAGAGAGGATGATTTCCAGAGTTCTCGCTCAGTCCTATCACTTCGGTTAACTTCAGTATTGCCAGGCTGCCGATTCCTTAACAGACTATCGCAGTGCAGACGGGACAGCGTTCTTATGGATATTTACTGTGTGAACGCTAGTATCAGAATGCCGTTAATGTAATATCTGATGGCGCTGCATGAAACTAACTACTATTGGTTTGTGGTTCACTGTATGGGTGAGCCACGCCCATTTCGGAACGAATAGCTGTTGATTTTGTAACATGATGAAAATGCGGATGTGAAAATTCGAATAACGATTTTAGTTATAAATCGAGTCAGATTTTAGTAGTTCTCGCCTAACGACCCTGCAGTCATCCGAGAACTTTTTCATTCGAATGATCATTCGGTCGTGTATATTATATAGCAGTCCGTTGCTTTCCTTAATAATTGCCACTAAGTTGGGAGCCGTTTATAGCAGTCGTTTAATTAGGCTTCAAAATGTTGGTTGTCATTTATAGCAGTTCAGGTCGTTGGGTCTGGTATTTATAGTTGTACGTAGATTCTGATGAAGTTACTGGGGGGCGATGATCGAATTTCTGTTATATTATTCTTGTCACGTAGAAGATGGGAATGCCGGTTAGTTAGCTCAGAGGGTAGTGGGTAGCACGAGACTTCTTATCTAGGCCGTGGCTAAAGAATATCGGGGCTATGTTAACTGGGGGGTCGATGTTAAGGATTTAGGATAATTAAACAGTACAATTGATTTCCAGATCTAAATATATTCTTCCAAAAAAGAGTTTCCTTGTGTTATAGAATTAATATTGTCTTTGAGGTTAGATGATGTAAGTTCGTCGATTAATGTCTGTCTTTCACTTTGTAACTATATTCAATATTATATAAGTAATTACTGGGTTAATTCATACGCGCTATTCGTTGATTATTTCTCTTTTCACTTATATTAATTCGTCGGGTCTATTTCTATCGCGCGGAAAATTTACTCAAACAAGATTCTAATTAACCTTCACCAATTATACTTTCACTTGATTACTTTTTATCAATGTCTCTATAAATACAATATTATTGACTTACGCGCTTCGCTGAGTTCCTATTAATCCATTTCTAATGCGCGGATATATTTCACTTTTATCTCTATAATTATGCTGTCTCACGAAATTACTTGATATATTATAGTAAAGTTACGTGGTGTATTTTAGTCCTAAGTATCGTGGAGTCGGTCCTGAATCTAGTGATCGAATGATCGTGAGTGCTGGGCTCTCGGTGCTAATATGTTCTTAGGGTGTAGTGGGGGAGAGTAGTTGTCATTGGTTGTGTTAATGTTTGAGTTGCTTCTAATTGGTGAAAAAGACTTTGGTCTGCTATACTATTTAAAATAAAATCCGTTCTAGAGCGCTTGGGTAAGCGGTTTTCGCTTGGGTCATTAATTCTAAAAGTGTCAAAATCTCTTGTCGTCTCAAAGTCTACCAAACCGGATGTGGGAGGAGTCGTTTTTAGTATTCGTATCAATAACTCTGATAACTGAAGTCCAAGTTGTTTTATCTGTATGGGGTAATTTATTCCGCTTTTATCGGTACCAGTCTGTAATCTGAGTGATGTAAATCAAAAGAGTTATTAATGTTTTTATATTAAAATGATAGAAGGGTTAATAAAACATTTAGTGTTTTATATGATACTGTAGTAGATGTTATCCGCTATTAATTGGTGTAATTAGTTTTGTTGTGGCTATTTCTCTTATGGAGCAATTAATGTTTAAAGTTAGGTGTGTTATGTGGGAAGACTAAACTGTAGGGTGCGTATTGTCAGTCGGGAGGGGGCTATGCATGATGTTCTCGGTTGAATTGAGTACGAAGAACGATTACAATTATTCGAGAACAGATTACTTGATTCTTTAAATAATTCGATTCTTCGATATCTACCAGAGATACTCTACTGCAGATTTCAAGATTTTTACGATAGTAATTTGTTACTGGCATAAATTAAGTTGGCATCTGATCGAAATTATTGCTGTAATTTCTTGCTATTATTACCCAATGCTGACTTTTCCCGTTTTTTTTTTTTTTTTTTACTTTACTTTGTGCCTGTTACTAATTTACTAATTTAAGTTCTGCAACCAGTAAATTTTGATAGTTTTCGTTTTAAGTGAAGATGCCTAACAGAAAATTGCGTATAACGTGATGAACTGAAGACAGATTTTCCTGTTAAAAGAGAAACTAAGAATGGAAAATTAGGAGTTTCTTAAGCACATTAATAGTTCTGAATAATAATAATAATAATAATAATAATAATAATAATAATAATATTAATGACCTTACGTTGAGTAATCATTATCCACACTGCAACAATTTGAATGCTTTATTCGTAAAGAGTAACTGCTGAATTAAAGGCAGAAAAGTTGATTTGTGTTATTCGGTAATGTGCCATTTTTTAACAATGTGATCACCTTCCAAAAGGCACTTCAAGAAGATCAAGGGGAAAGACTTTATGAAATATCTAGCCGTATGTTAAAAGTGATTCGTGTTCACAGAATGTATTTTTCTTATTTATTTGTATTACAGTTCCGTTACGACACTGTGTTATCGACATCGTCAGGATTTCTTAAACCATAATAATTTGAAATATATTTAAAATTACAAATTACAAAACGGGAACTTCACAATAAAAAAAACTCTGGTATTATAAAAAAAAAGTTTATTCAGAAGCCATCCAGAGGTAACCCATTTTATACCTTGTCTATTGTACTGAGAGACGTAATAAGGCATCACCTTGACTTTTCTTTGATTCTCATACATTCATATTTATTTATTGTCTTGGTCAGGCGGCAAAATTGTGTATTAAAATTATTTGCCTGTCTGGTACTATGGTTAAGGTTATCGCTTCTTAAGGGGTATCTATTGTGATTGTCTTCATATAAAAGTCTCTCCTGTAAGAATAAAGGTCTGCAGTGTTAGCTGTGGTTTGAATTAGTTAATATGAATAACGCTCAGTTTGCAGTATGAACACATTTCCTATGTGAGAACTATTACCCCATAATAAGGTAAATATTTTAATACACTTGTGAAGTAGTTGAAGTATGCTAATTTTAATTAATTTCTAAGGACAGAATCCCTTAAATTTCTTAAAGAAACAAAATCGACGACCGATTAGACCAAGCATGCTGAGTATGCGTTTCCCAACGTGAGTTTGATATCGACTCTTATCCCCAGCATGTTAAAGAAAGATTGTAACTGTCTGGTTTTAATGTGAAAATGAGAATTTCTCATGTAGACTCGTTTAATAGGAAGCCATTTGCTTGAAACCATTATTTTCTAGTTTGTGTAAATCACTGTACTTCTCAAAGAGGTAGCATCATCTGCATACAACATAGAATTAGAATTTATATTATACAGTGGATCATATTGCTACAAGAAAAAGAATGGTTCCAAGCACCTAACCTTGAGGGACACCATACTGATACTCCTTATGTTTGATTTATTTCCATTTACTACAACACACTGTATTCTATTGTACAGATAACTGTTTTAAACTGCAGTTCAACCCCACTGAAGCCAAAATATTTTAACTTAGTAAATAAAAATGCATGGACAACACAGTCAAAAGCTCTGCTTATATCACAAAACCATATTGATTGTTGTTAAATATATTGTTTGATTCAATATATCCGCAAATCTCATTTCAACTGTTGATTCGAAGTTTTTTGAAAAAAATTGGAATTAATGAAATAGTCCTATAAGTGTATGGTTCTGTAGCATCTCTTTTCTTTGAAATCGGATTAACCTTTGATAGCATATCTTATTCCTATGGGCATATATACTTGGAATATGCCTGTTGTTAGGTAGTAATTTATACAAACATTTGTCAAAATATAATTAAATTTACGGCCTGTTTAATAAAGTTATTCGACATTCCATAATAATCATTGGAATTAGAGTTTTTCATATTTGCAACACGTTTTAATACCTCATAGTTGCTGACTTATTTCCATTGTTTTTAAATTTTTTAATTATAATTTTATTTATAAATAAATATATTTTATACTACACAAGACCACCCAAATGAGCAAGCGCTCGTGCTCGGGCACGGTTCAACCATTTACATTACAAAATTAGTACACAAATACAAATACGTAAAGAAAATATAACTAATTTTAAGTCAATACCTAGAAAAATAATAATAAAAAAGAAAGAACAGAAAAAAGAAGAAAAAAAAATGCATTATAAAACATATCGGAAACTAACAGTTCGAGGTATATACGACCTATGCCAAGAATGGCAAGGTGTTATTTGATAATTTTGATATCTGGCTTGTGTATGTAACTTATACAACGGACTTTTTCAAGTTCTCGAAATATGTTCGTTGGCAATTCTTTATAGTTAGGAGATTTTAGTGTTGTTCACTCTGCTATAATTAATTTTATTGTTCTGGTAACTGTTCTTGTTTTAGAGTCCGTATTAAGGTTCCTGCCTACTTTTAACTGTGAATAAATATTTAGGAGTTAATCTATCTACGCTTTCGCTTTTATTACAGCGGAAGCTGTACTCTGCGGTACCTTAACAAAACAGAATCCACTTGAGAATAAGTGGGGAGAGAGGATTTACGAAATTAAAATCTGAAATTAACTTTTAGAATTTGCTCCCTGCCGTGTGAGAAGGAGGTAGTGGCAAATTTCCGGTAGTTAGGTGAGGAGGGGGATGAATTTGTGCTAATATGGCTGAACTGCGTGTCTGTGCATTAACACACGAGGTCTTGTACTGGAGTTTGTCCTACATAATTAATCAAAAAGCATCTCTTATCACCCAGAAAAATAATTTAATAAGTTTGTAGACATCCCAAGATGTTATCCAAGTTGTTATTCGAAACAAGTAGGTTAATTGTATGAAACTGTTCCGGTAATATTGGGAGGAAAATTCTTACAAGGAACTCACAATACCACACATATGAAACCAGATCATCTAATTCTATACATATATATCCACAAAGAGCTGCTACCTTAAAAGTGTAATACATCAAGGTGTAATATTGTATAATAAATTCAGGAAAAACATTTCTCATCTAAAATACAATAGATTTAGAAGGGAAGTGACTAAAAACTTAATGGAGCACATATACTTTACTGTAGATGAAGCCGTGTGTAGTTAATACTGTAGTTAGAATTAAATATCAAATATGTCAAAATTGTAAAGAGATCTGTATATTATATACTTATTTATTGTATCTGTCTCCTTACCTGTATATTATGTATAGGTATATATGTTCCTGATATAGGCCCTATATAGGACTGTATTATATGTTTATTGACGAAGCCAAAAATCTGTAAAATTTATATGGTGAATAAATAAATACAAATACAAAATACGCATAAAAAAGTGTCCTACACACTAACTACTGATTTAGCCGATGAAGCAAACGCACATTTTTCCCTGATAGCTTATTCTCTATTTTTTAGTATTTCCCATTGCAAATATATGTTTAATGCATATTTGAAGGGGAAATTATTGATAAAATATTTTAATATTTTAATTCTTGTATTGTGTTCAGTCAAATATATTCACTAAATGTGTAAAAGCTATTAAATGTCAATTCCATGTGCATAGCATACTGAGCGCTGAGAAAAATTTTAATTCTTTCATTTGGGACTGACATTGAAATGAATTTTTTTTCTGTGCAATATGTGAGGGCTTGAGCTTAGAACATTACAGGTTTTGTTTATTACACTAATTGACTTCTAACAACCAGAATATATCAAATTATTAAACTATTCAGTCATGAGTCAGGAGAAATTCATAAAAAAAAACTTAACAAATTCACTCAAACTGTAAACATTTAGTACATACAGCATATTGATATGTGAATATTGTAAGTAACAGAAAAGTCTAAATGTCTGTTGCGTGTGGAAAGAAAAGCACTCACTCATGGTACGGCTTCCCTCTTATAAATATGAACATCTTGGGCAATCTATAGGTCTATTTTAGTGTTTACTACATTACTTACTTACTTACTCAATGACAATAGACAATTCTTCAGCAAGCTGAAGGAATATTATCTATTTTATGGAACCCGAAGGTTCATTGCCGCGCTTACCTGAGTCCGCCCTTCAATCCTATTCTGTGCTAACTCCATCCAGTCATCCCTAGGAAATCCTACTTCCCTTAAATCCATTCTAAGATTGTCCTATCTACGTCTAGGTCTAGTGTTTACTACATTACCTAGGTATATTTTGGTAGAAAGAAAATATAGTGTTTATTAAGTATAGAAAGCTTGAAAAGCCTTTGTAGAAGAAAATAAGGCATTTTTAAAAATGAATACTGCATTTGTATTAACAAACAGCCCTTTAAGAAAGTACTATTTGTATTGTTTGTGTTCCTGTTTTGTGTTAGTTTCCGTTCCATTTAGATATTACTTATTCTTTCTTTGAAACGGTAACCAATTATTCGTGTAGGATAATACAGTTATTTCCATATTTTACGTTTCTTTCTTCTGACTACTGTCCAATGCAGTCTAAGCAGAGGCACTATTATGGCTGATCAGGGATTAATTCAGGGATTTGTCATGTGTGGTAACTACCTAGGAAATAACCGTAAAGAATGGGAAGAGTTCTAAATAAATTGACTCGGCCTTTCAAAAAGCCAGTAATCAGATAAATACAGCCTATTCACAGTCCTTGGGAGATGAAATTACAGAACCGGGAACAGGCTATAAGAGAGGCACGTATACTTTGAATTTCACTAGCACAGCATTACGATTCCTACTACAAAGAGGGTAGTATGGCAGCGGCAATTGTTGATTTTTAACCATTCAGATAAGCACATTAGCCCAAAACGGTTAGCATATCCTCCTGTCCAGCCAGAACGACTAGACCTCCCTGAGCTTTCGTTAGAGACCTGGAAATTTCGTGACTTGCGAAATCGCGAAAAAGTTAAAACAGTACTTTTGTTTAACACGTTTTCTATTACCTGTATTCAATAACGCCAGAAATGCGTTCATTTACGATTCTGTACTTCTAATACCAAATTATTCCCATCAGTGAATGTAGACCTACATCTTTTTTTTCGTAATTTGAATATATACTATTGCTATATTATTTTTATGTGATTATCTTTAAAAGAAATTTTCGAATACTTATACTTTTAGTTTAGTTACATTGTTTTGCACTTATGAGATATATCCCAACTCATAGAATTCAGTAGAGCCTCTATTTTACGTACTAAATGGGGGAGATGATCCGAACTAACGAATATCCGGTTTATAGAAAAGTAATGGGAAAATCGCCAGTGTACAATACATTTTTAAAACTTACCAGTTTAAGGTTTCCATACTATACATGAGTATTGTAAACAGATAATACAGAAGGTCTATACAAAATAATTCACATAGTACTGTATTTGAATAACGTATAAATCACTTCAACACGAAATGTAAACATATTATTTCTTGACACTTCTGCTAAATTTGATCCGGACTATCGAGGAATCCGAACGAAAGGGGCCAAAAAAACGAGGTTTTACCTTTTATTTTGACTGTGCAACAATGAAAGATAATGTAAGTCTTATTCAATTTCGTAGTTATATCACCGCTATTAAACAACTTTACTGAAAGAATTTTGGATCAAATTTTCTTTTCTGCATTTGTAGAATTGTTGAGCCTTTACCTAGCCTCATGAATCAAGAGATTGACTTAAAGAAGTCGTATATTGTGAAACGTAATTGCCATATAATATTTAGGCTATTTCTTTTTTATCGAGGACTAAGTTCTTTATCAGACTGCCCCAGTTAAATAAATGTCATATGATGTTAAACAGGTCAGGTTCGAATAGCGTCGACTAAAAATCTGATTTTAAAACAGCTATAAAACAATAAATTGGTGTAGACTGGTGAAAAAACAATTGTTTTGTTATGAATTAATGAAAATCGTCACTTATTTGATGAAATACAGCGGGTTTTAATAACACAAGGAGGATGGGTCGGTGCTGAATTGAGGTAAATAAAGCAGTCTCCATTTATAGATTAGTTAATAATAGAAGATTTTTTTGGTGCCTTTCATGTTGTCCAGTCTATGAAATTTATTGCACATTATTTATCTATCTTGGTCCGTTTTTTTATGTATTGCTGGGATTATATGTGAGATGGGAGTATATATGATACCATCACACAGTGGAATGCACTGAAAAGTCAGAACGCAAGTCACATGTATGATATGAGGTCTGGCCATGGAACCATGACACCCTCCCCCTCCGGCCTCCAACCGGCTTAGGATTAACTGCACTCTGCCTCGCGACATTATTCAAATACCCTTGTATATACGTATTTCTGACTGAAGGGACATGCTCATACAATCTACTTCTGTTTAGTCATGTCAGTAACACTTTCAACTATATTCTCTGCCACTATTTTTACATGTAAGGAACTTATTAATGATCTGCATAAATCTTCCGAAAAGGCAGATTTTTAAAAGAAACCTCCTTCCTCAAGTTATAAATAATTGTACGGTGTGATGCAGGAAGCTACCAACCCTCAAAAATCTAAAATTGTGTCATTGTGTTTTTTCTGGAAAGCTATGACCATTGCATTCAGTAAGCTAAACCAAAAAGTGCCGTTCTTACACTTCTCAACCTGTAGAAAGCTACAACAAATCACAAATTTAATAAAATTGAAAGTCAATGAAAACTGAGCTCAAATGCATTTCTCACTCTGTATTACTTCTGTCTTGCGTTATTATTTTGCTTGAAAACTATTTTCTAAAAAGTTTCAGACCCATTTTTAGGCAATCTCCGATGTTTACTTTATAACACCATTCCATTTCGCTTGCGGCTTGAGTTTTTTGACGTTGGGTAAGTATCCAGAGCCTTTGGTAAACAATGCAAAATCTATGATCAGTTTGGAGCTAAAAACCAGACTCCACCTAGGCATAAGCAGGAGGAGCTCGCAATTCAGAGCAAGCGAGATAAGGAAAAACAGTTATCGGAACAGCTAAGTACTAAACCACCAACTGCAGCTAGCACATAGGAAGGTCTCAAAGGAGGTTAGGTTAGTTGTGTAGTTTATATTTTGATTAATAAACCATTCAAAAAGGAGGAAAATATAGGAACGTGACTGGGAACACCAGAGGAGATCGATATTAACCAATGTAAACAACAGCAAGCCAGCGCGGGGAGGAGGAAGGGGAATAATATAAACACCCACAAGAAAATCCAATATTCAAGAACGTTGACAATTTTAATTCCCAAATAAATTCAGAATATATAACTTGAGGGACAACGTTATCAATAACAAATTCAGTAATAAATATAAAAAATCACCATACAACCCTTATACAACTCTTATATAAGATCTTGGAATATCCCAATAATACCATTTGACTAGACCATAGAAAAACAGTGAACTAGAACGTAGCACCCTAGAATCTAAATCTGCATAACTTGAAATAGTTCTATACGAAACTGGGACACTTCAATAATATAGCAATCACGATTGAAGAGCAATGGCCACAAGAGCCCCAAAAAGGGAAGATAGCCCAAGAATATGTTATTCCCAATCGAATAAATATAATTTAACCATCAGGCAAATATCTTCAAACAAACAACACCACTTAAGTAGTGACTGCTGGATAATTATTTATGTTAATTATATGAAAATTATTTCAATTAAATATTAACTCAGCAGAGGGCCAGGCAGATACGAGACAAAGACTAAGAAAACAGAGCAAAATTTATTTTAATACTCATTAACTAGAACTGCTGAAATATCATAACGGAAACGATACTAGAAGTTTTAGTTAGCAAAATAACGGGATTACTACAGTTAAACTTAACTTCAGTAGAAACATCAAACATGAAAACACCCTTTATGAATGGGTAAAATCAAGTCACCTGAGGGGTAGGTTAAATTTGAAAATCGAAACTAGGTAATTAATTATATTAACCAGAAGGAAATATGTAAGTTACTTTTAACTAGAGCACATAAGAAGTTACTATTAAAGGGGAAAACTATTTGAAGATTTATAATTAAATCAAAAGATTTAAGGTAAATTTCTATATTTTACGAAGAAATATGCAAGGCAGATTTGACTAGGAGAAGCTTGAAGATATAATAAGGGGCCGATTACAGAAAAATATGCAAAACAGCATTAACTAAATCAAGCTTGAAGTTACTATAAATGCCAGCTTCTATATGCAATTTTACACATCACCCAATAAATGCTTTAAGGAAATTCCAATATATTTTAGAGAAAAATATGCAAACAGCTTTAATTAGGTCAAGCTTGAAGTTACTATAAATGGCAGCTTCTATATGCAAAATTTACACATCACCCAATAAATGCTTTAAGGGAATTTCAATATATTTTACAGAAAAATATGCAAAACAGCTTTAATTAGGTCAAGCTTGAAGCTATTATAAATGGCAGTTTCTATATGCAAAATTTACACATTAGCCAATAAATGCTTTAAGAAAAATTCAATATATTTTACAGAAAAATATGCAAAACAGCTTTAACTAGATCAAGGTTGAAGTTACTATAAATGGCAGCTTCTATATGCAAATTTACACATCACCCAATAAATGCTTTAAGGGAATTTCAATATATTTTACAGAAAAATATGCAGAACAGCTTTAACTAGATCAAGGTTGAAGTTACTATAAATGGCAGCTTCTATATGCAAATTTACACATCACCCAATAAACGCTTTAAGGGAATTTCCATATATTTTACAGAAAAATATGCAAAACAGCTTTAACTAGATCAAGCTTGAAGCTATTATAAATGGCAGCTTCTATATGCAAAATTTACACATCAGCCAATAAATACTTTAAGGAAAAATTCAATATATTTTACAGAAAAATATGCAAACAGTTTTAACTAGATCAAGCTTGAAGTAACTATAAATGGGAGATCTAACTTGACAGCAAACTGAAAAACTAATCTTAAGTAAATCAGGGTGACTATAAGCATGACCTTACAGAAGGGGGCGACATCATTAACCTATCAAGGTGACCCTGAGACATTCGCTGCTTCTGAATGACATAAAACGCCTACCTAACATGAAAACTTGCAGAAGGTACCATATTTATAAGTAAGGCGAAAACACTTTATAATTACTGCCCAACATAAATATCGTTGCAAATTAAGGCAATATATATAAAAGCGTAGAGGGCAAGTACGTCCCACAAAGAATTTACCAAATGCATTAAGGGGTGACGTCACTTGGGTCACATGCTCAACATGGCTACAGACAATTTGCATTACTTTTGGCTAACATTAACCACCCACAAAAACATTTTTCAATAGGATTACATCACCTTAGCAAATGAATAAAATGCCTATAAGCAATATTTAAATCTGAATTGGAGAATAATAATATAACGCATTTCATGGCTATATAAACAACTATAAGTATGGACTGTTTTGAGGTTTCACGTTTAGTAAATTGAAAAAGAAAGCTTCTGACATAACGTCGAATTTATCCATTATAAGTTACAGAAAACTTAAGCATGATAAAGCGGAAAGATCGGCACTCACCATAGCCAGCCGGAGATCCGAGGAAATCAACTCCACACTAGGAAAACTCGTTAGGTACTGAGGCAATGGCCGCTCGGCCACCAGCACGCCCCGAAACTTAGGGTAGATGGCAGCACATAACGAAACATAAGAACAGCACATCCAAGGAGGAAGCAATTAGGGAGACGGAGAATTTACCTCCGTCTCAGCCTCCTCTCTGGGTGGGCTCAAGATTTAGAAGCTTAAAGGGTAGAAGACCCAAAAAACGAAAAAGAACACATGAAACCTCAAAACGCTAAAGTTAATCACATACAGGCAAGATAAATGCACTAGTTAAGATAGTACCCTATATATATGAGCATATAGCCATTCAATTTAAGCTAAACACTCAAAACAACTCATAATTAACACCAATAAGTATCCAATTAGTAAGGTGAAAAATTTTGCTCAATAAAGTCCATGTCTTGATGCAAAGTACCATATAAGATATGTCCTTCAAATTTGCTTAAATCAATGCATAATATACAGAATATGTCCCTGAAATAAAACATCAACACCATCCATATTTTCACACATTTATTAAATCCAGAATTTTATCTTTTAAATTAGAATGTCTTCTTGAGGTTTAGTCTTTCTTTAGATTTGTGGATAATAATTTTTATGTTCAAATTTTTATGCTTGAGGTTACATAACACATATAGCCTCTTTTTTTTTACCTTTCATTACATTTAATTTGTTGCGACTCTTAGATTAGATAACACCCTCTGAACTTGTCATAGCAGACCACAAATACAAGATTCTGCCAAAACATAATGAGGGAAATTCACACTTTTGCTTTTGGATAGAGCACAAAATTTTGATTACCACTATACCTGAATAACACTAGGGAAAAACTGGAGAAAGCACCACTATATCTCACTTACAACGGAAGATGACCACCATAGGTAACAGATCACCATACATACGTAGTTACGCCAACGCCCACATGTCCAAATGAGGCAAGGCAGAGATGGCCGAAGATCAGAGCCCAGCCAAGGTCCATCTATGGCTGAACAGGCAAACATCATAGTAGTAGAAGGTAGGTGCGTAGAAAAGGGGGGGTAACTGTAGAATACCAGCATAGCTCGAAGATCGACGACTGCTGTAGAGATAAAGAATACGAGGCTCCGGCCACCAGAGTCCAGTGGCAAAACAAGTAGGGGGTGCACTCCCCAATGAGCCAAGTACAGGAGATTCTCTGAGCATGATATACTCACGCCCCGAAGATGCACAGCAGGAGCAGCTTGGTCTCCAAACCAAGAAGAAGACGGGGACGATGGTCCCTCCATCCAGAAGTAGATCCAGAAGGCAAACATGAAACAGAGTGGTAACCATTAGCTCTGGAGTGAATATATATGGGTGAAATATTAACACTCCGGCTATCTTGCTTCAGTCACTAATAATAATTGCGAAAGATCATTTTAACTGTCTTTAATAAGGAAGTCTTTCTTGCTTTCAACTTATTTATATCAATTTTGAAATTTCTCTTCAGGCAGGGTGTTGAAACATTAGAAATGGGTCACTTCGTAATAATTAAGTGTTCACTGTTTTTTTGTTTTATTTACTATCAGTAGAATGCATCACTTTCTTAAATTTTTTCTTTTAAAATCCACTTGGTGGAATTTAAAGTTGTCCTTTATATAATTTTTTTTTTGTCTTCTTTTTTTTGAAGATGTGGAGTACACTGTACTTCCACAGAAGTCATATAGTGGTTTACAAGTCTCGAAGGTCATTAATACATATATACATATGTTATCATTTAATTTTTTTTTGAGAATTCTCTTTTTTTTTCTCTGTGGTCACAGACGGAATGACTTATAAATACAGGGCCCCTCAACTTTGAGTACCTTAAGAATGGAGCCCGGAAATCCAACCGACCCAGCAAGTACCGATCAATCCGCAAATCATTTTTACAATGCTTAAAAAAACCTTATTTTTTTTACTTACTTACTACACAATTTGCAGAAGCAAAACCAACATGAAACCAAGAAATATAAATATAATCATCATTAGAAGCTACTTTAAAACAAGAGCATTCCATTCAAAGGAACCTCAAAAGAGCCATGAAATGCACAAAAAACTATACACATGTAAGTGCTCAAATACGAATTTACAATGACTTCATCTGGGACGCATGACATCTACGCTTCGAAGAGTCTTGAACATGCTGCAGAAGAAAGGAGACTCCGTTCTGGAGTTGCTTAATGATACGAAAAGGTCCAACATAACGGGGCGCCAATTTTTTAGCAAACTTATTAGACGCCTTACTAATAGGATAGTTTCTGCACATAACTAAATCATTAACCTTAAACTGGCAAGGAAGCCTACCCTTATTGTACGCCATCGCTCTCCTACCGTGGGCAGCCAGGAGATTACGTCTAGCAGCCCTCCAAGTATGAGAAATATCAAGACGAGTAACAGAGTCAGGCAATAAGTCAGCTAGGTGCCACAAGTTACTGAGCGGGTGGTTGGGAGTAAATGTGAACAGAAGAGAAAATGGAGAGAAACCGTGACTATCATGCACAGCAGTATTGAACGCAAACTGCAACCAGTGCAGATTACTATCCCACAAGGAATGATCACTGCAATGGTACGCAATTAAAGCATTCTTCAGGTTGCGCATGACGCGTTCGGCATGTCTGGGATTCGGGTAGTACGGGCTGGTTGTGATGTGGTCTATGCCCCTGCGGAAACAGAAATCCTTGAAAACACGGGAAGTAAACTGGGGGCATTGTCAGAAACAATGGACTCAGGAAATCCACAAACCTGGAAGATGGAGGATAGAGAAGAAATCACCTTCTCGGTGCGAGAATCGCGGAGAGGAAACAGCCAATTAAACTTCGTGAAAGCGTCCACAACAACCAAGATGAAGAGTTACCCTTGCGAGAACGAGGCAACTTCCCCAGAAAATCAATGAACAGTTTCTGAAACGGTCGCTGAGGAACGGTAGATGACAGAAGACCAATTCGTGAATTCAAAGTAGGTTTAGATATAGCACATTCATGGCATGATCGAACACGATCACGAATATCCACGAACATTCCCTTCCACCAGAAAGCAACACTGATCTTATGCACAGTCTTCTTGATACCCAAATGGCCCCCAATGGAAGACACATGAAAATATTTAAATACCATATCTCTGAGGGAGATCGGCAAGACAATCTTAGGCCGCTTCTGCCTACCAACCAGAATCTGCAGAACACCATTGACCAAACGAAAATTACTGACTACAGTACGATTCCCAAGTTGGTCAATAATACTAGCCAGATCAGGGTCAAGACGTTGATGATGAGAAATGTCAGCGTACGCCAAGGGAAAGTTAGTCAAGAGTGGAGCAATAGTCTCCTGAGCTGGCAACACCACAGGATGGACAGTGGAATCGAGAGCTTGATCAGAAGAAGGAGAAGAAGAAGACGGATAGCCTTCGAACATCCGAGAAAGAGAATCAGCAAGGATATTTTGAGATGACTTAATATGAACAGGGAGAAATTTGAATGCTGAGAGCCTAACGGCCCAACGAGCCAGCCTGCCCGTCTTACGGGGGCGAGCCAAACACCAAGACAACGCTTGGTTGTCGCACTCCAAGATGAAATTGACGTGCTCGACATACATCCGAAATTTCTCCAGAGCAAAGATGACGGCAAGAGCTTCCAATTCATAAATGGAAAACATCTGCTCTTGCTTGCTCAAAGATCTCGAAGCAAAGGCAACCGGCTTACGCCCATCAGGGAACTCTTGAAGAAGAACAGCGCCCAACCCGACAGAGCAAGCATCGGTCTGGACGATGAACGTCCTGGAGAAATCGGCCATGGCCAAAATCGGCGGGTTAGTGATGGCAGACTTAAGGTTCTCAAAAGCGAGTTGCTGCTCGTCACCCCAAACAAAAGCTACACCCTTGCCACGAAGACGATTCAAGGGGGCCGCCAACACAGCAAAGTTGGGAATGAATTTAGCGAAGAAATTGACCATGCCTATAAACCGAGCGACACCTTTCACATTGGTAGGAGGCGGGAAGTTCCTGATAGCAACAGTCCTCTCTGGGTCAATAGCAACCCCATCTGGAGAGATAATATGGCCGATGAAACTAAGTTTCGGCCTCGCAAACCGCACCTTAGTTGTCTTGACTGTCAAACCGGCCTCCTGCAGTCGACGAAAAACTTCCCGGAGGTGACCATCATGAGACTGGAAATCCTTGCTATAAATTACCAAATCATGAAGGTAATGGTATACATAGTCAAATTTGATGTCAGAGAAAATGGTGTCTAACAACCTGGTGAGAACCTGAGCGCCAGTAGCAAGCCCAAACGGAAGGCGGCAGAACTCAAAATGTTGCCAATCCGTGGAAAAAGCAGTTAGATGGCGGGAGGATTCCTTAAGAGAGATCTGGTTATAAGCACTGTTAAGGTCAAGTGATGAAAATACCTTAGCACCAGCAAACCAATGGGCTGCCGAATGTATGTCCGGCAACGGCATGGACTCAATAACAATTTTCTGGTTGAGTGCTCTATAATCGATGACGGGGCGGAAATCGTCTTCGCCTTTCGGCACTAAGAAGATCGGACTCTAGTACGGTGACGTCGAGGGACGAATAATGCCCTTACTCAACATCTCATTAATCTTACGTCGCATGACCAGGAGTTTCGGAGGAGCCAACCTGTACGGTGGTAAACGGACTGGGATATGGTCAGTAACCTGTATCTCATACTGTATGACATTTGTTACACCCAGCTTCTCACTCAAAACATCGGGATATGCATTTACAACTTCCAAGATCAAATCGCGTTGTTCAGGGAGCAAATGGTCTAGAGAAATCTCATTAGAGGGGAAAGTATCACTAACTCCAGAATGGTGATCGATAAGCGAGGCACAAGGAGGAAAGGAACTGGAACCAGGAGAGATAGCAAATGGGGTTTTATGCTGGGTATCAAACTTGAAGTAAAGCTGCCGTAACTGGAAATCCAAAATCAATCCAGTAAATGAACCAAACTCAGCGCTCAGGATAACCGGGCAAATCAAAAATTGAAGGACCAGAAAGGAAACCTTCCAAGAAAACTTTGCTATATGAAGTGACAACTGCACGGATCCCAAGATATTAATTCCTGAACCATCAACATTAAGAGCAGCCCCTTTAAACGGGCTAATGCTAGATAAGGAAATGCCCAATAATGGCAAAACATCACTACGAATCCAAGATTTACTTGCTCCAGTATCAATCAATGCCTGAAAGGGAGTCTTATTTAGAGAGACCTCAATCAAAGGAAGATGTTGCGGCACACGCCCGCTACAACCCATAGCCTGAAATAAGACCCGATCACGCTCAGAAGGGTGAACATCAGGAACGGGCTGAGAAATATCAGGCACTAGTCAGGAATCACGAGGAGCGGATGTCGGCCCAACAACCGGACCCGAAGAGGCCCGACGCTGAGCATCAAATTCTTTTTTCCTACAACTCGCCTCGAGGTGACCAAATTTATGACAATATGAACACAAGCGAGAGTTTCTATTCCCATCTTGAACATTAACATTACGCTGGCGAAGATCCGACAGTCTTTTACGACAATCTCTGCTCAAATGGCCTACTTTAGAGCAATAATGGCAAGAGCGTTGCTCACGAACATGACTGTCATTCGGGCGATCTTGAACTCTATGCACCGCCTGAGACGACATAAGAGAGGAAGGAGGACGACAAGCGTCAGCACTCTCCACTTCAGCAATAACAGAGACAAGATTGGATAAGTCAGAATAAGAGACAGGTCTTGCTGCAAACGTCAGATAAGAGCGAGTGACAGGATTTAAACCAGATATGATTACATCCACAACCTGTTTCTCCGTGTCGGGAACCTGGAAGACTGCAGCATGCAATTTAATATCCAAGAAGAAATCTGAGAAATGTTCATTAATTTGCTGAGGGCGGTAGTAATATCTACGCAGATAATCCTGTCGCGGTCTAGATGGAATAAATTGGACCAAAAGCTGAGCTTGAAAATCTGAAAGAGTCTTAGAAGAGCTTAACACGCCCTGCAATATTTCCAACACCCGTCCAGAAACAATGGTAAGTAATAACTGCAAAGCCAAGAGATCATCGACTCGGAACGATGCAGCAAGTTCAACGAATTTAACCAAAAACCTCAGAAAAAATATTACATCAGGAAGTTTAGAAATCGCGAATGTACCCTCGCGTTCCAACATCTTTTGCAGGGGATGCGGCATCTTTAACGGCGCAAATTGAAGGTCAGCAAACGCTGATTGAACAGGCTGAACACAATGTGGAGAAGCTCCCTCATGCATAGTATTAGAAATAGTTGGATGAATATAAGCATCCTGAGGTGATGGTAATTCGACATGTAGCGGAGGGGGTGAAGTGGCAGGCAATCCCACACAATAAGCCCCGGCCGCAACAGGTAAATCAGACTCTTCCATCCCAGAGGACGAAAAGGTCGCTACTAATAAATCAGAAAGGTTATCCAACTCGCCCAAATCCAGGTGAGAATCCCGCATCTGCGACAAAAGGAAAATCCTGTTTTCCCAGTGCCAAGCACGATGTCGCAATCGACGTTTTTGCCGATAAGATGCTTCAGGGTCCAACAACAATTCGGAAGCTAGATCTAGTAATTCAGACACCTTCCGTCTAACTAATTGAAATTCTGACACCGTATCCTGCGATGAAATGAATGACAAGGAGGGGTTATGGGAACCTGCAATTTGCTTTAGTTTAGACAAAAGCGAGGGAACATCAGCAGAGTCCTCCACCTTGACTCCCCTAGACCTAATTTCAAATAATAACTCCTCCTTGCGGAGAAACTCCCACGATAGTTGAGTTCTTAAAGGCATGACGCAAATATCAAAAGAAACTAGAAGAAATTTAAGACTCGGCCCCAGGAGGACACAGATTCCCAACAAACGCAAGTTGTTGGAGGAGACCCTAAACGTCTCCTATCCTCCAAAAGATAAAGCATAAGAAAGGGGATGAAGGGCATCCAACCTCCTCTCTCCCCAATGATACTGCTACCAACTGCGGCTTGAGTTTTTTGACGTTGGGTAAGTATCCAGAGCCTTTGGTAAACAATGCAAAATCTATGATCAGTGTGGAGCTAAAAACCAGACTCCACCTAGGCATAAGCAGGAGGAGCTCGCAATTCAGAGCAAGCGAGATAAGGAAAAACAGTTATCGGAACAGCTAAGTACTAAACCACCAACTGCAGCTAGCACATAGGAAGGTCTCAAAGGAGGTTAGGTTAGTTGTGTAGTTTATATTTTGATTAATAAACAATTCAAAAAGGAGGAAAATATAGGAACGTGACTGGGAACACCAGAGGAGATCGATATTAACCAATGTAAACAACAGCAAGCCCGCGCGGGGAGGAGGAAGGGGAATAATATAAACACCCACAAGAAAATCCAATATTCAAGAACGTTAACAATTTTAATTCCCAAATAAATTCAGAATATATAACTTGAGGGACAACGTTATCAATAACAAATTCAGTAATAAATATAAAAAATCACCATACAACCCTTATACAACTCTTATATAAGATCTTGGAATATCCCAATAATACCATTTGACTAGACCATAGAAAAACAGTGAACTAGAACGTAGCACCCTAGAATCTAAATCTGCATAACTTGAAATAGTTCTATACGAAACTGGGACACTTCAATAATATAGCAATCACGATTGGAGAGCAATGGCCACAAGAGCCCCAAAAAGGGAAGATAGCCCAAGAATATGTTTAATTAGGTCAAGCTTGAAGTTACTATAAATGGCAGCTTCTATATGCAAAATTTACACATCACCCAATAAATGCTTTAAGGGAATTTCAATATATTTTACAGAAAAATATGCAAAACAGCTTTAATTAGGTCAAGCTTGAAGCTATTATAAATGGCAGTTTCTATATGCAAAATTTACACATCAGCCAATAAATGCTTTAAGAAAAATTCAATATATTTTACAGAAAAATATGCAAAACAGCTTTAACTAGATCAAGGTTGAAGTTACTATAAATGGCAGCTTCTATATGCAAATTTACACATCAGCCAATAAATGCTTTAAGAAAAATTCAATATATTTTACAGAAAAATATGCAAAACAGCTTTAACTAGATCAAGCTTGAAGCTATTATAAATGGCAGCTTCTATATGCAAATTTACACATCACCCAATAAATGCTTTAAGGGAATTTCCATATATTTTACAGAAAAATATGCAAAACAGCTTTAACTAGATCAAGCTTGAAGCTATTATAAATGGCAGCTTCTATATGCAAAATTTACCACATCAGCCAATAAATACTTTAAGGAAAAATTCAATATATTTTACAGAAAAATATGCAAACAGTTTTAACTAGATCAAGCTTGAAGTAACTATAAATGGGAGATCTAACTTGACAGCAAACTGAAAAACTAATCTTAAGTAAATCAGGGTGACTATAAGCATGACCTTACAGAAGGGGGCGACATCATGAACCTATCAAGGTGACCCTGAAACAATCGCTGCTTCTGATTGACATAAAACGCCTACCTAACATGAAAACTTGCAGAAGGTACCATATTTATAAGTAAGGCGAAAACACTTTATAATTACTGCCCAACATAAATATCGTTGCAAATTAAGGCAATATATATAAAAGCGTAGAGGGCAAGTACGTCCCACAAAGAATTTACCAAATGCATTAAGGGGTGACGTCACTTGGGTCACATGCTCAACATGGCTACAGACAATTTGCATTACCTTTGGCTAACATTAACCACCCACAAAAACATTTTTCAATAGGATTACATCACCTTAGCAAATGAATAAAATGCCTATAAGCAATATTTAAATCTGAATTGGAGAATAATAATATAACGCATTTCATGGCTATATAAACAACTATAAGTATGGGCTGTTTCGAGGTTTCACGTTTAGTAAATTGAAAAAGAAAGCTTCTGACATAACGTCGAATTTATCCATTATAAGTTACAGAAAACTTAAGCATGATAAAGCGGAAAGATCGGCACTCACCATAGCCAGCCGGAGATCCGAGGAAATCAACTCCACACTAGAAAAACTCGTTAGGTACTGAGGCAATGGCCGCTCGGCCACCAGCACGCCCCGAAACTTAGGGTAGATGGCAGCACATAACGAAACATAAGAACAGCACATCCAAGGAGGAAGCAATTAGGGAGACGGAGAATTTACCTCCGTCTCACGCTGTCTCTTGAATATACGTTCCACAGACTATTCCGGCAGTTGTGTGCTACCAGAAAAGTCAGCGGTTTGTAGCATTAGTTACTTATCAGAGACCACTCTGATATTGAGATCAGTATTGCTGTGGCGAGGAAATTATGTGAAATTATGAAGTTCCAGATAGGTCGGTTGCATGAATATATACCTGAATACATAGACAAAGCGAAATAAATAGTGTAATTTAACTTTAATTTATACTGCAATCAGGGTTGGAATGTTTAAAACAAAACGTTTAAAACAAGTGTTTAAAATATGTTTAAAACAAGTGCTTGTGTTTTTTTAAGTTTGTTTAAAACGTTTTAAACAATGTTTTAAACATTTTTTTTAGCATATGTTTAAATAATTTTTTAATTGCGTGTTATATTTAATTATGAAGACAATTTACATTTTGTCAAGTTAGTGACACCCTGTTAGTGTTGTAAACAGAAAAAAAAAACTAGGGTCAGAATACCAGAAAATCATGTGAGGTAGTGTCTTTTGTATCCTTTTCCTCCAGACTTCTCTATCCTCTGTCGCCAGCTTCCAGTTTCTGATTTTGAGTAATTGATTTGAATTTTTTCTGACTGCATCCTACCATCTATTTTGCGGTCTTCCTTTTTAATGAAAGAGATTATTAACATTAAATATTGAATGTGTCAATTTGGCAACACTGTAGTAGGATATTCCTTGTAAGTTTGATAATGTAAGGCGGCTAAGACCACGTAAAGCATGGTGAAAGTCAATCATCAGTTGAGCAGTAAAGGCAGTAATTAAACAGTAGTTTGTATTATTTTTTATTAATCATGAACTATTAAATCATAAACAAATACTACTGGTGCAAAATGTATTTTCAAATACTATTAAGTCTACGACTCGTAAATCTTGAACATCTTAGCACAGGGTGTCATTGGATTGACAAAATGTAAATTGTCTGCATAATTAAATTTAACACCCAATTAAAAAGTGTTATAAACATATGCTAAAAAATGTTTAAAAGAGATTGTTTAAAATGTCTTAAACATTTCAACTGTGTGTATATATATATATAATATATATATATATACATATATATATATATGTATATAATAGGCCCTATACATTAAAATGGTTGATTTAAACAAAATGAACAATTTAAACTTTTTTTAAACAAACAACATTGTTGTAAACATAAAAAACGTTAAAAAACACGTTTAAAACAACCAACATTGTTGTTCACATATAAAACGTTTTAAACAAAAAAAACGTTTTTTTTTGTTCTTTTTTAAAAAACATGTTTTTAACAACCCTGACTGCAATCATTTGTAAAACTGAATTCTTTAGAATCCATATCACAATCATATTCAGATTACAAACGTTTCACGCAAAAGGAAGGAATGTATTGTCATATTAATTTGTTATACATGTATGTAGGAAAAAAATGACCAGTTAGTAAGCTTCTATCTAAATGTAAAATAGTTTCAGAATACTTAAAATATTGTTACCAATTTAAATTAAAAAAAAATTCATACTTCAAATATTTATTATTATTTTTATTATTATTATTATTATTATTATTATTATTATTCCAAAAGTTATACTTCATCGGCATTTACGATGGGACAAACAAATTACTCATTTAGTTATTTCTAAAAATAGACGATTGAAAAAATAACTAACTAGTCTTCAATACAGTTCATTATAACAAATGCTTAATTGGATGGGAAGGAACTTCGAAAACTATTCTTTCTTCCCTAATTTTATTCAAAAGTTTTATTAAAATTTGGGGATCCCGTGATGTTCATATGCCTCAACCCTGCCATCTACCAAAAATCGGAAGTACCTGCCTTCGCTTGGGATGTAGCGCCACATTTAAATTCTTTCCTTCTATTATATCCCGCATTTGCTTCACACCTCTCAGTAGCATTAGACTGTTCAAAGATTTCCTGCGGAGATGCGACCATAGATGGTTTTAAATTGTCGGAAGCTCCTTCTCTCTTAACTGGATAGAATCCCGGGGAGAAATCTTTACACTGAAGCTTTTAGTTGGTATAGGTCAAGGTTACCAGTAATTCTTGAAAGCTCGTTTGCGGAATAAGAGACTGATGGCAGAGCTAAAAGAACATTTCCTCCGTGAAGCGTTAGGTGCAGTGGTCAGATAGGAGGAGGCTGTTGTAGGAGATTCCTGAGAAAAACACTTCTCTAGTGCATTGTGCAGGATATCTTTATAGTCCACACAATGTTCACCTTCTTATCTACGGCATTTAAATGAAGTTCTCCTAAACACACACTGGCTGTATCAACGAGATCGATCCTTAAGCCGGCTGCATATAAGAGAGAAAGCCTCTCCAAGCAGGATGGCTCATATGTTGCAAAGAATCCAATTTTCGGTAACCCCTTTGTGCGAGATTTAAAATTTCAAGTCAAAGCCTTTCGCTCAGATAGACTGAGGCAACCGAAACTTTCTCAGTTCTAGTAGATACTGAAAGCTACAAAGTACCAGTGCTTGTTTGATTAAACGCAGTCTCCTCTCCAGAACTGTCAGGAAAATATAATACAACTGCCATACTTATCCGAGTTTTACAACTAACAATCCAGGTAAAGAGGCTAACACTTATGTTTCTAGCGTATTTACTATACTCTTATTATGTTTGCGAGTTTGAAACAATGTGTGAGAATCTAGTTACATTTCAACTGCACATGCTCTGCTATCGAGAGTTTCTGTGTTGAAAAAACATCGCTTTGCAGGACGTTTTCTTATCACCAGTCAGTCACGGTTTCGTCGTGAAATTCATTTATGTACTGATACAATTTTAATATCGCCAGCCAGTAATTAAAGCAATTATGTGGTAATAAAACTAATGCGATATTAAAATGTTATTAATTTATGTGATACTAGAATATTAATGCCACGGCATGAGAAGTCCCCAAAGTACTGCATGGTTTTGCCCTAGAGACACGTAATCTTCCGGCAGCATGATAACAGGATCCCTTTCTATTCAGTACAAAAAGAGTATAGCAATGCTCTTTTTCTGAGCTAGATGGAGTTTTTTCACAACCTTGCACAGAATACGTCTTAAGCACCCTTAAAACTCATAATTCTAAAGGGATACAGTGTTGTCTTAATATTCTGTCCAACAGAAGAATTAAACTGTAAGGAACCACTGTGGCATATAAGAGTTAGGAGAAATGGTGAAGTTGGAAATACGGAAAATCGTTATTCTCCCTCGTCATTCTTGGTCAGCCAATCAAATAAAGGAATTTCATATGTACGTAAATGTTTACCTATCTGATGAAGGTGAAGAATTAGTTCTTTTCTGCTAAGAGGTGCTAATATGTTAAATCTGGACGACACCACCACTACAAGGCACCACCCAAGTACAAATTGCCTTGCAAAATATGCCTGTAGAAAAGGTTATCTTGGATAGTTCGTCATTTAGGCAATCTTGTAATTTATGTTGCACAAAGTCCGCCATTATCTGCTTTCACCATATCACTCGACAGATTAAATACGATCAGTGTGTGATTTATTGCTCTAGATTTTTGTGCTGGCGATCAATGCCAGTAGTGTTAGAGCAGGATAATCAAACCCTGTAGTTAAAACTTATCTGACTTAACCCTTTATTGAATCTCGTATTCTAATTTATAGTGACACCCATCTTGTCCCTATACTGATCCTGCTGAGCTTAGCCGAGCGATATTTGTTGCGTATATTGAATAAACATTAAGCGCCCAGAAGCGATAAATAGCACAGAAAAACAAGTACACGAGGCTTATGTCAGATGAAGCTAGGATATATAGGTATACTCTATATACCTAAAAGCTAGGAAGACCAAAATAGATATATAAGCATTCATGAACCACAGATTATTGTCTCTGTTGGACATTACATGAGAATATTATAGGAGAAAAGTTCTTCCGACACTGGGACTTAAACCTGGGACCTTTGGTTATTCGCGTCAATGCTCTACCAACTGAGCTAAGCCAGAGCTAAGTGGGAGCCCGGACACAAAAATCACTACTTATTGTGCCTCACAGTACTGCATATGACATAACTTGTCTACCTGAGAGGTAGACCATTAGGGTAATCAGTCATAGGAGAGAGGTTTCATCTGGCGCTGTGAATTGAACTCCGGCTTAGCTCAGTTGGTAGAGCATTGGCGCGAATAGCCAAAGGTCCTGGGTTCAAGCCCCAGTGTCGGAGGACTTTTTCTCCTATAATATTCTTAGGAAGATCAACTTGTTTAATTTAGGGCCGGTTCTATAGCGGGCAATACCTACCCATCCCACTGTCTAAAATATTTCCGCGCCGAGAATAATAATACGAATTAATAATAACCGGACAGGTTGTGAGATACTCATATCATTATATACGTGTGTGGGAGAGGGAATCTGTTGCTCAAATGAATGTTTTTAATAAATGTTAAGCCTCCGTACTATGTTTCCTGCCGTACAGTTCAAACCTTTCCGAACTAACTGGAAATGAGGTGCCTGTTTATATCTGCTCACTGTTTTCCTTAGTAAATAAGCTCTAGGTTAGCCTACATTCAGTGCCGTATTTATGCCTAGGCAGACTAGGCAGCTGCCTAGGGCGGCAGATTTGAAGGGGCGGCTTTTAAGCTGTTAGTGTTATTTTTTTAAATATATTAAACATTTTATTCATAACTCTTCAAAATAGTAGCCTACTAATGTAACGCACAATGAATTAGAAATGAATAATATTGACAACAATACGCACCTGTTTATTTATTTATTTATTTACTTATTTATTATTATATATTACTGTTATTATTATTATCAGTGGCGGACGCAGGGGGGATTCATCCCCCCCCCCCCGAAATTTGAGAAAAGGCTATATGTGCAATGTAAATGGCCAGTTTTATAAACTAATTATATATGTAAGTTAATTTTTTTTTGTATTCTTTCTTCCTATTCAAATCCCCCCGAAAAAGAATTCTGCGTCCGCCACTGATTATTGTTGTTATTATTATTATTATTATTATTATTACTATTATTATTACTAGGGCTCGGACTTTTAGGTAAATACATATTTTTTTTGCTATTACTTATGATTTCAGGACTTTGTCAAAGTTCCGGTTGGGACCTTTGGATTCAAAATACTGGGTTGCATATCACATTAAAAAAAATCGATATTTTTTATTTGAATAAATATTTTTGGTACCTTAATTCTTTTTGACATATTTTACCACATATCTTGTTTAGAAATGAATATTTTGACTGTTTTTGTAAAATTGCGACATATTTTCAATGTGTTGCGTTGTTATGTTGAGTCAGACAATAAATCAGGGCTGATTAGGCCTTTATTAGTGTAAATTTCTGTTGTAGATGTAGATGTAGTTATCTCGTTCTGTAGATCCTGTGTTGAGTGGGACTCAAGGATATAGGCCTAGAACACGTCAAATTACAATATACAAGCAAGTAATAAATAATAATATATAATATACTACACTATAAACTTATTCAAACTGGAAATACTCATCCATATTGTAGAAGGTGTGAGTCATTAAAAATTTCTTGAGAGATCCTTTGAAAGATTTGCTTTGCTTTGAATACATAATAATTTAATGTTGTTTGGAAGCTTATTGTATATCTGTATTGCGGAGTAATAAGCGCTATTCTGAAAAAGTTTTAATGCATTAACCGGTCTATGTAAATCATTCCTGTTTCTAGTAATATGTTCATGAACACTGCTATTAGTTTGGAATCTCTCAATATTATCTACCATATAACACATAACAGAGTATATATACTCCCCTGTGAGAGTGAGAACTTTTAATTTTTCAAAGAGCGGTTTGCACGATTCTCTCTTTTTCTTTCCACACATTATTCTAATTGCTTGCTTTTGTAACTTAAATATTTTATCCCTATGGGTCGAGTTACCCAAGAATATGATTCCATACTTCATTATCGAGTGGAAATTTGCAAAATACACCATGCGTAAGGCATCCTGTTTTAATACCTGATTCAGGACTCAGAAGGTAAAGCATGCTGAACTTAGTTTTGGAATTATCATTTCAATATGTGACTTCCAGTCGAGATGTTGATCAATTTGTAATCCTAAAAATTTGATATTACTAATTTCTTCTATGCTTTGTGTTTGGTAATTAATTACAAGGTTTTGGGTACATCTTTGTTTTGTTCTGAATTGAATAAAGTGGGTCTTTTCGATATTAAGCGTCATTTTATTGGCTTGGAACCATATATTTAATTCGTGAAAAGCCTTTGTAGCTACTCTTGCCAGTTGTTCCTGGGATTTTCCTGTTACAAAAACACTAGTGTCATCCGCGAAAAGCAATACCTTTGTTTCGTCACTTAAGTTATATGGCAAGTCATTGATGAAAATTAAAAAATAGCAAAGGTCCTAGTATTGATCCCTGTGGTACTCCACTTCTAACTACTACTAGATTAGATTTGGTTCCATTTATTACGACATTTTGAGTTCTATCAGACAGGTATGATTTGAACCAATTCAGTGTTAAATTATCTATTCCATAATGTTCCAATTTTTCAATTAATAGTTCATGATTTATACAGTCGAATGCTTTAGCTAAGTCACAGAAAATTCCCAACGTATATTTCTTTTTATCTAGCGCCTCCAGTATTTCTGTGGTGAGTTTAAATGTAGCATTTTCAGTAGACATGCCACTTCTAAAACCAAATTGTGATGGTGTAAGAATATTATTCAAATTAAGATAGTGAACTATGCGGCTATATACAGCTTTTTCGAATACTTTTGAAAATGAAGTTAAGAGCGATATAGGCCTGTAATTTGATGGTAAAATTTTGTCTCCTTTTTTTAAACAGGGGCTTGACAATTGCATGTTTCATTCTTTCAGGAAATATTCCAGTTTCTAGTGAACAGTTAAAATTATGGCTAAGGGGTTTACTAAGTTCCGAACAGCAGCTTTTTAATAGCTTATTACTTATGTCATCCCATCCAGATGAGCTTTTACTTTTAAGCAGTTTTATTATATTTTCAATTTCTATAGAGGAAGACAGTGTGATTTCAAATTTATGGTTACAAATTGTAGATTTTGTCAGAAGGTCTATTGCCTTGACACTGGTATTGTTAGTGGGACCACAGTTCTCTGCAATATTTATGAAGTGGTTATTAAATGCATTTGTAATATCTGATAGATTGTCTAGTTTCTTATTTTTGTATATTAATGACGTATAATCATTTTTTTCTTTTGCTTTCCCTGTTTCATTTTTTATTATGTTCCATAAAGTCTTAACTTTGTTGTTTGATTTATTAATTATTTGTGAAATATGCCTGCTCTTTGCTTCTTTAATAACCTTTTTAAGCACATTGAAATACCTTTCATAATACACTTTCTGAGTTCTATATTGTAAATAGAGCTCTCTTTTTTTAGCACATGATATTTTAATACCAGGGGTTAGCCATGCTTTATTCCTTAGATTAGATATTTTAGCAGATGTATTTTTTGGAAAGTTGGCCTCAAATTGTCGCAACACAATATTTAGAAATTCATTTAATTTACTATCAACAGTGTTATAGGTGAATATGGTTTCCCAATTTTCATTTGCAAGATCTTGTTTGAAACTTAAAATCGAAACATCATTCATTACTCTGATAATATTACTACGGGTATGTTTGCTAGTCGGATATGCTTCAGTATTGTTTAACATTACCATCTGAGCATCATGGTCTGATAACCCATTTATTATTGGGATTACTTCAAACTTCAAGTTTTTTTCTTTATTTAAGAATATATTATCTATTGTTGTTTGAGAGTTGTTTTGAATTCTAGTTGGGAAGTTCACTATGAAGTCTAGATTATAACTACCTACTAAGGGCAGAAGTTTTGCCTTATTTTCACTATCAGTTGACATGTCTACATTAAAATCGCCACACAGTATCATATTTACACTATTATTATATAATGAATTAAGAGCCTTTTCTAACTGGTTGATAAAATAGTTGTAATTACCTGATGGTGCTCTGTAGATTGTTATTATTACAAACGTGTCATTGTCAGTTTCCACTCTTGCTGAGCAACATTCGAAATCCTGTTCCTTGCAAAAGGAACTGGTGTCTATATCACTAAAATCTAAGTTTCTTTTGATAAATATGCTCACACCTCCACATTTTTTGGATCGTCTACAAAAATTTAAACTTAAAGAAAAATTATCAATTTTTAATTGTTCCAGCCCTTTTTCTGCACAGTGGTGTTCTGTCAAACAAATAACTTGAATTTCCTGTAGATTAGAATTAATTGAATCCTGAATTGCTAAATTTAATTCTTCAAATTTATTTTCAAGTCCCCTTATATTTTGATGTATTAATGTAAATGATGTATTAATTCTAGTTTTTGGCTTAACTGAAATATTATTCTTATCTCGAGGTACACATAAATGTTGTTTATTTCTTCGATTTAGATTCCCCCTAAAAAATGACATGATCCACCTACTATGACAGGAATAGGCCTGCTACAATTAGATACATTACTCTTTACTTCTTCAGCAACAAGTTTTGCTAGCGTCTTCTTCCCACTGGAGTTCAGATGGAGTCAATGTCGAGTGAATTCATCTCTTCTTAGGCTATTAACAGATACAATGTTAAAATTTACATGATTACTAGAGAAATCCCTTAACTTCTCGTTCACAGCTTTCACCTTGGATCGAAGCGAGGGCTTGTCGTACCTGTGAAATAACTCTACAAAACTAACATTAGTATGTACACTGCTTCTAGAGATGGTGTGTAGGTCCTGGTCGATTTCAAAGTTAGGATCTCTGTCCAGACTGTTACCACCACCTCCAACAATTACAATACGGTCATCCTTAGAGAAACCTTTAGATAGATCCTTGATACCTGAAATTACATCCTTAAGTTCAGCATTAGGTTTACAAATACACTCAACTTGAAAACTCACTTTTACAGCAGTTCCCATATATCTGGCGTGGCTGCTACCTAAAACTAAAATCTTTCTTTTGTTAGTGGGCCTGCATACAGTCGTTGTTCTAAGTGGCTGTTCTTTAATTACATCTCCACTACTACCTGAAACAGAGAAAACATTATTAGTAGGCCTTAACACTGGTCTGCGATGTTCTTCTTCTGGGATGCCTCAGTACATCTGCAAAAGAGATAAAGCTAGAAGTAAAATTATCTATCCTATCTAGGCCATCTGGAACAGCAGTTGGTTCAGCTGGGGCATCTAGGCTACTTCTTCTAGGCCATCTAAAACAGAAAATCGATTATTAGTAGCGATGGGGCTGTAAGTCTTCTGCAAGGACGACATGTTGTTACTTGAAGGTCTTCCTTTGTGACTTTGCGCTACTTCGGCAAAGGAGTCCAACCTAGGGAAAGTAACATTTACATTAGTTACTTCGTCGAGTTTCGCCTTCAGTGATCGAACATCATCCTGTAACACACCAATCACATATTGCAAGTCTTTAATCTCCTTATCCTTAATACATAGCTTGCAGAACCAATCGCCATCGGGAACTTCGTCGATACATAACCTAGAACATGTAAAGTGAAACCATAAGTCACACGAGTCACACTCTCCTCTCAAACTGCATTACTAAGTTGGAAAAAACAAAACAATTTTTGACAGAATCAATAAAAGAAATCAAACACATTGAAAACAAACTTAACAAAATCAGTGGTTCAAAAGCAAACAAATCTAGAGAAAAATTCCTGTCATGCCTAAATAAGAATGAAGGGTTACAAGTGTTGCGCAAGATTTCAGATATTTTAATGGTTAACAGTGTAGAGAACTTGGAGCAGATGGAACATCTGAGTGTCATTGAATTATTGTTACAGTGTCAGTGTTACAAATATGCAAGATTAACATCCTGAAATGTTGAACGTACATTTTCAAGATACAAGTCTCTGTTCCGTGAAAATCGTCACAGCTTTAAGATGCACAACTTAAGACCTACTATTGTCGTTTACTGCAACAGTTTTACACTTGCTGACTAGAATGACTAGATGAGTACTTCTGTAAATATTGGTTAAATAAATAAATTGAAATATTTTCATCTTTTTTAAACATATTTTCGACTTTTTAACCACATAAAAAATAAATATTTTCGGTTTTATAAGCACCTAAAAGTCCGAGCCCTAATTATTACTATTATTATTAGCCTATTTCAGTTACAATAATGCTTATTGTAGGTTAATTTGTATATTCATGTGGAAATAAGGGGGCGAAAATATTTTTCTCTGCCCAGGGGCGCTTAAGTAGCTAAATACGCCCCTGCCTACATTAATTAACGTGAAATATTTACACCGAGATTAAATAATTAAACTCAAAATTTTGTGTTGAAATATATTTTCAAAGGTAACAACGTAACTTCTCATGTTGGTCTGAAGCTTTGAAATTTTTAGCATTTTCCGTAGGAATTTTTCCCAAGGTTGCGGGTTCGATCCCGTCCCAGGTCGATGTAATTTATGTGTGCATAAATGTGACAGGTCCATGTCGGTAGATTTACTAGCATGTAAAAGAACTCCTGCGGGACAAAATTCTGTCACTCCGGCGACGGTCACAGGCCTAAGTTGCAGTACATCCCTGTAGTTAAATAACCATATACCAACCAACGTAGGAATTTTCACCATATATACGGGGTCTATTGTTTCATTTCACAGTTGCATTTACGAGAAGTGCTTTCCGGTGATTTAGGCTATCTGGACCCCAATCTGGGCGCAATTAATGCAGAAAGTCGCATCAGACAATTTATACTTAAGAATTAGGATGTTTTAATACACAAATGCCCAGTCTATTTTCTAAATTTTCAGATTATATTATACTCAAACCTTGTAGAATAAAATTTTAACTTTACTTGTACCGAAAAGTGAAAGTAAAGTAAGCCCTTTTCAAGCCTTGAAGGCCCATAGAGTTCCAGTAGAGGGGTGCTGGACTTAAATAAAATCAAGTATATTTTTTTTAACAGAAATAGTAAAATTTTTCCATGATTTTAACTTGTGCCCTGCCACCAATTTAAAATTACTTTAAAACAAGTACACAAGTTCTCACATGGAGGCCACTTCGTGATGGAGGAATAAAGTACTAAGACGTCGGCTTAGAATAGCTTTAGTTTCAAATATGTATTTCACTTCTTTACCATTTTTACTAATCTAACATTGAGGTTCTCTTGTTCTTGTTTATAATGCTTGGTGTTCTTGAAGTACCTCGCTGTAGGATTTTGCTTGCCTGCGTAATCAAAGCTAGATGGCAGTACGTGGTTTGTGTATGAAGCTGTTGTCTCCGGCATAATACCCGGGCAATCCAATTTCAACCAAATCGATCATCAGGGCCGGCGTTAAACAAACGGAATAAAAATTAAATTATTGTTCCATAGCGGCAATTATCCAGAATGACATAACAGGTCGGGAAATCCGCAGCTTTGCACGTAACCTGCGCACATATTATAAATTTGCAGAAACGGAAACTAGGGGCGGATGGTGGAGATGCGAGGGGATTTGTCTGTTTTCCTTTGAAGTGCGTCACCGCCACACAATCTACAGTTAATTCTGTTTCCGCCGAGCGAGCCCTTGTGACCTGGTGTGGGAAATGCTCTACCCCTTAACCTTCTGCAGCCCTGCCTGACGATCTTTGTCTCATTCCTATCTTCATGCACGTGTGCGTCTATGTAGAAATTATCACAATAATAAGGTAATTGGCGCTAGTGTGTTCAGAAAGGAAATTTCGCAGTGTCTTGGCAAATGTATTGGTTTTGGTAATAATAATAATAATAATAATAATAATAATAATAATAATAATAATAATAATAAGCCTAACAATAATATAATAATAACAATGATGATGAAGGCAGGTGTAGACCCTTAACGAATCATGAGATGATAGCACGACTCGTCCAAGGCCCTTTCAGGCAACTGAGAGAGTTGCCTGGATGGTGATCAAGGGACAACTAAAAAACTAAACTCTGTGGCGCGACATCCCCGAAGGGACAAGGCCTACCACCCGACCGCTGCGTCATCTACCTATAGGCAGATGGCAGGATTGGGGGCATGTGGTCAGCATGCCTACACCCACGGCCGTTAATGGTGGTTTTCATGACCGGAGCCGCTACTTCTCTATCAAGTAGCTCCTGAATTTGAATCACGAGGCTGAGTGCACCCCTACCAGACCTCCCTACCTCAGAAAAATCCGAGGAGGTACCGGGGATCGAATCCGGGCCGAAGGATCCGTAGTCAGCGACGCTAACCACAAGACCACAATACACAATTCTTAACCCCGAAAGGAAATTTTCCACTAAGTTCTGAATTTGTTTACGTAAATTAATTGATTGATAATTTAAACAAATGAAATGATAATTGTTCGATCAAAGAAATGGAGACAATGTGAAATGGAAAAATGAATAGCTATGGAGACAATGTGAAATTTAAAAATGAATAGCTATACGATAATTACTAATTTATAAGAGAAAATTAATGACAGTAATAGTAACGATAATACTTACTTCCTTACTTACTTACTTACTTACTTACTTACTTACTTACTCACTCAATGGCAACAGACAATTCCTAAGTGAGCTAAAGGAATATTATCTATTTTATGGAAACCGGAGGTTCTTTGCCGAGCCCGCCACTCAACCCTATCCTATGCTAACTCCATCCACCCAACCTTCGCAAATCCTACTTCCCTTAAATCTATCCTAATATTGTACTCCCACCTGCGTCTAGTTCTTCCAAGTGGTCTTTTCCCTTCGGGACTCCCAGTCAATACTTTTGAGATATGTCTTTCCTCCCCCAAGCACGCAACATGTCCAGCACAATTTATCCTCCGTGCAGTCCCCATTTTCGTCTCTCTTAGGTCCAAATATTTTCCTAAGCATCCTGTTTTACAACACTTTCACATTATGTTCTTCCCATATCGCCGCCATGGGTGTATCGGTACCGTACCTACCTTCCACCCTGGCTGGGTAGGGGTATATCAGTGATGAAAAATGTAGCTATAGCTACCTTTTCCCAACTTCGAGTTCCGAATTTCTGGCATATGCCTTGACTCGAAGCTTGCGTTGGTCCATGATGTTAAACAGTCTGAATGATAACTTTTCGGTGAGTGAGTGTAATAAGCTAAAGCTATTGTTAAAGCTTTTATTACCACTCAGCGTCAGTCATGCTATTTAGAGGTCTTTAAGATTTCGATTTAACGTCAGCTATAAATGTTCGCTTCTTTGCACGCCTGTTCCTTGAATTATCTTCTAGTTTATAAAGCATTCTGCATGACGGCTTCCTAATACAATAGCCACTCAATATAACAATAACTTATTCCTTGCTAAAATCTCTCTCTCTCTCGAATCCTATGCCCCCATGCGAGTACCTATGTGAATTTTGTTACGCTTATTTTCCTAGAGAGGGCAGAGGGAGAGGTGGTAAGCCCATCGCCCTTTAACCCCTCCGAAAACTAAGGTATTACTTGGACGTGAAAGGGCCGAGAAATCTTGTCCAGAGACTCTAATTTAGGCTTGGAGTTATTTTACGTCCCGTAAATCTACCTTGCTAAAATACTGACTAATAAACATATAAATAAATTACTCGACAGAAGTGAACTGGCATTCCTGATTATTTTTTTTCTTATTCAGCTTTCAAATGGGCTTAATCAAATTAGTGGTATACAAGGTGGAATCTATCAAGATCATTCATTAATATAGCGATACAATATACTAGGGCTCACAAATATCGTTATATGGAGAGGTTTGACTGTATGATGAGATTTCGTGTAGTTGAAATGAACCGGTACTCGGTGCTCGCTGCTTGGAACTTTGGAATATCATGCTGAAGTACCTGACCTTTGTTGTCAGACAATACAATACAATACAATACAATACAATACAATACAATGCTCAAGTTCCTATGGATGTAGTAAGAGTCTTATGAATATTCATTATATATAGAGTTTCATTAAGACTGTATTTATTGCACTCTGACTGGAATTTCATTTGACATATGGAAGTGTAATCTGTTTGCACTACACAAGCTTCTCAATTCATTTATGATCTCATTCTAGACAAATAAAAGTTGGATGGGAGTTTGTGTCGTCTCTCAAATCATAATGTACATCAATTATCCAGCACGGTGCAGTGCTGTGAGTAGTATCAGCCCATTTTTGTCTCCCGCCCTTTGTACCGCGACGCCTCTTCCAGACGCCCCCGACGCGGTCCCAGCAGCCCGGTGTCATTATAGTCGATTAAAGAAAGCGAGATGAGCCCTTTCACCCCATGTTATTTTCGAAGCGTCCCGACGCCTCGTTTAGGAGTTAGGCCCTGAGAACCATTATTCCTGTTACGTAACAGGAACAGGATCTATACTTGTGTTGTTTGATCCAGACTGTCTTGTGACGTCAGAGGACTCATTTCCAGCATTGTAATTGCGCCCCCCTTTCTCCCTGTGCTGTTCCCGAAGCGTCCCGACGCCCCTTTTAGGAGTTAGGCCCCTAAGAGTCATTATTCCTGTTACGTAACAGGAAGAGATGGCAGCTTAAGGCATTGGTCAAGCTGTAAAAGGGAGAGATGGCAGCTTAAGGCGTAGGTCATGTTATAACAGGATGAGATGGCAGCTTACGGCGTCGGTCAAGTTGTAACAGGGAGAGATGGCAGCTTAGGGCGTTGGTCAAGTTGTAAAGTAGCTAATTGCATTACCGACAGACCGATGACATCATCCAAGATGGTGGATTTAAAAAAAATGGATGGTAGCGCCAGATTCAAATTAGTATATGGAAGAGTGGGTTAAGTCGAAATTGTATATTTAATGTAAGAGTGATCTAAGTCGAAATTTTATTTTAAAAAAAATAGAGGGATATTTGAAAATTCATAAATAGAGGAAGCCTCAAAATGACGGAAGCTTCAATATGGTGGGGGTAGGGTGGGATATATGAAATATGAATTTTCAAAATTGGTGGAAATTCTAGAAAGACACAATATGGCGGATAGGGAGGATATCTTTTATTATTCTGTTATTACTTTGTTGAATTCTATGTATGGTAGGCCAAGTCACATTATGTATGCAGCGCCAATACTGTTAAACAATTCATTTTACGAATGCTTCGACTGCTTTTTAAATTCTGAATTCTGTGTACGGTAGGCCAGGTAACATTATGTATGCAGCGCCAAAACTGATAATCAGTTCTCTTTATGATTACAAAGGGTACTTTTGAACATCCTAGTTAAAATGTAAGCGATATGTTTTTTTTTTGTATGTTTGACTTATAAAATACATAACTTGAGGTGATTGGGAATATCACAATGAACCCAGAAGTCGTAATAATTATGTCATGCGATAACATCCTGTTCCGTAGTGGGTAACCGTTATACACCACGCGAGAATGACCATGATTGACTGTGTGTGTGTGTGTGTGTGTCACTTCTAGATAGCAATCTGTACAATGTTTCCTGGAGTTGAAACACTCAGGACAGCGCTGACTCACAACTGCTGATAATTATTTTATACATTAAGTTTTTTTCTAATGACCCGAATTATTTCAAATTTAGAATATAAGCCTATTATGATGTTAGAATGAAATCTTTAAAATTTCATACATGTAGCTGTTAGGGTTCACATGTTACATAATACTTAATTATTAGTTAGAACATTACTTTTGTTATCGTAATTATCTCTGCAGAATTCGTGTCTTGTAGTATGGATGATTCATAACTGGGACTCTAGTATAGTATTTGAAAAGTTTTTTTCTAACCATGCGAATCAGCTAAAATTTATATATATATATATATTTCTATTAGGATGTAAGTATTAAAGCATTAAAATTTCAGAGTTGTAACTAAAATACTACGGTAAATAATGTTTTAAATGTCTGAAATAAAATTCTTTTAGTTATATTAACTACAGGTTTTCTTCTTATGAAACCGTTCTCGATACATGGATAGGTAGAATAATCTTATGATCTAGCAATGTATAGCAAAGGCAATTATATTAGCAAACTTTCACAAGAAATATTATTATAGTACAATAAGTCTGTACATACATACAATTCATTAATAGCTAGCCAATATGTAGGCAACCTAACGGTAATTCTTATTCATTGCAGGTAACACGGAACTGAAACCAAAAATATCTAAACAGTTTCAACTCATCATCATCATCATCATTATGATGCTCATAACATCCTGCTTCTCTCATCATCAACAATTAATAGCTAGCCTATATGTAGACCTTCTAACGGAAATTCTTATTCATCATACGCATCAAGGAACTAAAACTGAAACCAAAAATATATAAACAGTTATATCCAGAATTGTAGAAACGTGTCCTAACATGAAACTTGTATAAGATCAAAGGAGGAGAGGGAAACCCGATAGTCAATATCTAAATAAACTGCTAGGCAGTTCCGTTTTGAAACCGTTATGAGGATCTGCTCGAGGGGTATCCGGGACGCTGTCGGTAATTCATAATCAACAGGTCATGGTCTTCAGACTATATAAGAGAAATGTTTCTAGCACTTGATCACATATACCGAAAGCTGTTTATGTTTTCCCACTGCATAGAAATTGAAAGATAAATAAATAAATTTATACTTACATAACTTTTTCTTTTCTCCTTCCAGATGAACAGTGTTAGTATTACTATCAACTAATTGAAATGACTGTGAAAGGATTAGGAAAACGGTTAAGGTTAATTTTCATATCAGAACGTCACAACTTTATTCTGTATCATAAGGTTGTCACGTTCCCATGAAATAATGTGTATAAACAAAGGGCTTCACAGTAGTAGAACTGGATGGTTTATTTCATAGGTAACGATGTCATATAATGATAGATTTTCCCAACTTGTACGAACACCATCTTTGTTTATATAATTAAACACTTCACTTTGCATGAGTACAAATTTACTCGTGATGTCATTTATAATAGTAGTGGAATTCATAACGAGGTAAGTAAGCTCCTCATTACGTAAAATAATGCGAGCACTATCGTAATGTATCACACATTCTTTCAAGTCCTTACATCTCTGTAATTGAAAGAGTCTTCTCTAAACAGTAACATTGTTTTATGTAACTTGTTTAACTCCAGGTGTGTTTAAAATCATGTAATGAATATTGTCTGTGATCCATGACTTCAAACTTAAAACAATTTGCTGTGCACATTTTGCTTCAGGAAAAGTATGAAATTTACAGACAGTAATACATTTAGGTAGAATATTTAAATTAGGACAATTGAAATCAAACAGATCGTAGAACTCGACAGACGGAATAATGTTTTGTAGAAATTGTTTCTTCTGAAGACCTTTCACAAATACATGATCACAATCGATGAAAACGTTTTTTACAATATTTTCCATATGAACATAATCTACAAATCCAAGATCGTATTGTAATCCATGATGAAAATGTTCTAAGTAATGTTTTGTCACCTCGTTTACAACACGGTCTTCAGGACTGTTGAATAATAAATGTACACTGTTTTCACCTTTCAAAACACAAGAAAAAAATTCTTTTACAAAAAATAGCCCTGATGCTGCGTCGACATAACCCTGTACATCAGCAACGCGACCATTCCTAGATCAAAAGAAAATAATATGTTACTATCAAAGATCAGACGTTTACGCAAATATAAAATAAATAATTATGTTTTTCTTTGTCATTTAGAGCTGTTCTTTCTTCCCTAAATTAGCGTTGTTGAACACTGTTTCAATAATTATAGTTTTTTTTTTCTTCATGAAGCGTTAACCAGACTTAAATTGTATGCTTTAGATCCGTCGAAATGTCCTTTATACACTAGCCCTAATTTACATATGCCTGTGTTTATAGAATGAAAATCTTTCGCCTCAAACTGTTCAGAATACTTCTTCGGTAGAAAAACAGACAGAACTTCCTCCTTGTTTGAGGTTTGTAATTCCAACAACACAGAGTCCCCATACTTAGTGTGCTTTAATTCAGCTGCTAGAACATTATATGTTTGCCCTATGACTAGTTGCGAAATGGAAACGCACTTTGCTCCGTATGTGGCCTTGTTGAATTTTTCGATTATTGAAACCATCTGAAAAGCAAGAAAAAAGTTTTTAGTATATAAATTATGTTAACATTAATCTGTAGCACGTATTTATGTAAAAAATGAACAATCGGAGGACCAACAAGTAATTAACAAAGCTAGTAAAAAAAATCTAATCTATTAGAAATAGGAAAACAAACATGAAGTTAATAATATTTTTAAACAAAGAAACAAACACGACGTCACTTACCTCTATAGTTTGTAGGAGAAAAGACAATGATAGAAGAACAGATGTAGATATAGATGTTGACGTCAACTATGTAGTCTTCACTATTCACAGAACGATGAAACAATGTTTCAAGACGGAACTGTCAGACCTTTTATACGGATATCAAGTAACGGGTTTCCCCTTCCCCATTTGAACTTATACAAGTTTCTTGTTTGAAATAGAATTAGATGCCGGAACCGGATTTCTTACAAGGATGTACTTTCAAAAACTTGTTATGACACGTTTCTACATTTAGAATTATATACCTGAACAGGATCTCGTGTGACTACTGTTATGTTAAGTAACGGGTTTCCCTCCTCCTTTGATCTTATACAAGTTTCTTGTTTTGAAATAGAATTAGATGGCGGAACCGGATTTCTTACAAGGATGTACTTTCAAAAACTTGTTATGACACGTTTCTACATTATATACCTGAACAGGATCTCGTGTGACTACTGTTATGTTAAGTAACGGGTTTTCCCTTTATGAACTTTCTTGTTTGAAACAGAATTAGATGACGGAACTGGATTTCTTACAAGGATGTACTTTCAAAACTTGTTATGACACGTTTCTACATTTAGAATTATATACACAAACAGGATCTCGTGTGAGTAAGAGTTTGTTTACCGACCTAATTACTTCAAACTTGTTGTGATATGTTCGTAAGACCATAACAGGATGTTTGTGAGACGTGACCATGTTTAACAACCTGTTTACACGGGACTATTGCGAGACAAGCGTCATATCCTCAGTGAGCGTCAAGCCTGCAAGATGTCATCATTGAAACACAGTCATAAAAGTGCATCTAATTCTACTACAACTGCTATTGCTACAATAGATATTACAACACAGGACTTGTGGGATACACTGCAGACCTCTACCATACAGACGTCAAAAGAGGAATTACCAAATACACAGCTTCAATCGGAGGAAATCAAGAATAAGAAGACGTCTATACTATCCATTCTAAAGCGTTATTCAACTATATACGTCCCCCTTGTGAGATGTAACAACTCGTTGAGCAAGCTGCAAATTGGACTTGCGTATCCAATAAAGGAAGCTCGTTCCATGTATAGAAGGTATGGAAGAAGAGTCGTTCTAGATTTAATTATAGGATGCAGCGTTTATCTACCACGAAGGTTTGGGAAGTTGAGTGAAGATCAGCTGCAACAGATGAACGAGGAGAAACTTTCATTGATGTACATCAGTAGGGAGCCGAATTCACCTGGTTACTACTACTACGTTTTCAGCTTTATGTAACAAGGAATCGATGTTTCACGTAGAACATTGGGAAACGTCTTGAGATTTTAGACTCAGTGTAAAGTGTGTGTGTGTAACAGACTAAAAGTGACTATACAACACGTCAACAGGCACCCTACGTCCATCGACTTCAAGTGAAATTCATTTTGTAAATATTCAATAAAACCAAAGTGATAAAAATGTATTCTTTTTAAATTATTTCATAACTAGATTTTCTCAAAAATGATATACGTTTTGACAAAGTCCAGTTTTCCCTAACATCTCCTATTCCTAATTCCTAGGATGAGGGGCTGTGAAATAAAAACACATTTCAGAATTTTAGATTTTATTTACTTTATTACAATCATACTGGGGTTTCATCCACAGCGTAAGCACACTAACATTTTGCAATGCACAGTTCATATTAGAGTCATTATGAAAAAGACATATACAATTTTTCCTATATTATATCACAAGTTTGATGGCTAAAATAATATGATTATTGTTTTTTGTTTTTCAAGTTCTCATCATTACTAGAACTCGACATGTTCATCATTCCAGTCTATGTTATATAAGCACTTGATAAAAGTAACATTTTTACTAGATCTTTATCGTAATTTACAGAACACCTAACCGTCTATACCATTTGTAATAATAGTTAATGGTAATATTGTTTTAAATTCAAAATCTTTACAACTGTTAATCTGCACTTTAATAACTTGTGATTACAAAACTGTATAAAGTATTTCAATGTAGAAATTATTATTATTATTATTATTAACATGTACCAAATTAATTTGAAAATGTCGCTATGAAACTAAATTATTTATACAAGTCACGCATGAAAACGTACACTTGTATTCAAATGTTGGAAATAATAATTTTATTACAACCAACATGTCCCAAATTAATAGAAAATGTCGTACATGTACACTTCACTTACTATGAAAAACTAAAATATTTATACAACTCACGGTTGAAAACTTACAATGCGTGCCTTTTCATACTTTATAAAACACAACTTGTGATTAAAATAGGTATGAAAACTATGAAAAACTATAATATTTATGCACAACTTGTGATTGAAAACTTACAATTGTATTCAGCTGTTGGAAATAATAATAATAATGTTATTACAACCCAACATGTGCCAAATTAGTTTGAAAATGTCATACATGTACACTTCACTTGCTATGAAAACTAAAATATTTATACAACTAACGGTTGAAAACTTACAATGCGTGGCTTTTCATTCTGTATAAAACACAACTTGTGATTAAAATCGCTAAGAAAACTATAATGTTTATACAAGTCTAGGTTGAAAACTGACAAAACATGTCTTTTCATACTGTATAAAACACAACTTGTGATTGAAAACGTACAATTGTATTCAGATGTAGGAAATAATAATGTTATTACAACCCAACATGTGCCAAATTAATTTGAAAATGTCATACATGCACACTTCACTTGCTATGAAAACTAAAATATTTATACAACTCACGGTTGAAAACTTACAATGCGTGGCTTTTCATCTGTATAAAACACAACTTGTGAATAAAATCGCTATGAAAACTATAATATTTATACAAGTCAAGGTTGAAAACTGACAAAACGTGTCTTTTCGTAGTGTATGAAACACAACCTGGTAATGAAAACGTACAATTGTATTCAGATGTTGTAAATAATAATGTTATAACAACACAACATGTCCCAGCTTAATTGAAATTGTCATACATGTACGTTTCACTTGCTATGAAAACTAAAATATTTATACAACTCACGGTTGAAAACTTACAATGCGTGGCTTTTCATCTGTATAAAACATAACTTGCTATTAAAATCGCCATAAAAACTATAATATTTATACAAGAACTGACAAAGCGTGTCTTTTCATCTGTATAAAACATAACTTGCTATTAAAATTGCCATAAAAACTATAATATTTATACAAGAACTGACAAAGCGTGTCTTTTCATACGCGCGCGACGAGTTTTTTCTTCAATTTCCTCCGAGATAACCTAACCTAACCTACCGTAACCTAAGCTTAAAGAAGTTAGCTTAAACCATAAGACTATATGCGAACCAACTAACATATGCGCGTAAGTGCAAGAAAAATTATAAGTTAGGTTAAACCATTGCGTAAGACTGTAAAATAGTCTCGTAGGGATCGGTTTGGCGAAACCTAAACTAACCTAACTTTTTTTCCTAACCTTGTTCATGCTCATGTTCATGTTCATGTTCATGTTCTTGTTCTTGTTCTCTGTTACTTAGAAAAAAAACTTACTACTTCTGTACTCACGCTAATACGATAACGAGAAACTTACTACTTCTGCACACATTCTAAATATTTTAGTTTTCATAGCAAGTGAAGTGTACATGTATTACATTTTCAAAGTAATTTGACACATGTAGGGTTGTAATAACATTATTATTTACAACATCTGAATACAATTGTACGTTTTGAATCACAAGTTGTGTTTTATACAGTATGAAAAGACACGCTTTGTCAGTTCTTGTATAAATATTATAGTTTTTATGGCAATTTTAATAGCAAGTTATGTTTTATACAGATGAAAAGACACGCTTTGTCAGTTCTTGTATAAATATTATAGTTTTTATGGCGATTTTAATAGCAAGTTATGTTTTATACAGATGAAAAGCCACGCATTGTAAGTTTTCAACCGTGAGTTGTATAAATATTTTAGTTTTCATAGCAAGTGAAACGTACATGTATGACAATTTCAATTAAGCTGGGACATGTTGTGTTGTTATAACATTATTATTTACAACATCTGAATACAATTGTACGTTTTCATTACCAGGTTGTGTTTCATACACTACGAAAAGACACGTTTTGTCAGTTTTCAACCTTGACTTGTATAAATATTATAGTTTTCATAGCGATTTTATTCACAAGTTGTGTTTTATACAGATGAAAAGCCACGCATTGTAAGTTTTCAACCGTGAGTTGTATAAATATTTTAGTTTTCATAGCAAGTGAAGTGTGCATGTATGACATTTTCAAATTAATTTGGCACATGTTGGGTTGTAATAACATTATTATTTCCTACATCTGAATACAATTGTACGTTTTCAATCACAAGTTGTGTTTTATACAGTATGAAAAGACATGTTTTGTCAGTTTTCAACCTAGACTTGTATAAACATTATAGTTTTCTTAGCGATTTTAATCACAAGTTGTGTTTTATACAGAATGAAAAGCCACGCATTGTAAGTTTTCAACCGTTAGTTGTATAAATATTTTAGTTTTCATAGCAAGTGAAGTGTACATGTATGACATTTTCAAACTAATTTGGCACATGTTGGGTTGTAATAACATTATTATTATTATTTCCAACAGCTGAATACAATTGTAAGTTTTCAATCACAAGTTGTGCATAAATATTATAGTTTTTCATAGTTTTCATACCTATTTTAATCACAAGTTGTGTTTTATAAAGTATGAAAAGGCACGCATTGTAAGTTTTCAACCGTGAGTTGTATAAATATTTTAGTTTTTCATAGTAAGTGAAGTGTACATGTACGACATTTTCTATTAATTTGGGACATGTTGGTTGTAATAAAATTATTATTTCCAACATTTGAATACAAGTGTACGTTTTCATGCGTGACTTGTATAAATAATTTAGTTTCATAGCGACATTTTCAAATTAATTTGGTACATGTTAATAATAATAATAATAATAATAATAATTTCTACATTGAAATACTTTATACAGTTTTGTAATCACAAGTTATTAAAGTGCAGATTAACAGTTGTAAAGATTTTGAATTTAAAACAATATTACCATTAACTATTATTACAAATGGTATAGACGGTTAGGTGTTCTGTAAATTACGATAAAGATCTAGTAAAAATGTTACTTTTATCAAGTGCTTATATAACATAGACTGGAATGATGAACATGTCGAGTTCTAGTAATGATGAGAACTTGAAAAACAAAAAACAATAATCATATTATTTTAGCCATCAAACTTGTGATATAATATAGGAAAAATTGTATATGTCTTTTTCATAATGACTCTAATATGAACTGTGCATTGCAAAATGTTAGTGTGCTTACGCTGTGGATGAAACCCCAGTATGATTGTAATAAAGTAAATAAAATCTAAAATTCTGAAATGTGTTTTTATTTCACAGCCCCTCATCCTAGGAATTAGGAATAGGAGATGTTAGGGAAAACTGGACTTTGTCAAAACGTATATCATTTTTGAGAAAATCTAGTTATGAAATAATTTAAAAAGAATACATTTTTATCACTTTGGTTTTATTGAATATTTACAAAATGAATTTCACTTGAAGTCGATGGACGTAGGGTGCCTGTTGACGTGTTGTATAGTCACTTTTAGTCTGTTACACACACACACTTTACACTGAGTCTAAAATCTCAAGACGTTTCCCAATGTTCTACGTGAAACATCGATTCCTTGTTACATAAAGCTGAAAACGTAGTAGTAGTAACCAGGTGAATTCGGCTCCCTACTGATGTACATCAATGAAAGTTTCTCCTCGTTCATCTGTTGCAGCTGATCTTCACTCAACTTCCCAAACCTTCGTGGTAGATAAACGCTGCATCCTATAATTAAATCTAGAACGACTCTTCTTCCATACCTTCTATACATGGAACGAGCTTCCTTTATTGGATACGCAAGTCCAATTTGCAGCTTGCTCAACGAGTTGTTACATCTCACAAGGGGGACGTATATAGTTGAATAACGCTTTAGAATGGATAGTATAGACGTCTTCTTATTCTTGATTTCCTCCGATTGAAGCTGTGTATTTGGTAATTCCTCTTTTGACGTCTGTATGGTAGAGGTCTGCAGTGTATCCCACAAGTCCTGTGTTGTAATATCTATTGTAGCAATAGCAGTTGTAGTAGAATTAGATGCACTTTTATGACTGTGTTTCAATGATGACATCTTGCAGGCTTGACGCTCACTGAGGATATGACGCTTGTCTCGCAATAGTCCCGTGTAAACAGGTTGTTAAACATGGTCACGTCTCACAAACATCCTGTTATGGTCTTACGAACATATCACAACAAGTTTGAAGTAATTAGGTCGGTAAACAAACTCTTACTCACACGAGATCCTGTTTGTGTATATAATTCTAAATGTAGAAACGTGTCATAACAAGTTTTGAAAGTACATCCTTGTAAGAAATCCAGTTCCGTCATCTAATTCTGTTTCAAACAAGAAAGTTCATAAAGGGAAAACCCGTTACTTAACATAACAGTAGTCACACGAGATCCTGTTCAGGTATATAATGTAGAAACGTGTCATAACAAGTTTTTGAAAGTACATCCTTGTAAGAAATCCGGTTCCGCCATCTAATTCTATTTCAAAACAAGAAACTTGTATAAGATCAAAGGAGGAGGGAAACCCGTTACTTAACATAACAGTAGTCACACGAGATCCTGTTCAGGTATATAATTCTAAATGTAGAAACGTGTCATAACAAGTTTTTGAAAGTACATCCTTGTAAGAAATCCGGTTCCGGCATCTAATTCTATTTCAAACAAGAAACTTGTATAAGTTCAAATGGGGAAGGGGAAACCCGTTACTTGATATCCGTATAAAAGGTCTGACAGTTCCGTCTTGAAACATTGTTTCATCGTTCTGTGAATAGTGAAGACTACATAGTTGACGTCAACATCTACATCTACATCTGTTCTTCTATCATTGTCTTTTCTCCTACAAACTATAGAGGAAGTGACGTCGTGTTTGTTTCTTTGTTTAAAAATATTATTAACTTCATGTTTGTTTTCCTATTTCTAATAGATTAGATTTTTTTTTACTAGCTTTGTTAATTACTTGTTGGTCCTCCGATTGTTCATGTTTTACATAAATACGTGCTACTGATTAATGTTAACATAATTTATATACTAAAAACTTTTTTCTTGCTTTTCAGATGGTTTCAATAATCGAAAAATTCAACAAGGCCACATACGGAGCAAAGTGCGTTTCCATTTCGCAACTAGTCATAGGGCAAACATATAATGTTCTAGCAGCTGAATTAAAGCACACTAAGTATGGGGACTCTGTGTTGTTGGAATTACAAACCTCAAACAAGGAGGAAGTTCTGTCTGTTTTTCTACCGAAGAAGTATTCTGAACAGTTTGAGGCGAAAGATTTTCATTCTATAAACACAGGCATATGTAAATTAGGGCTAGTGTATAAAGGACATTTCGACGGATCTAAAGCATACAATTTAAGTCTGGTTAACGCTTCATGAAGAAAAAAAACTATAATTATTGAAACAGTGTTCAACAACGCTAATTTAGGGAAGAAAGAACAGCTCTAAATGACAAAGAAAAACATAATTATTTATTTTATATTTGCGTAAACGTCTGATCTTTGATAGTAACATATTATTTTCTTTTGATCTAGGAATGGTCGCGTTGCTGATGTACAGGGTTATGTCGACGCAGCATCAGGGCTATTTTTTGTAAAAGAATTTTTTTCTTGTGATTTGAAAGGTGAAAACAGTGTACATATATTATTCAACAGTCCTGAAGACCGTGTTGTAAACGAGGTGACAAAACATTACTTAGAACATTTTCATCATGGATTACAATACGATCTTGGATTTGTAGATTATGTTCATATGGAAAATATTGTAAAAAACGTTTTCATCGATTGTGATCATGTATTTGTGAAAGGTCTTCAGAAGAAACAATTTCTACGAAACATTATTCCGTCTGTCGAATTCTACGATCTGTTTGATTTCAATTGTCCTAATTTAAATATTCTACCTAAATGTATTACTGTCTGTAAATTTCATACTTTTCCTGAAGCAAAATGTGCACAGCAAATTGTTTTAAGTTTGAAGTCATGGATCACAGACAATATTCATTACATGATTTTAAACACACCTGGAGTTAAACAAGTTACATAAAACAATGTTACTGTTTAGAGAAGACTCTTTCAATTACAGAGATGTAAGGACTTGAAAGAATGTGTGATACATTACGATAGTGCTCGCATTATTTTACGTAATGAGGAGCTTACTTACCTCGTTATGAATTCCACTACTATTATAAATGACATCACGAGTAAATTTGTACTCATGCAAAGTGAAGTGTTTAATTATATAAACAAAGATGGTGTTCGTACAAGTTGGGAAAATCTATCATTATATGACATCGTTACCTATGAAATAAACCATCCAGTTCTACTACTGTGAAGCCCTTTGTTTATACACATTATTTCATGGGAACGTGACAACCTTATGATACAGAATAAAGTTGTGACGTTCTGATATGAAAATTAACCTTAACCGTTTTCCTAATCCTTTCACAGTCATTTCAATTAGTTGATAGTAATACTAACACTGTTCATCTGGAAGGAGAAAAGAAAAAGTTATGTAAGTATAAATTTATTTATTTATCTTTCAATTTCTATGCAGTGGGAAAACATAAACAGCTTTCGGTATATGTGATCAAGTGCTAGAAACATTTCTCTTATATAGTCTGAAGACCATGACCTGTTGATTATGAATTACCGACAGCGTCCCGGATACCCCTCGAGCAGATCCTCATAACGGTTTCAAAACGGAACTGCCTAGCAGTTTATTTAGATATTGACTATCGGGTTTCCCTCTCCTCCTTTGATCTTATACAAGTTTCATGTTAGGACACGTTTCTACAATTCTGGATATAACTGTTTATATATTTTTGGTTTCAGTTTTAGTTCCTTGATGCGTATGATGAATAAGAATTTCCGTTAGAAGGTCTACATATAGGCTAGCTATTAATTGTTGATGATGAGAGAAGCAGGATGTTATGAGCATCATAATGATGATGATGATGATGAGTTGAAACTGTTTAGATATTTTTGGTTTCAGTTCCGTGTTACCTGCAATGAATAAGAATTACCGTTAGGTTGCCTACATATTGGCTAGCTATTAATGAATTGTATGTATGTACAGACTTATTGTACTATAATAATATTTCTTGTGAAAGTTTGCTAATATAATTGCCTTTGCTATACATTGCTAGATCATAAGATTATTCTACCTATCCATGTATCGAGAACGGTTTCATAAGAAGAAAACCTGTAGTTAATATAACTAAAAGAATTTTATTTCAGACATTTAAAACATTATTTACCGTAGTATTTTAGTTACAACTCTGAAATTTTAATGCTTTAATACTTACATCCTAATAGAAATATATATATATATAAATTTTGAGTTGATTCGCATGGTTAGAAAAAAACTTTTCAAATACTATACTAGAGTCCCAGTTATGAATCATCCATACTACAAGACACGAATTCTGCAGAGATAATTACGATAACAAAAGTAATGTTCTAACTAATAATTAAGTATTATGTAACATGTGAACCCTAACAGCTACATGTATGAAATTTTAAAGATTTCATTCTAACATCATAATAGGCTTATATTCTAAATTTGAAATAATTCGGGTCATTAGAAAAAAACTTAATGTATAAAATAATTATCAGCAGTTGTGAGTCAGCGCTGTCCTGAGTGTTTCAACTCCAGGAAACATTGTACAGATTGCTATCTAGAAGTGACACACACACACACACACAGTCAATCATGGTCATTCTCGCGTGGTGTATAACGGTTACCCACTACGGAACAGGATGTTATCGCATGACATAATTATTACGACTTCTGGGTTCATTGTGATATTCCCAATCACCTCAAGTTATGTATTTTATAAGTCAAACTTACAAAAAAAAAACATATCGCTTACATTTTAACTAGGATGTTCAAAAGTACCCTTTGTAATCATAAAGAGAACTGATTATCAGTTTTGGCGCTGCATACATAATGTTACCTGGCCTACCGTACACAGAATTCAGAATTTAAAAAGCAGTCGAAGCATTCGTAAAATGAATTGTTTAACAGTATTGGCGCTGCATACATAATGTGACTTGGCCTACCATACATAGAATTCAACAAAGTAATAACAGAATAATAAAAGATATCCTCCCTATCCGCCATATTGTGTCTTTCTAGAATTTCCACCAATTTTGAAAATTCATATTTCATATATCCCACCCTACCCCCACCATATTGAAGCTTCCGTCATTTTGAGGCTTCCTCTATTTATGAATTTTCAAATATCCCTCTATTTTTTTTTTAAATAAAATTTCGACTTAGATCACTCTTACATTAAATATACAATTTCGACTTAACCCACCCTTCCATATACTAATTTGAATCTGGCGCTACCATCCATTTTTTTTTTAAATCCACCATCTTGGATGATGTCATCGGTCTGTCGGTAATGCAATTAGCTACTTTACAACTTGACCAACGCCCTAAGCTGCCATCTCTCCCTGTTACAACTTGACCGACGCCGTAAGCTGCCATCTCATCCTGTTATAACATGACCTACGCCTTAAGCTGCCATCTCTCCCTGTTACAGCTTGACCAATGCCTTAAGCTGCCATCTCTTCCTGTTACGTAACAGGAATAATGACTCTTAGGGGCCTAACTCCTAAAAGGGGCGTCGGGACGCTTCGGGAACAGCACAGGGAGAAAGGGGGGCGCAATTACAATGCTGGAAATGAGTCCTCTGACGTCACAAGACAGTCTGGATCAAACAACACAAGTATAGATCCTGTTCCTGTTACGTAACAGGAATAATGGTTCTCAGGGCCTAACTCCTAAACGAGGCGTCGGGACGCTTCGAAAATAACATGGGGTGAAAGGGCTCATCTCGCTTTCTTTAATCGACTATAATGACACCGGGCTGCTGGGACCGCGTCGGGGGCGTCTGGAAGAGGCGTCGCGGTACAAAGGGCGGGAGACAAAAATGGGCTGATACTACTGCTGTGTACAAAGTTGTTTGTTATTGCAGTTCAGCACATCTATGTCGTACATTATCAAAGACGGATGTAGTATGAGAATAAAACTTCAGTCATGGACTAGGTGTCAGTTTGAATATTGAGTCGTTTGATTTTAATATAGAAAATTTCTTTGTATGCTGACTGGGCAGAACACAAAGACGATGGATTATGTTATCGATGAAAACAATGCATGTAAGAGGAAAAGCAGAGAGAGGCTTCTGTTATTTCTGCGTTAGGTAGCTTCTAATCATAGTTTCCTATATTCCTAATGAAGGCTATTTTATTGAAATAAACTAACGAAATCCTAAATTATTAGCTTACCATTTGTTTATTTTCAGGTAAATGGTGGCTGGAAAAAGTATAATTATTCGCTTTGAAACCACCTAGCTTTTTGAGAAATTCTACTTTTTATCACTATAATTATCACACTGTAAGTCTCTCCTAAACTTTGTTATTACTCTGAATGAATTCAGTCTGTTTATTTTATACAAATCTCCATGCGCAAACTAGATCTTGTATAGATGTATGATGTTTCCTTACATCATGGCTTTGGAAATTCAGGGGAATTGAATTACGCAAAGTTGGTTAATTTTTCTTAAAAGGAGTCCTAAGTCAAATAAAAAAGTAGAAATCCCGTTTGTAAATAAAGTTATTTGTGTCTAAACTAAAGCACAAGAATGAACTTTGAACAGAAACAGTTCATTTGAGATTTGAATTTTTCTGTAAGTTTGTTTAAGTATATTTATTCATCTATCGAACAGTTCAAAGTTGTTTGGCGCAGATTGAAATGCTGTTGGAATTAAATTTAGATGCATTTGAAATTACTGATATTATTATTACTCATTCAGAATAAATACAAAATAGACAATCTACAGCAGCAATCAGCTGTGCAGTGATAAATTTAACTGTGTAAGAAACTCAAGGGATCGGGGGAAGATAATGCTATCCCACCACACCTCATTTTAGATATTGCATTTTTATAGTTTGCTAAAATATGCATATTTTATTTTTATCTTTCTTTGGTTCACATTATATTTCTAACAAGACTTATTGACGGAATTAGTCTCTACTCAGAAACACTGAAATAAATAGTGACTAAGAAAAAATACAGATAGTCCAATAATCTCAACTTTTACAAAATGAGGGTGAAAACTATCTTCCCCGCCCCTTTCAACTCAGGAGATCCTGCTGAAATAAACACTGAAAGATTATAAGCAAATTAAGTACGTGCTTAGGTTATCAAGGGAAGGGAGCATCATATACATTTTTCATGGCTGAGCTCATCGTTTAAATTATTAAATTAATTAAATATATAGCCAATTGCGAAATTCAGGAAGACTGTGATTACTGGGAAGATGTCTTTCCGGAGAACAGAAGGAAGGTGTGGATAACTACAAAATGGAAATCTTTTAGGGCTGCGTGAACTCATAAGCCAGTTGATCCATTTTTAGAGACCATATTTAGAATGTAGAAATTCTGGGCATAGGAAATCTTTCTTACTTAACGCGGCTGTTTACATTTCCTTTCTTATCGAGAATCGATCCAGTTTCCCGAAGTTCACTTAGACGATTACGCACAGTATTTCTGTGAGATGCAGGGACACCGGAAAATTTCATTAAAAAACGCAGTCTCACTCTTTTGCAAGATTCTGTTTTCACATATGAATCATACATAAAAATTCTAAAATTTAACATTGTACCTATGTTGTGGCATTATAACAATACAAACGTACTTAAAAACACTTCAAACAGGTCTTGCAACACTGCGTTTCACGAATTGTAATGTTTTTAAGCCTAGTCCGGCTCTCACAATGCGACTTTACCCTGGAAACTCAAGGTCACATTACCGCTTATCGGCAAACGTTCGCGCCGCGACAGCTGGTGCGCTCCAGCGGCACATAGCAAACATAATGTCTCTTTATTATTTTCCTTACTACTATGTTTTGTTTTATTTCGAATTTTCGATAAATAAAATGTTATGGCATGGTTTATTATTGGTTTAACATGTTCAATTGTAAGTTTGTCTCCAAAATTAGTTAGCGCTTAGGGCATTTAAGGGTCTTATTACAGCCCTGAAGATTATACAGAAATGTATGACAGGTTATCTAAATTAATGAGAAATGAAAGCGTGTAGGCTATTTTCCTAGTCATGACCCCATCTGATTTCCAATGCAATTAGGGAATGAATTTTTCAAAAATATTTTTTCATCAATATTGACATCTAAATTAAACTCCGTGGCGCTACATCCCTGGAGGGACTTGGCCTACCACCCGACCGCTGCGTCATCTCCCGTAGGCAGATGGCAGGATTGGGGGGCATGTGGTCAGCATGCCGACACCCACGGCCGTTATTGGTGGTTTTCATGACCGGAGCCTCTACTTCTCTATCAAGTAGCTCCTCAATTTGGAATCACGAGGCTGAGTGCACCCCTACCAGACCTCCATACCTCAGAAAAATCCGAGGAGGTACCGGGAATCGAACCCGGGCCGACGGATCTGTAGTCAGCGACGCTAACCACAAGAACACGCCGGCGGACCAATATTGACATCTACCTTCCGAAATTATAACTATATATAATATATTATATTATACTATATATATTACATTATATTATACCTTATATATTTGTTTTAAACGTTTTCGTTTATAATATAGTCTGTCTTCCTCAGTAACAGTACATTCTGGAGTGTGGTGTAAATGGAGTCATCTCCATTAATATCAATTGATATAAAATGATGAGAAATAGATTGATAGTAATTAAATACGGCAGATAATAACTTTTGAACTAACCAAGCAATATTATTATAAATTACATGATAAAAATCAGGACAAATTAACAAATAATATTACATAAATATGAAATTAATATCATCAATACTTTAGCTGATATTAATTATTTTATAGTAAAGAATAAAATACACTAGGACTCAATAGAAGCTAGCAGACGGAATACTCAGAAATATACAATGCAGCCGGAGTGAAATGTATAGCAGCTCTGTGGGAGATAGGTGCCAGGCTTTGTTAGAACTGTACTCTGCTATTCAGCCAAGATGTAGTAGAAAGGAAAGATTATGAGCTGAATAGGCACTTCACGAGAATGTACAGTGGGAAATATAAGTTGTATGGAGTGTCCGAGAATCAGACTGTAATTCGGAAAATCGCTTGAGGGTAGTAACAGAAAAGCATCACTCCCGAGCTAAAAGGCACGCTCAATGAAAGAACCAATAGAATTTAAGTTTAGGATAAGAAAAACATGATTTAGCTGTAAGAGTGCATATGATTGGTTTTGTGTGACTATGGGAATGAGAAGGAATATTGGAAGGGAGGTAAGATCACGGCTTTTACGGAAATTCACTTGTGTACGGGAGGCCGCGACTGCAACTTGTGTCCGGGACTCGGAGCGAGAGTCTTGTGCACGGGAGACCGTGACTCTCTTATTAATACACATAGTCGTATTGGCATTGTGGCCAATCCGACAGTCTATATTAAACTAACTTCCTTAAATTATCGAAGTATAAAATCCGTACAACATTTATCTTTGCAGTAAGAGCTTAATTACAGCTGCTTACTAAATAAATTCAGTGACTATATCAAGTAAGTACAATAGTGACGATTGACGACATCAGCATCCAGGATTACGCTGATATATCACGTCATCCCAAAGTAACATTACGTACAAGCTGTGAGTGTCAATATTAGACCCCATTCAATATACCGTCTGTAGAGGTAACGATCTTACGAAAGTGACATTTTATATATATAAATTTTGATTGAAAGATTAAAATAAACTCAACAGTGTTTTCCATAAATATTTAATTATTGAAAAACATTAACTATAGAACCTCCACACCCTATTTATGCCCTGAGATAAGATAGAGTAAATCGTCGCAACTCCGACTGAGCAACCCGAGGTTCCACCAAGCTGGAGAAGGAAACACTTCGCAGTAAGTACAACATTGTGGAGGTGGACCGCAACCCTGATTGCAGCATATTGAAAGAACTCCTACACCACAGGGCTTTTAGTGTGAAGTACTGCATCAAGTGTTATAGAAGTGTTTCAGAGTGGATTTGTTAGTAAGATTGTTAATTATAGTATGGGTTTAATAGTGTACTCTAAACGGGTGTGTTTAGCTAGTGGTAAGTTATTTATAGTGTACATTTTCCTTCCGCTTTGGAGTTCTTCACGCTCAGTCTTACTGGGCAGAAGAAACCTTGTAGCTCGTTGCAACGGGTCCGTTTCTTTGGAGTGGTGTAGAAGCTTCGGAAAATTTGACATATCTACTGTATAGGACCAGCGCAAATCCATGAGTAGATACGATATTTACTTATTATTTATGAGTTAGTTTTGATTAATTTATTTTACTATTTTGTGTTTAATTTTATCCTCATTTTGGTTACACTCACGTATGTATCTATGAAGAAACGTGAGAGAGTGCTCCACATTTGTTTTCCAACGCACTATATCAGTGAAGTACGCGCTATCTTGACGGGCGTGCCAGACCTCAAACTTAAAGACACTGACATACTGAACCTGCCGTCGTCCTGGGACTTTCCTTAATCTTTGTATATCTTACCTTCATTGTGAGTGCCATTTATTTATCTTGTAATTTTTCTATTGTAATTGTAGATTTTGCTGTCGTGGTAGAGGAGAAATGATAGCCAGACTGTTGGTCTTATTTACATAAGGCCAAATATATATTATATTCAATTTTAAGTTTCCAGTGTATATATATGGGCTTCTGTATATAACGTAAAAACAAAACTCCCCTCCATACTAGTATGAGCAAAGGAACGTGGGCTCATCATCAGTGACAAATGATACCCCTATGGGATAAAATAGCTTTTGCAATCAAAGTGGAATTCGACACTGACACTTTCGTATTTTTAAACCTTTCCAGTGAAATCGATTCCCAGAGTACAGCTTCAGCCTCACTCCACTAGCCACGATGGCATCATCGGTTAGTATACATGTAAAACAGGGAGAAAAGAATATATGTACCACGTTAAAATAAGTTTTACGGGTAAATTAATTAAAATTAAATGTTGGTTGATTCTGAAATGTACAGAATAACAAAAGACTACTATCATGGATAATACCATGCAATGGCGCCAACTTTTGAAAAACATTGGGTGGGCTCAAAGATTTAAAATTTTTCATACTTCCGTCCCTTCGTTCATGAAATAGACTTATGTAACATTGATATGACTATTATATAAATATAGTAGGCCTACATGAAATGATTTCATTGTTTCTGATGACAAACTTAGTACAGTAATCATTTTCTTATACCCCACACTCTTGTGTCACAATTCCTTGCTTTGCCCATTAAATTGCATGTGATAAAGTTTTTTTTTTATTGACGCATAAAAAGGATAAAAATAAGGCGGTGGATCTGGAAACTGCGTTAACAGATTAAGCCATAAAAATTTAGTGAACTGAGAATCGACTTCAAACAATCGTGAGTGAATTGGAACAAGAGGAGATGATACTATGTATGTGAACAATAGCCTGATTTTAACTTTCCAGCGATTCAAAAACGAAACTTATTTTAGTAATGGTAATAAATAATTTAATAAAATAGGCCTACGGCAAATTATTGGGTGGGCTTCAGCCCCACGGGCCCATACAAGTTGGCGCCTCTGATTATTACCATGAGCAAAACTCCTCTCATAATTGTTATGAAAATAGCCCGAATATACCGTACATAGTAGAGTACAGCTTACGGGACATTTTCTCCACATTTCGTCCAATTTTTATTCCAATATTATTTCGACCACTACCTTCGTCCAAGGATTTTTTCCCGCGATCATTTTATGGCAAAATGTTCCAAGGGCTGAAAGACAGTCACAACATTGATCAGTACTAGCGCACAATAAATTACAAATCTAAATTACAAGCAGAAGGTGATACAAAAAAGAAGATTCCTATACAGAGAAAAAAACAATAATTTGCAGAACTGTAAGAAATTTGTGCTATATACATTTCGTTCTTTGCCTCTAAAATATTATGCTGTATTCTTCTTGTGATATATAAATAGCTTATTTTGCTTGTTTAACTAGCAGAGAACCGCAATCATTTATGAACCAGTTTCCGGTCAGGACTAAGCAATATAGTGGACGAAACGGACTATGGACGAAATGTCAGACTGGTCAAAATATACACCACAAACTAGTACCACTACCAGTACTACTACTACAAACTAGTATGCACTACCACAAAATAGAAAATTCTTTGGAACTACCTGGTACTCACATGACTGCAGTAGGAGAAGTCGGCGCTGACTAGGGGTAAGATTTTAAGGCAACGTTACACACTAGTCTCACTCCCCACTAGCTTACTGTTCAGTTACATTTCCTTCTATCATATTTGTTACCAAGCTAAGCGAAATTCCATTTGCCTCGCTTGTAGGTTCAGCAATATTATATCTTAGCTTGAATTCTTCTCTTCTCTTTTAAATATTTTGAGACATTTTAAACTATGCCATGAGCTTGACTACCTAATGCCCTCCCACGCTGTTTTATCACTGAATGGCCCAATAGTTTAATGCCTTGTGCCCAAAACAAACAATAAACAAGGAAGTTTTAGGTACTGCCATTTTGTAAAGTAATTGTAATTGTACCTGTAATTTTACTGATTACTTTTCAAAAAAGTAATTTGTAATTGTAATTAAGTATAATGTATCTCGGTAATTCCCTCGGCCCAATTATTTTCTGTTTGTACTTTTCCCATCACTATATATACACACACATATAATATGACAAAATTAAGAAGAAATGCCGAAACGGAATATATAGTACCGTTTGCTTTACACTGTGCTGCCCTACGGATATTTCACGGAAAATGTCTACAGAGAAACAGAACGTCCTTCATCTCTTTCTGCGCAGAAACAACACATCCTTCTGCGCAGGTTCTTATCAAGCTTCGTTTTCATCATCTTCAAGTATCATTCAGTAAAAGATTATAGGACTTGCTGATCTTCAGGGATTGTCTCAACTATAGTCACTCTATTTAAAGTACTTCTTAACACGAGTGCTGCAAGCATTCTATTCACTCGCAGTGTGTAATATAGTCGTAGTTCCGACACAGGAACCCGAATTTCATTGATCTGTGTAGTAACTTATGTCGACGTTGCACAGTGGTCCAGAATTCAAATCTAGAGGGAAAAAATTATTTCTCGCACAAAAGTAACTTTTTAAATTTGTTTCATTTTTTTCTTCTGTATAGTTGATATATAAATGATATTAAGCCCTAAAACAAAATTATAATATAATTTGTGAAATTAAAAATAATTTTTAAAATTTTAAATGCACAAAATAGCAGAATTTTCATTACATTTTACAACAAGAGGTAAATGCCTATAAATTTGTATCTTCGTCCTCTACGTCACCTGCATCATCACTTTCTTCTGCGTCTGCTTCATGAGCATCATCATCATCACTATCACCGCCTTCTTCTTCTTCATCATCATCATCATCTTCATCTACTTTCTGCGGTTTTTCTTCTTGCTGCTCATCTTTCTCCCTACTCGACTTGCTTACTGGCACTTTCGGTTCTTGAAGTAGCTCGCATATTTCTTTCTTCCACTATTGTTCTGTCGGCAAGTTAACACTTTGCGTCCCACCCGGCTCCCCTTTCCATCGGCCCGGTCGCCTTCTCCGCCAGGCAGGCTTCCCCTCCGCCTACCACGCATCGTCCCGCGCGCATCTACCCCGCTATTGCTCTTGGCGACCGCTACTAAGCGCCGGTAATGCAGCTTCCTGTGTTAAGCCGCAGCTTACTCTAATGATTGCCTTGCACCATACATAATATTTCACAATTTTTAAAAACGATTATAAAAACAAAATAAAACTTCACGAATTATATTATAACAATACCCTTGTACCAAACATCATACTTCACGATCTTTAAACACCGATTTGAAAGAAAAAAAAATCACAATATATAAAAAAATCAAAATTTACAGAAAATTTCCCAATTTTAAAAAAACGCCGTGTTAATTGATGCAGAAAAATTCCCTTGCACCAACACTACTCTTTTCATAACAAACAAACCATCTCAAAATTAGAAAACCCGATTCTTGCGTTAACACTCGCTAGCGCCATCTAAATTAGATAACCAAAATATACGGGAACTTCCTTCACTGCTCAACATTCCTTCGTGGCGTAACGGATAAGTCTCTTGGCTACGATGCTAAGGGTCATGCGTTCGATCCCCGTTCGGTCCAAAATTTACTGTTAGGAATAGGTCTCGAATAGGTAGGTAGGGTGAAGAGGAGGTGAGAGGAAGAGAGGAAAGAGACGGGAAAGGAAGAGAAGAAGAGAATAAATGAAAAATAAATTATTTTTCTCTTTCACCATTTCCTTACTAGATGTCGCCACCGTCGCTACTTTCCTAGTAGTTCTAATGCCGCCGCTAGGTTTCTGACGTCGCGCAACTTGTTATAAGACTGATGCCTCTACTCCTTATGAACCCACAACTCTGAAGAGCTGCAGTTGCATACCCTTTTAAAGCAGAGTTGATAAAGGCTGAGTTTAGTGAAGAGGGGTTGTCTGGGATGAAAATCCAGCAAAAATAAAAAGTTTTCCAACAAGTAAGAATTTTTAGTTTTTTCCCTCTAGAATTCAATTCTGGACCACTGTGCGTTGTGGAGTTAAACTTGATTGTAATTTCCCTCTGAGATATAACACTGCATTTGCGACGTTTGTCTGTGTACTTCTTATTCATGTCGAGCATTGACAGTACATTACCATAGATATTATCCATAGATATTACCTATCTTCTGTATAGAACATCATGAATGTGTGCCTTGAATCCTCGCTGCTGTTCCAATATTTGAATCTCCTGCTGCTTGGGAAAGAGTCTTAGTTCATTCTCTTCTTTTTCAAGTATAGGATCACAAGTAAATGAACGTGTGGGAAACATTAAAATCTGTAAACTAAACATAAAAATCCCTGTAAACTGTTGTGACATTATTTGTTCTGGAGGGCTAAGGAAGTTCTACTGAGAATACGGCTAATAGGTTACTGCAACAAATACAGAGTGGAATTGAAATGATCCTGCAAAACAAAGGGGGCCATAGAAGGGATTTAAATTAATTAAAAAAAAAAAAAAAAAAAAAAAACTAGTAGTGTGTGAAAAATGTCACGGTTAGTGAGATAAAAGACTTAAAAATGACAAGAGGTGGCAACGTATTCTAGTGGAAGAATTAGCTATCTTCGACATAACATGACCACAAACCTTACGTTGCTTCATTTATCAAAGTCTACATTCCGGCATTCATACAAATATTTGTTTTTTCTAAGATAAAAGAGAATTGGCTCGGGAAAAATATTGAAATAATGTTGAACGAAATGACTCAATGTTTTTCGTGTCTAATTACAGGTTCAGGCACTAATGATGATTTATTTGACTATTTTGGTTATGAATTAGTGACCAATCGGGTATAAAGATATGTGGAATTTTAGCCAATCACAAATGTTATGGTCATGATTGTGTCGTTTCATTTTTATCCCTTTTATGATACCGCATCTACTTGCAATTGTTATTACAAGGAATGAACGCCTTAACATCTTCATACCTGTAGCTTCTTTGATAAAAAAATTAATCTTCGACCACAGCGATTGCATAGGCTTGTATATAAGCTGCATATGAGGAAAGGAGATATTAAAATTAGGTATAAACACTTATTTCTAAGAAGATTAAAAAAATATATCATATAATAATAAATAACAATATTAATAACACTAGATATTATTAGTGCTAACACTGACACCAGAGAGTTTAATCTAAAATAATGAAACAACAGATAACGTATTCACGGAAAGTGTTATTACCTTTAATAACCGCAGACAGTCCAACAACGCCTTATATCGATATATCGATTGGATTGTGATGTCTTATATCGCTTACAACAACTTACTAGTGATGTGTTTTTATTCATTTTGTTTTGAATTATTCATTTCATGCTTATTATGTATTCGCTAAATAGTCAACTCGAGGTCCGGATTCTCCCAAGATAAATTCACTCACAACTTAGTTGCTCTTAAATGTATCGGTAAAATCCGGACGTCTCGTTATATTACTTGCGATATTTTTTTGGACACAACCATATGGCAGAAAGGGAATTGTACTCCGTTTCTCCGTAGAAAGAAATTGCCCGAATAATTTGCATACGTTTGAAATCTGATATGTACCTTACTGTGAGATATTTAACTTTATTTACTGAAATTAGCTTTATAATTTTTTAATTATTCATTTAAAAACTGTTTTCGGTTACAATTTTATAAATAAGCCATTCGTTCTATTATTCAATTTGGCATAATTGGATGGGGAGGAGTTGCAAAAACGATATTCAGCCCTTTGTTTTGTCTTAAAGAAACCCACCATAAAAATTTGTTTATCGAAGCCATCCGACTATTCTTCAAAATCATTATTTTTCTGAATTTAACGTATACAGCATAGACCATATTTAAAAATACGTCCTATTAGGTTATTTTCTTAAACGTCGTGACAATTATAGGTGAGAAGGTCATGCATGTAACGCGCGAAGTAATCAGTTAAATTTGTTAACCGAACCACAAAAATTTACAACTGCTGGAGGTAAGCACTGTTCAAGTTTCGGCCGAAGGCTATTCAATTCATTTATTAGCAACCATCCTGAATTAACTGGCCTAAACAACAAACAGTTAAGTCTAAAGTTCTAAATTTTATATAATTACTTTTATTTCCATACTCCTGAAATTACAACATTTTCAATGTTAAACTTTAATATATATACTGTATATATATATGCTTTGTATTAGCTTAAAACCTGTTTAACAAAAAATTTATATGCCATTATTGTATATATTCGTACATTTCCATTGTTGAAAATATAACATGTTCTGTCCTTACTGTAAATAGCATTAGCTCATAATTAGGGATCGGATTCTTAGGTTTTTACCTATTTTTTTCCTTACTTTCAAAACAAAAAGCACTCATACACTTTTTCGTATCTTGTCCATAGGATTCACCCACATTAATTCTGTGGCACCTAAAAATACCTAAATGGGGTATAAAAACCTAAATATACCTAAACGGGATATAAAACCTAAAATATCTAATTTAGGCTACTTTTTTGTCTTTTTTTGTCAGTTGAGAAATCGATATTTTGCGGAGAGACAATTTTTGTCGGGTTGAAATTAATACCACCAGCATTTCGTTCAACCCATTGTCGTCTAGGATGGACAGTATCAAGAGAGGAAGCGTAAGAGTACCGGCGTATTCCTTTTAAAATATTCGTACGAACAACCATTGTTGCTTTGGATGAACAAGGATATAGATTTCTGTGTTTTAAAGAGCTTGTTTTTTGTTTGCCTTTAGTACTGCCCTGTTATTCATACTGAGCGGTCACACTGTGAGTTTTAAGAAGACATGTTAATTATGCCGAAACAAATGAAATCAAGTTTATTACGGCAGTGTATTGGCGATGACATGAATTTTTCTTCTTCTTCTTCTTCGGTTATTTTGTGACGTTGCACCCCGCGTGTTTCTGCGTCTGCTTTGTGGTTTTCCAAGTTACTCCTGCTGTATATGACAGACGTTGTCATCAGTGGCGGACGCAGGGGGGGACAGGGGGTTACATCCCCCCCGAAATTTGAAAAAATGTACTCTAAGTGGCCAGTTTTATAAACTAATTGTATATGTAAGTTGATTAATTTTTTTTAGTATTCCTTCTACCTATTCAAATCCCCCCCTCCGAAAAAATGTCTGCGTCCGCCACTGGTTGTCATTCAATACAACTCGCAGTTGAAAATCTTGAAAGATATTTAGTGATATACTGTAACCAGGAAATGTGAGGCAATCTTATTTTCACTGCTTCTTTTGATTGTTTATGCTTTCTTTCTTCAATTGTATAATATTGTCCTAAAGCAAGTTTACACAAATATAAGTCAATTTTGTTAAGTTAAACTTTACAAGTATTATGTATTGAATCCTATGTAGCACATTCAAATTCATTAAACCAATTATTCTTCCCGAAAACGATATTTTGGACAAAAAACCTAAAAAAAACTATTTCACCTAATGGAAAACCTAAAAAAGTGTTTTTAAAAGCCTAAAAATCCGGTCCCTACTCATAATAAAGCTGTTAAACGGTACATTGATAGTAGAGGAATAGTGCTTGCATAAACAGTGATTCACAATCTGCTTTTCAAGCCGTGGATGATAAAAATAAGGATCCACTGGCCACTGACATTAGACATGCACTAATAAATGCAAGGACTCCCCATATTTGTCTAACCTAGGTCCGAGGGCAAATGAGAAAGCAGGTGAGTTGGCTAAGTTAGGCGCTTCTTCAAAATTTCAAATTTCCTATAGTTTATGCCCCCGTCCTTCATTAAGAAAACATATGCACAGCCAATGAGATCGGATCTGGCAAGAAACCAATAAGTGTTCACAACGAAAGATTTGTTTTTTCCCAAGAGTGCAAGATAGAATAGCTTGGACACAGGGCATGGGAAATTTGGTGAATACTTACATAGATTTAAAATTTGTACTTCTGCAAATTGTTAATGTAAAGAGGAAAGTCATTCTGTTAGGAATCTCTTATTTCATTGTCCATTATTTACGCATGACCGTTATCAGTTGATATAGTATTTAATTTTTTATTTTATTTTGACTGTACTACACCGATCTTTTCTTAAATAAGCAAAGTTATGAAGTTTTTCTCAAGTTTCATGAATAGTGTATTTTCAAAATTGTAATATGTATATGTAGTGTATAGTATATTCTGTATATATGTTTAATCTGTAACCCTAATGTGCCAGCTGGTAAAGTAGGGTTCTGTACTCCTGTAAATTCAATAATAATAATAATAATAATAATAATAATAAACAATAATAATAATAACATACTTTTCTATGTCTTTTAAATCAATTTTTTGAATTACTGTAAATAATTATTTTAGCCTACGTTACTTTTATTGTATTGAAAAGAGCCGTCCCTGAGCACAAGCTTAGCTTTGCATTGCTTGAATTGAATTCATAATGTATGCGTATCATTATAGTGACAGTACACATACTATGATTTATATTCTCTTAAATATATTTTTAATGAAAGATATCTAGACTTACATACTAGAATAAATATCACATGTTGACTAAACAAATTTAGTTGATCGAAAATACTCCTTGTAATATTAATAACAATCTAAAATAGAATAAAAATTCATTATAGTTTCAAAAGAAAACAAAATACTGTTCGGTTGCTTGTCAAAATCCTCTCAGCCTCATCAGGAATTTAGTGTTTTTGTATTACTTTACTAAAAATATTTTAAAGTTGTCTCCTTATTTCTTAAATATAATGCCTTATTAACTATTGTTTTTCAGATCTTTATGCTAAGTATTTTAAAAATGATAAATGTACAAAAAATATGTTGGCTTATGTAACCCTCTTCGTATTTTTATACTTCGCCCGCTTTATTTTTGTTTCAACCGAGATGAGGCTTCCAAGTCAGAATTACATCTAGATCCATTTTTATATATTTTGTACTAAGTTTCTGTATGTGTTACTCCTTTTCTGGGTCTCTGACAAGCTGTGTGGTCTGCCGGCCACCCTTGAGTCTCTGTGCGTGGGAAGTGATCACGTGTCTCCTGGATCATTTATGCATACACATGTTCGTCTTAAGCGGCCCTTACACGATCAATAATATTGACAATACAGTACGATATTGACAATAATATTGATCATGTAAGGTGAAAAAAAGAGTATTGACGGCCGATATTGAAGCGATATTGATGAAATCCAGATTTTCTGATTTCGGGGCGTCAATATTTCAAAGTGGAGAAGATATTGTCAATAATATGGAGCGTCTTGGGGTGGACGTCAATAATATTGTCAATACTCAGTTGATGCCGTGCTTTCGTAGGGAACGGAAGTGATCTTTGTGCGGAGTATTATGGATTATACAAGTGACCTTGAGAAAATATCTGAATCTTGAAATAAAATAAAATAAAATAAAAAAGCTAGACTGCAAGGTCCGATTGCTAAACAAAATGAGCTTCTACAAAAGTTCATATTTAGAAAACTCGACGAACCCTGACAGCATCATACCGACTATCTCAAAATCTTGTGGAGAAAAACTGCTCACTTTGGATGCCAAGCAGAGACAGTTTGCTAAGAAAGCAATAAATGACATGCTTTTTGAAGCAAGCTTGGGCACTCTCCATTGCAACTCCGTAAAAATAAATGAAGTATGTCAATGTCCAAGCCCTCTAAGTACCACACAACCGGGAACAAGTCGTGGTAGCACTTCATCCTTCTCCACATTTAATTGCTCTTCTCCTACTCACAGTGATAATCCACCACAACTAATCAACAACCAACATCAGGATTTATCAGCGGCGAGTTTTTTCAACATCTTCTCAGATTGAGGATTTTTAATTTTGATTGCCTTATTTCTTGTTGTATTGTTCTTTGCTGTTTAATCAATACATAATTACTATAATCTTTTGCTGTAAATTATTCAATATGCGTTTCCCTACTCCTACTGTCATGGCAACTACTTTCATATAGGTAGTGAAGAGGTTCTGTGCAATGACAGACTGATATACTTAGGTAAGTAGGAAGGTATCTGGAAAATATATTTAAAACACTTACTTTCATGTAGTCTAGGACATGAACAAGAGTTTCACACGTTTCAAGCTATCAGCGAAGCTGATAGTTGCAGGCGACTTGATGACAGAGAACTTCAAATCTTCAAAACTTCTTCCTGTAGCTAAGTACCTCAGTGTTATGGCTAATCTCTCATTACAGGGACGTATTCCCTCATGTTTGTGTTCTGCCTTATGAAGAGTGGTTCCACCATCTGTAATAATTTTATGAACGTCCTTTCTTTCATTCTGAAATAATCTTCCGCATCTGTCAATCTTATTTCCCTCAGCAGCCTCATATGAGATTATTCTTCCCGTTTTTTCAACCACTCTATCATCCATCGATTTCGCTGAACTCGATGAATACTTCCGATAGCCATAATTATGGCTACACAACCTTTTTGCGACTGTCCATGTTTTCAAAACACAAAACGCCATGAAAATCCACTTGTCCGAATGGTGGAAACAAACGTACTGAGCACATTTATTGATAAAATTATTGACAATAATATTGACCGTGTAGGGTATGACGATATTGACGGTGGTACCCTCAAGAAGTTAACGACTGTATTGACAATACTGATATTGTCAATAATATTGATCGTGTAAGGGCCCCTTTAAAGACATTGTAATTGAGAGAGAATTACAAGGAGTTTCCAACTCCGTTTCTAACTTAACGCTTTTGAAGTGTTCTTTGCACCCCATTAGAGCTCAAAGACACTAGGAACTTTGTAAAGTGTATGTTTAAACAGGTTTCTTTTAACAATGAAGTGTTAACAATGATGTATTATAGTTTAACAGATGTCTCATTCTTCTTTTGTTTCGTAATCATCTTGAGAAATCATTCATTTTCAGGCTAGACATTTCATGGCTTTGAAGATTAAGGAAATTTGTTCTAAAATTCTACGAGGGCGACGAAGCTTATAATTCCACTCATACGCCGCGTGTTTGATATTGACCAATAACGTTTTGCTATTCCTGGGATATATACCAGTCACGTTCATTTATGGAGTTTTATCTGATAAAAAGTCAGCTCGTTACTGAGCACGTAAGGCATCAACGTGCGGTGATTAATACGGCACATGCTGCCTTTAAGCTGAATGAAAACACATTATTTTATACAACATATCTTATTTGTAAATTGAAATAATACAAATGTCCATTGATTAAAAACGCAATTTCGTTCCTGTGCAAGCCAGTTCGTGGGCTTGCATAGCGTTTTGATGTAAGCAACTACCACGACGCCCTCCATCTTGTGATGAGCACTATTGGCACATTTCTATAGCAGAAACACTTAAATTAAATGGGTGGAGTATACTACGGCTTTTTCTTGGAATTTCCCTGCCTGATATGCCATTTGTGAAAGAAGTTTTTACAAGGGGTTTGGTGAAAGAAAAGATGGGGTTTACCACCAATTTGCTTGACCAGCGCCTTGAACAATATCGAACAGAAGGACAACTTACCGCGAAGAATGAAAATGTGATATTTGATTCTATTCATAATGATGCTGGTTTGAAATAAAAGATTTTGATTTGGAAACAAGGGGTTTCAACAGCAATGTAACTTTAGTTACATGTTCGTTTTTATTTCAGTCATGTCATTACTGATTAATTCTGCCCAAAACTTAGCACGAAATTAAAAGCGAATTTATTGTCAAATAATCATCTCAAAACACCACTATTTAAAATTGTTTATCCGATTTTTAAAAATAATTGTCAGCACAAAATCTTGCCTCTGTTTTGCTTAGGGCTGTAATATCGATTCTCGAAACACTAGGTTGTATAAAGAATTAAGAATATGGTTGAGAAACATAAAATCCATTGGAGCCAAAGCAGATTAACGCTGTCCTATATCACCAAGCAAAGTATTAAGTAATTTAATAGCTGACCTTCCGAAACGAGATAGCAATACAGGGTGTGCGTACGAATCTCAAAACAATCTTCAACTATTTAGTACACAAGTTTCCGGTCATATGTTGAGCAAGCGTACAAGTTAGGTAAGCTAATCCCAATCACAGACATTTTTCTGGAATTGCTTCTCAATCCCAAACACAATATTTTTTTCGTATTGCTTGTGGTATTTTGTTGTTTTTGTTTCTTCAAGGAAAATAATTCTTTTTCCTTCATTTCAGCTTTCTTCTAGGAAGTTCGCTTTTTAGAGGCCTATAGTCCACAATTTTTTTATAAACTAGCGTAGCAATGTTTATAAACGAATAAACGGGAAGCAAATTCACAACCTTCGGCACAGAAGGCAGAGACGTTGTGCACCAAACTCTTAAGGAAAATTCATTGTAGACGGTCGACTACCTATGAACAAATACCACATCAATGACTGTAAGTTCGTTTACACTCTTGTGAACTGCTCCATAGAACTTTATTTTCTATCGAACAAGAGTCGGCCCTTTATTTCTGCAAACGGCTGTATGTAAACTAAACTGTAGAATACATTTAATCGAAAAAATCTCCGTGAATATCATTTTCAAACAACTTTTTTTTTTTTTTTTTTTTTAAATAAGTAGTAGTTTCTGAAGATGGACTTGCTTTCTTTTCTATATGTTTTGATGAGTGATGCAGTGAACATCTTTTTATAAGGGACACTGCAGTCGTGAATCTTCAGAACAAGGCAATTGTCCGGGTTACCGGAAGGAAGTACATGTAATCTTTGCTCAACTGTGTCTTCAATTATCCCAGCTCACTGAACATTGTGCTGCTGATCTAAAGCGTAAAGGTCAAGCCGGTCTGGGTTTCTAAAAGTAACTTGTGAGACACAAAGCGTTCTGATTCGTTCACCGGAAGTATTGAAGGAAGAAAGGAATCTATTAATCAGTCTTCGGGAAAAAAAGAGTGGTTACAGATACTGACCCCTAAAAAAATTAGGCGTATAACAATTACAATTTAGTTTGAAGTTATATATTAAAGAAAGTACTCACATTTTAAGGGAAAATTGTTAGAATATTTTCATGTGGAAAATATTGGTGTTTTTTATCAATTTACCTTAATATTACCATTGTGAAAAGTCGAATTTCCAGTACCCAATGTCGGCAACCTAACTTACGGCACTCATCGCCCCACTACTTACCGTACAATTCCGTCATTTTATCAAACCCAAGATCAATTTCCAGGAACTAAGTGCGATGCTACTAATTGTGCCTGCTACATTTTTAGTAAAGTAAAGTGAAGGTAAAATGTTCCCTATACAGGCCATGGAGGCCCAGAGAGTTCCAGGAGGTTGAGGCTCCCAGATTTTGGACATTCGGCACACGAAGGTGGTAAGGTTGTGAGCCTTACGCACCGGCCGCCTTTACCCCCAGGATTGCTCCTGGTACTCATTCCTGTTAGGGGCTGAGTCGACCCCAGGGCCATAGGTGCCACCAGAAGGATTAGGCCAATTGAAAACTCCAACGACCTCATCGGGGATCGAACCCGCGACCTTCGGTTTGTAGCGCAGCGCCTCAACCACTACGCTATGGCGACATTTTTAGTAACAGCTTTTGGTAACCGCCAGGTGAAAGTAACCTATTACTATCAAGCACCTTCTACAGGTCAGGCATGAGATCAAGATCACCAAAATTAAATAGTAACGTTTTGAGGTTGGCAAGATTGTAACCTAGCTTCACGAATATATGTTTATATATAATTGATATGCCACTGCGTACAGAGTCCCAGAACTTATTAGAATATAAAGAAAAGAGGGTGTGCCGTTGTCACTTTTTTTAGGAGGTGTTAAACCAAATTCAATGAAAATTGAACGAATTAGACCTGTGATTGGCTGGGAAGTTACGTGAAGTGCTAGGAAGACACCTGGCACCGGTAATGGTACATTGAATGGAATGGAATTCTACCATTGCATTCACTTCGCCTATTTCCACTTAATAACCGCCACTGCTTTACATGAAGGAAATTTCGTTTGTCATGATAGTCTATTCCTCAAAAGAGGTCTAACGATTTTGTTTAAATTTTGTATGTGAGGTGCTTAACTAAGAGCTAAAACTTTTATTTGAAACTATTTTAAAGAGAAAAATTCTGTGAAGAGTAGTTATAAGCCACCCACTGTTTGTAGTAACTCAGTCTTGCCTAGTGAGTAATAACTGAATCGGCACATGCTAAAAAATGGCAAACTGAGTTAAGCATGAAAATGGCATTTTATACGCTAAAAGATTCTCATGTATAAATGTTAATATAGTAAAAAAGGGTAACGTTGAGGTAAGTAATACCTTCCAGTAAAGTTAATTAGTTTTTAACAAAAATTAGGGTTGCTTAGAAACAGTTTTTTTCGTCTTTCTCGAAACTGGGTTGCTTGGACTGAGGCCCTTTTAGCATGTGCCGATTCAACTTTGGATCAAGTTCAGGCAACTGAATAATATGTGCTCTTTGCAATATGGCCTCTTATTGTATTTGTCAGAAAGTGAAGTGAGAAAGATGTATTGGCCACGCTTAGAATAAAAGTTATGTGAGTGCATTAATAAGATTTTATCTGAGTTATGTATCCTTCGGGGAGGCGATGCGTTGTGGTAACAACATTCTCTTTATTTTTATAACCAATTTACATGAAGAGGATGTCATATATAATATATTATACTAAAAGGGAAAACTATTATTTAGGTAGAGGAAGTTATGTATTTCACATCACACGTTTTCTTCAATTACCAACCGAAAGAAATACTAGCACTCATATTTTAAGTACTGTTAGTAAGTATTTGAAACAATCACACATATAGACGACGAAGACCAGCGGAATTCAAATATGTTACAATGTCAGATTAACCTCTCAAAATAAAATAAAAAAATTGGCAGAAGTTCTTTTTAACTATATTTTTATAATTCTTTTAATAACTCGAGTCCATGATTGCGACAGCAGTGATGAATAATTCATTGAACACACAACACTGTCAAATCTTAGTTAATAATTGAAACAAGCTTTCGACAAATAAATAACTGTATTATAGAAGTAAAAGATTAACGCATGTTTTCAACAACGCTGCGTGAAAATAACACACCCATTGCAGGAACCAATAGCATAGGTTTTGTCAGAAAGGGTTCCTTACTTCTCGACTAGCGACAAGAGTTATATCTCGAATTGCATTGCGAGCACTCGAATTCTTTTTTCATTATTATGATCACTCGATTCTTTATATTACTCGAGAGCAGATATTCGATTCTTAAAATCATTCGATTCTGTCCATCGCTACCGAAAAGTGACCAGTACATTTTTGGCAAGACCAGAATGGCAACGGGGAACTAAAACGGTTAAGAGGTATGAAAGTAACAATAGGCCTACGGTACCTCGTCAGGTGAGTCCGCATTACGGGATGAATTCGAGACTAGTGAATGCAAACCGCATGCCCCACTTGCTTTTCGTGGAGAGAGGCAGATTGGATGGAGATGCGGTGTTTTCCTGTCTCCTCCTCTCATATGTTTGGTGGTTCGTGTGTGTTGCGGAATAAACAAACGAAACTTGCAGATAAATATGCTAACGTAACATTTGCAATTCCTGCCGCGCCCCTCAGGTTGTGAATCATTGCTATTTAAATATTGTGACTGAAGCTCTTCCAGTGTTTACATTCACTACTCAGATAATGTTACGTGCCGGGCGTAAACACAACAAACGCTCTCTTATTTTTTTTTATTTTTTATTTTTTCTTTCAATTAACTTATGTGATTTTATTTTAACTCTACTAAACTAAAAAAAATTACATAGACTATTGACAGTAAAAATAAAAAACGTTAAGAACAACAAAAGAACACTAAAACAATTAATGACAACAACACACACTTAATCTTCCAAACACTCGTAACAGTGAAAGTCTTAATCTTCCAAACACTTTGTTGATTAGATTAAAGGTTTCCAACGTGTGCGTCGAAGATAGTCCAGGTACATTTCTTTATCAGTGGAGCCAAAATTGTGAATAATGTACGTTACAGTATGTCCTATGAGTTGCATAATGTTCTGGTGCGTGTTTTTCGGGGTGCATAAAAAATCAGGAAACAGAAACATTCTAGGAGTGAAGGACAATTTTTGCGCTGTTAATATGTTACGGGTGTATGCCAAGAGAATACGCCATACAGGTAAGACGGTTGGGCACTCTGTAAGACGATGAAGTAAGTTGTCAATTTGGTTGCAAAAAGTACACTGATTAGAAAGCGTCATTTTAATTGTAAATAATCTGTCTCGTGTTGCAATAATATCATGAATCACTGCAAACCATGTTGAACGTGTTTCCGCCGGTAGACGAGTTGAGCTAAGATTTTGCCATAAACGTTCAAGTTTAATATCTGTTGGCGCTATGCGATGCACTCTCATTTCACTATGTGTCCACTGTGTCTGTAAATGCGCATAAATTGTAGAAGTTAATTTCGTTGTAGGCAAGTTGTCGTCTAACTGAAAGAAACTCCAATCCTGCAGGAAATCACTCAGGTATTGCAAGTCATTAGGTATTTGTTTTTTGTAAAATGGATAACTTAGGTCCAAAGTATTAAGCCAATATTTGTACCACAGACCTGAGAAGGATGTCCGTTCCAAGTTTTTACTGCATCCGCTTCTACTTAGAAACAAGGCCTTGCATTTTTCTTCAACGTTCACAAGTCCAATACCACCTTTGTTCGGTGGACGGTACATAGTAGATAGCGGTACCCTGAATATAAATCCTCGCCATAAGTACCAAGAAATGGCACAAGTGATTTGTCGTACACAATCTTTTGGAATGGGCAGAATTTGTGCAACATACCAACATTGTGATAATATATATGTATGCACAACCCAGCTTCTTTTGTATAAACAAAGATTGCGAAGACATAAGTCTTTAGCTAGGATTTTGATTTTGTTAACTATCTGAGCCCAATTCAGTTTTTGCATTTCTGCGATTGAGGTATTATACTGAACACCTAGTATTTTGTGTGTATCCGTCATGGTTATATCAAGGTCTCGTAGTGGAGTTTGCCACCCGACTGGTATAGCTTTACATTTGTTGACATTAACTGTTAGACCAGATAATTTTTTAAAGCTGTGGAGCTCTTCAGAGAGTTTTCTGCTATCAGTGTCCTGACTTAAAATAACAGTGACGTCATCCGCATAAGCTACGACTGAAAGATTGTGCTCTTGAAAGGAAATACCCTTAAGCTGACTGTCTAAGTTGTATATTAAGGGATTGAGGGCTAAGGTAAATAACAACATTGAGGCAGGACACCCTTGTCGAATGGATTTTGTAATGGAAAAGGGTTGAGTAAGGAAACCATTGACTTGGATAACAGCTGAGATATCAAAATATAAGCATTTAAGATAAGAGACAAAAGTATTACTAAAACCATACTGTTTGGGGCATTCAAATAAATAATCATGACGGATACTGTCAAATGCGCGTTGGAAATCCAGGGATACTAGTAGACCCTTCACTTTATAGATATTTAGATAAGCAAGACAAACACGTAAAGTACACGTTGCATCAAAAATGGTGCGTCCGGCGACTCCACAGCACTGGGCTGGGTGAAGTAGTTTATCCATTAGTGGCTTAAGACGATTGGTTAAGATTCTAGCTAATATTTTGTAATCGTAATTGAGAAGACTGATTGGTCTAAAATTCTCAACCCCACCATGGCCTTGAGACTTTTTTAATAAAATTATCACACCTCGTTTCTGGGAAGCACATAGTTCTTTTCGGTGTAGGATAGCATTAAGCACCTCCGTCAGGTCATCTCCAATTAATTTCCAAAATCGAACATAAAATTTTTGTGGAATTCCATCACATCCAGGAGTTTTGGAGCTTTTGCCTTGAACGATAGAATTGTAGACTTCCATTTTAGTAACAGGTTGTTCAAGTAATATATTGTCGTCTGCATTAACGTGAGTCTGGTTTTTATGTACGATAGGTTGTATATGTAGATCATCACCATTGTGTTGAAACAATGTGTTATAGTATTCGTAAATCATTTTACTGATAGCTGGTTGAGATGTGTGCCACTGTCCATTTGTGTCGAGTAGTTTTGTAATGCTAGACTTATTTCTGTGTTTCTGACTTTTGATGAGGTAGTACAAGGATATTCTTTCATTGGATACAGCATACTTATGTCTACTTCTAATTGCTAGGCTTCCCATTCTGAATTTGTATATCTGTAATACCTTAGCTTTGAACAGACTTAATTGTTGTCGACGTCGTGGAGAGGGTAAATAATCAGTTTGTAGTTCTCGTAAACATCTAAAATAAAAATTTAATTTATTTTCTGTCTCTTGATATTTTAGATAAGAGTATTTCTTAAACAGACGTTTAATGTTTGGTTTCACCATGAGATCCCACCAATCAGCAACATCCTTATAATAAGCTTTTTTACGTTTCCATACTGCCCATAAAAGCTGAAGTTCACGGTGTAGGGATTCTTCATCTAATAAACTGACATTCATTTTCCAATAACTCTTGCCTATTGGTGTATAATGTAGATTATTTAATTTAGTGTAAAGAAGAACGGCGGCATGGTCTGAAAATACTACAGGGTGTACCTCTATTCCACTAACATTACTTTGTGAATCTTTGGGAATGTAGAATCGATCTAATCTGGAAGCAGTTGTACTACTGAAGTAAGTATATTGTACGTTTCGGTGGCAGGCTGACCAAACGTCCGTCATTTTCAGATGCGTGACAAGGTCCTGTAGAGTATTACTTGGCTGAAAGGTTCCTGTAGTATCCTCTTTACGGAGAAGACAGTTGAAATCCCCTCCAAAAACATACTGCCTGGGCAAGGAGCGAAATAAATAAGCAACTTCATTCTGAAAGAATTCATTGCGCTCTTTTCGTTTGTTGGTACCAGACGGTGCATATATATTGATAAAAGTAGTGTTGTGAAACTCACCAGATATGCCTCTTCCATTTGGTAACATTTCCACATTCTCCAAGGATATGGTTTGTTTTGTTAGGATGGCAGTACCTAAATTTTCTGTACCGACATTCACGTATTCATTATAGCTGTATACGGAAGAGAAATTGTGCACGGAAACCTCCTGTAAATAAACTATGTCAACGCTATAGGCATTCAGGAAATCTTGAAATGCTTTAAGTTTAGTAGGTGAGGAGTTGTTATTAAAATTGACAGTCGCTACCGTAAGAGTAAGTAGCACGATCCTGTACACGCAGTGAAAATGTGGATGGTGTCCGTAGTGATTTGTTTACTTTAGCGCAGGGAACCCTAACTTGCTTCCTGTAGTACGGTACGGGTGTAGCCGTACATCCTTCTTTTCTACTTTCTCCTTCACCGAGCTCTGGTCGTCGGGTGTCAACTCAGGTAGCAGCTTACAGTCCATATCCATAATGTCATTCCAGTTAGAATCGGATTCTTTAGTGGTGAGTGTGTCATTATGTAATTGTTGTTGTTGCGCACTTTCAGTGTCTACTTCATTTGTAAGACAGTGATGTGACATAGGAGGCTTATCCATCTCAACGTCCTGTGTATTCCTCATGGTGTTTATTGTTCGATTTAAGAGTGGGTCCGTTTGTATAGATTCCCCCGTATCGTATGTATTGAATTCTGTTCCATTTTCTTCCACCGAATCAGTTTCTGAGTCTGAGTGTACATTTGTTTGTGTTGTGTCAGAAGGTCCTGTTTGCACTATGTTTGCTTCGTGGGCAGCCATCTTAGGAGTAGGGCCAGCATGTTGTTTATTTTTTTTCTTTCGTTTAGATTTAGTTCCTTTCTGCAAGGGAACATCGGCATTTTCGACTGACTCTAATGGTTCGTTTCCCACGACATTTTCAATGTCCATGGGATTTACTTCATTAACTAAGGCTTGATGATCCGAATTTACATTCTGAATTGGGACGGCCTTTATCTGTTCCTCGCTAGTAGAGAGTTGTTGTTGGTTTTCATGTACTGGTACAGTATGGCTAGCACCTGGAATGGGCTCTTTATTTACTGGCAGCGTACTAGGTGAATGAAATAAGTCACTCATCAATAGTTTTTGTCGTGGAGCAACTAACCTCTCCATAGGGCGACGTGGACAATGTTGTTTAACATGTTCGGAACTACCACATGTATAACAGGTTTGTTCCTGCCCAATGTACGTAATATATGCCTCATACTGTGATATAAGTAGAGTGGAAGGAATGTGCTTGTCAATTGTCATTTTCACTACACGAATTCCAGAATCAACCTTGAAATTGTAACGGTTTGCCCATGTATCATTTTCTACCTGTTGAACTTTTCCATAGTTTTGCAATACATTTCTTATTCTGTCGTTAGGAATTTCAGGGGGAATATTTAAGACCCGCACAGTAGCATAATCTAGTTCAGCTGGTCCTACTTTTACCTTAATTATGCTACCATTCATTAGTACGAAGTCCAAATCACCACTGTGTTTACGCAGATATTGTTCATATATTTCTTGTGTTTTGAATTTAACATAAACTGCATGTTGTTTTGCCACAAGTTGTAACGTTTGAATATCTTGTTCACGTACCTGTAGTTTGTTCTCCAGCCACATGTGAATTTCCAAAGCAGTCGGACGTTGGTCTTGTTGGTTAAATACTATTTGCAAAGTATTGACACGCACTATTTTAGTTGCCATTGTTATCCTGTATGTTGTGACAGAAAAAAAGCACTAGAGTCACGAGAAGTACGCTAAGGCCGGGCGCAAGTTGAGACGCAGTTTGGTGACGTGAGGTAGAGGTGACTCACCCTAAGTTTAACATAGAATTAAATACAACAACGAAGGTTCGCACGCAGGGTGAAGTGAAGCAGATTCAACGAGTCACGAGCTGCGGACGTTTGTGATCGTGCCACAGTTTCTCACTAGTGACTTCTCACTGCGCGTGAAAAGTTGTTTGTCCACCATGGACATTGAGAAGAAATTAATTATGGCAGGTCGAGGGAGAAAAAATTGTACGACACGTCAAATTAAAATTTCAGATTTGGGAAGAAATTGCGAAGGGCATTGGAAAGAAATGTGATAAAGTTGTTTATAATGTTTTTATACTTAAATAAGATGGATTTATTTGAAGGGAACAAGGGAAAAGCTATAGTAGTGTCCGTTTTTATGGACTTTGAGATAATAATGCCTTCTAATAGTGAATTTGGAATTTTGGAATTAGTTTAGGCAGAAAGCGGTAATATTATAGGGGAAAAAGGATCGTACTCCATGCAGTTTGAAAGATTGATGTCCGCTCTGAAAGTAAACAAACCCTCTTCAACTCTTCATATTTATTGTTTATCAGTTTGTTGCTATGCTCTTTTCAATCAAAAGCGTTTCTTGAATTAATTTCTATACAATGTGTTCAATTTGTTATCCTTTTTCGTTTTCCGCTGTACCCTTCATTTGTTTTAGATAACATTTTATATGCAGTAGATTTTCGACGAAAAGAAAAAGGTGCATAAGCAGGCATAAAAGTGTATATTTTCTATACAGATGTATATCATAACTAGTATAAACCATAAGAATTAATTAGTTGGGAAGTTTCAGATTTGTAATTAAAAATAAAATGAAGGAGTCATCTTGAAATTTATTTTCAACTTACTTTCATAAATGTTTTATAATTATGTACAGTAAAATTACTCCATGTTCCTTAACAAACGTTTCTGAAATGAAACATTTTCTCAAAATGATTTTACCAATTAGTTCCGTTTCGCTTTATAATGTTTTCCCGTTCAGAGTTAAACTTAGTATCTCACCGGAATTTGAAAAGTAACCTTAATTTAAATTGAATTGAATGATTGAGTGTTATAGTGACATTAAAAATAAGAAATTAAAGGGTATTATATTTATTAAAAATTATATATTTATTATGTCTTAATGATGAATTTTCGTATCATAATTATTAATTATATGTATATATGATCGCTGAATGTAAGTATTCGCAACATTACATTAAAAAAAATTAAATTTGTAGGAAATTAATACATTCTTCCCAGTGTCGACTCGTAGCTAAAATTACTGCGATTGCTGCTTCATAAAATGTTTAGCCTTCGTTTTGAATATTGTGCAAAAGGAAATATACATATTTAAAAAGAAAATTGATTCAGAAACTTGAAAAGACCCTAAAAGAACAAAATCAAACTTTTTTACGTACTGTAATTTAAATTGTTACAGCTCAAGCTTGATCTATTCGTTTAAAAATTAAATCGATTATTCTTGTTTTAATTTCCGCGAAAAGATCAATAATTTTCTCATTATTATTGATAAACTTCATTATGCAGCTTAGTGTATGAATTCAACTAGTATAAGATAATTCAAGTTTTGGTAAGAAATTCAACCTGTATACTAGTAGTCTTAATAAACACCATATATTGTTTCGAATCCGATTGTGAATAAAAATTTTGGATTATATACATTCATTTTATTAAAGCATGTCTATATACAATTGTCAAATACTAAGTTGATTTTATTTATTATACACATGAACATTTATTGAACATTGTATCTCTTTTTGTTTGTCAGTTGGTAATATTTGATAATTCTTTGTATAATAATAATAATGACACCTTAATTAAAATTTGACTTCTTTTCTTGCAGTATTGTTATTTGACGTATTGAAAAGTAATAAGTTAGGTTAGAAGTCACTCTGCGTCACCTCACGTCACCAAACTGCGTCTCAACTTGCGCCCGGCCTAAGAGACACTGCACAAGCAAGCGTCTCCCAGATTTGTAAGAGCACTTACATGGCGTGTTGCTCACTCGGCAGTTGCCGACTGACTGTGGCGCCCCTCAGGTTGTGAATCATTGCTATTTAAATATTGTGACTGAAGCTCTTCCAGTGTTTACATTCACTACTCAGATAATGTTACGTGCCGGGCGTAAACACAACAAACGCTCTCTTATCAAACACTTCGGAATTCAGTATGACCACCCAGTTTAACTCGTGTGCCGCAGGTCTAAGTGACATTTCAAATCTTCACATGTGTATTCCAGTTCTCTCACACTCTCACTCATTAAATTACTCACTCATGTATATTCACTCATATATTCATTCATTCATTCGTCACAACATATGCGCTTTTTATTTTGTTAGTATTATAATTCTAGAGTGATAGGGAAAAAGCGAATAAGTCAAAATACCAGAGTTTCAGGAAAGACAAAAAAATTAATTTGCACAACTTTGTTAAACTATTTAGATCAGCCCACTCATATATTTTTACTTAGTATAAGATACTGTGTAAAAATATCTGGTGGACTGAACTAAATATTGTAACAATGCGTGGAAATAAATTGTTATTTGTCTCTATTAAAACTTTCGTATTTTGACTTATTCGCTTTTTCCCTATCACTCTAGAATTTTTTTACAGTTTTAGACAGACTGAAGCAAAAACAGACATTCTAAAACACACTTAGTAAAAGTTGCATATTATCGCACTAGTGTTAAACATCCATTGTAACCCACATTGACGTCAATCACATGGAAAATACTTTTTAGTTAACAATATTTGTTATTATTAATTTAAAAAGACTCAGTTTGATAACAAGAGAAAATGTTAAAATGAATGATACCTCTTGAAATGTTAAATTTCTCACGATGCGATGGTAGCAAAAATCGTCATACTTGGTATAGTTGAAAAGCGTTGTAGACGCCATTCATAATGTTGTCAGCCGGGCACCAGAAAATAAATAACCTCTGGCTGCAGTAGTTTGCATTAGATGACAGAGCAGCTTCGAGACTCCAATATGGTTCCACATATGTAATTCATTATAATGACTCTATTATTTATTATTATTATTATTTTTTATTATTATTATTATTTCACAAATATTAACTGCTGTCTGAAAAAAGTGTATGATACAAATGGTGAAACGATGTTTTTTTTCGTTGGATTGCTTTACTCGCCCTATGGGCTCGTTTCTCAAGCATACCTGCTCGAAAAATGAAATCTCTCTTATACCACTTGTATCATAAATAACTAAGAGACCCCACGACCAACGCTCACAAATACAAATTGCTATACAAAATTTTACAATGAACATTTGAAGAATTTAAATATAATAATTAAACAAATGCTTTACAAAACAAAATGAAGCTCATAAAGTAGACTTATTTTCCTTCCGAAGCTAAGATTTTAGATTTTCCCTCTAAAGTCCCTAAGTGCGTTTTTATCTTTCAAAATGTTGTCATAATTCATTATACATTGTGAGCAGATAATTATTATTCCGAAAGTAACGGATTCGTAATTAAGTATAGGCCCTTCTTATACACTGGCTGAAGAAAGAAAATAGGGACACCCGAATTTTACACTCTAAATTTAGCCAATGTGTCATCAATATGGTCTTAATGGTCGTTAGGTTATTGAGGTACAATCTTACTATACTAAACAAAAAATGTACATCATTTCATAACACCAACAGTTACCAAGAAGAAGATCCATTGTTGTCACACACTGAATTTCAAGAACACTTTGCTTCTAACAGATTTCTGCAAATTCTTTACATTTTATTGAACTGCATTCATATGAAATATGCGTATTACCATCTAAAGCCGCGTTTACACTATGTAACTTGTTTAATAAACTTGTTACATGTAACAAGTTATATGTAACATGTAAAAAATTATACGTAACATGTAACAAGTTACATGTTTAAAAATTAGGTTATATAACTTTTTTATGTAACTAAAGTTTAGAGAGACAAAAAGACATTTGTACTGCACAGTAGTGATGTGGACCGGAAATATTCCCAGAGGGAAGGAATTTATAAAATTTCCTTCGGCAGGAAATATTCCCAAAAGTGAGCATTTATAAAAATCGTTAGTTTTGATTGTTTTACTGCTTAATAACGGTCCAGGTACCTTAAAATGAAACTATTTCAGTAAAATTCCACATGTTTATCAAGGAACCGTCTAGGGAAGTATTACCTTTTCCTATGATATGATTTTTCACTTATTGTCAGAACAATGTACCCTAAGTCATCATCTTTTTAAAAAATAATAATTCGTGATAATCTCTTAGGTTTTCTTTATAAACTTATATGTTATAAAGTGATACCTCACACGTATTTAAACAGGATTAAAGATAAGTAATTTAACATAATTGTTAATAGATTGTGTAGGTAACTTATTTAAAATAAAATGCCAGAAACCAACACCTTCAATATTACACAAACCCAAATTTAAATATAAATAGTTTAGAGCCTAATAATTAATGATACAGGGTCTAGGCTAATCCTACTGAAATTTAGGGGGAAATTTAGTTCTTTCATGATTTATGAGGGCTAAGAGGAACCTGCGACTAGGCAGATGTGGCAATCCAAATCTTAGGAGCTGCAGTCACTTCTGCCGCAACAAAACGTACATTCAGTAAGTTTTCATGGATGCAATCTAAAAAGAGGAACCGCCTATCATCTGAGCGAGCAGCTAAACTCACTTACCTTATCTTTCATACAACGGGAAACTGATGAATGCTCAACCTAAGATGAAGAAAAAGAAGAGTGAATCTACTGAAGTTCAAACACAAAGTGCTGGTAATCCAGACGATCCAGATGAAGGGAAGGACCAAGAAGAAAACCTAGATGATGATGATGAATGCCATGATGACAGTGATGATATTGGCATCCTTTCTGATCAAGAAGAAAAAGAAGAGGATGATGAAGAAAATCTAATGAATTTCAATGGAAGTGGTTAGGCCAACTTGTAAGATGAAGTCAAGGTCACACATTTAAATAAATCAAGTAGGCCTATTCCTAAAAGTTGTTTGGGTTCGTACAGTTTATGATTATTACTGTAATTTGCGTCTAATTAATAGTCAGTCTCTTCAATGAACTCTTTTGCTAATCTTCTGTATTGACCTCCAAGAACCAGGGCAAATTTTAATTAACTTATTTTCATTGTTAACTACGTGAAAACCCAGTATTACAATTTTTATAAGTAAATAATTAATGCTCATTTTTTATGTTATTTCATTAATTATATATTAATCTTTGAACTTATGACAGTTTTTAGTTTTATTTAACCTAATCATGATTAAACTTAAGTAACAAATAGGTATCTGAGTTATCTTGCTCGTAAATCATAAATTCCAGGGAATTTATGAAATTGTAGGAACATTTCCGGGAACATTCCCTGGAAATATTTTCTCGAGATTACGTTCCCGCCAGATGTCGCTGTGAATTGAACTCTTGAGTAGCTCAGTTGGTAAGAGCATTGGCACGGATAGTCAAAGGTCCTGGGTTCAATTTCCAGTGTCAGAGGAATTTTTCTCCTATAATATTATCATGTAATTCCCAACAGAGACAAGAATTTGTGGTACATGAATGTATATGCATATATATGTCTTGAATGTTACTGTACAATAACAGTGGAAGCCCGGTAACAAAATCACTAATTAATGTGTCTGATAGTACTGCGTATGACATAACTTGTCTATCGGGGAGGTAGACCATTAAGGGCAGCCAGTCATAGGAGAGAGATTCTATCTGGCGCTGTGAATTCAATTTTGACGTAGCTCAGTTGGTAAGACCATTGGCACGGACAGCCAAAGATCCTGCGTGCAAGTCCCAGTGCCAGAGGAATTTTTCTCCCATAATATTATCACAATATTATCTCAACTATCTTCTATAACATGTTACTAGATATTAATGAATTTAATTATTCCGTTTGTTTGTATAAAGAAACCACAAATAATTAGGTTTATCCAAAAGTTCAACCTATGCAACCTTTACTATGCTTTTCAGATTTACAATAGCATAATAATTAGTATTAGTATTAGTATTAGCCCATAATATCCCCGAGGGGCACGGGCCTCTCTCCTGGGAGAGGTGGCTTGTGTTCGCAATCCCGGTTAGCCATTCCGGGAAGGATCTTCCTATTATTACTTATGCCTATAGTCTATCATTTATGGTCCGATATGTAGTCTATCATTTTTTTTTGTCCTATATAATATTCTAGCACTATACACTGTGGGTTTAGGTCTTCGCTTTTCGGTCGTGCACTGCTTTCCTGCTCCTTGCTATTTACTGTCTTCATCCTGTGTTGTTGTTTTGGATTGCTGTCTTGACTAGAAGTTGCCATTTTCCTCTGTCTTTAGCTGTGGTGGTCCATCTGTTGCCGAAAGTTGCCGACCACCGTGTCCTCTGTCTTCCTACTTTCCGTCTTCCCGTCCGTGGTTCCCATGAAGTTACTCTGTGAGTTCAGCGAGCAGGGTCTTGTCTCATTATGTGTCCGGCCCATCTCCATTTTAGGTACCTGCTGTCGTTTCCTGCATCTGTTATTTGTGTTCTTCGTCGTATTACGTCGTTCCTTATTCTATCTCTCCATGTGATGCCCAGCATTTTCCTTTCCATTCTATTTTGGCACGTTTGGATTGATTTTCTATCTTTTTTAGTTGTGCTCCAAGTTTGTGAGCCATATATCAGCGCGGGTAGTATGCAGGTGTTCATAATGTGTCTTTTAATGTTTATATTGAAAGATTTTTCTAACAGTATGAATCTCAGCGCCCAGAACTTTGACCATGATGTAGATATTCTTCTTGTAATTTCCTTGGGCATGCTTTTCTGGAAGGAGATTGTTTGTCCCAGATAAACTATCTCTTGTACATATTCCAATGTTTCGGGTTGCGTAATTGAGATGGCTTTCTCTTCGCCGTTTGTCATTAATTTGGTCTTTTTTGCATTCATTTGTAGTCCTACTTTGTTACTTAGCTCGTTCACTTCTGTCATGAAGGCCTGTAATTCTTCTGCTGTGTTTGCCATAAGAACTATATCGTCTGCGAAGCGTAAATTAGATATCTTCGCACCGTCAATGTTGATTCCGTAGTCCCCTTGGATGTTCCTAAAAATCTCTTCGAGTATACAGATGAAAAGTTTGGGGGAAATTGTATCCCCTTGTCTAACTCCTCTTTGTAGCTGGAATTCCCTTCCCAACTTGTCCATCTGTATTCTAGCGGTGGTTCCTAATCTCACATATATGCCCTTCTACAAACCTTTCATATGTAATATTAACAATTTTCATCAATGTTCTATATCTTGAGGGCGCTGATTCTCTTCCTTTATCTTAGTTTTACCTCTCCCTTTTAGGATTTAAGCGACCCAAGCTGCCCGGGTCTTACAGGGCCGCAACCTGTCGGGAGAGGGATTATCTTTGGAACACATACATACTTTTTTGACCAGACAAGGGAATGGAGGGCCTCCCCGGATGAGTGATCATCCCAATGCCGGGGCCACCTCCGAGACAACACGAACACATAGGACGAGACACACCATTCACACACACACACACACTCACTCCGAACAAGGCGAAAATGGGATGAAGATGATAATGACGGCCTGATGATATCTGGGGACCACAAGGGCTTAAAGTTACCCGACATTTGTCTCACAGGTGAGGAAAACCCCAGAAAAAAAACCCACCCAGGTAACTTGTCCCGATCAGGAATCGAACCCGGGCCCGCTGCGTGAGAGGAGCGAACGCGTCCCCTTTGTCACAGCGGTGGACAATGGCGGTGATACATCGTATAAATGGATATGTCCAAATATTATCACAGAATATAAAGTAGTAAACGCTATTGTCGATCACACTGTACTCAATTCCACATTAAAACTAGCAAATGTTGACTTAACCACTTAGAAATTGTTAAATTAATTAAAATTGTATTAAATTTATATATCATGTATAACAATTGGTTGGTTAGTTAAAAGCTGTGCACTATCATTCCATTGTCTGTTGCATCTCTATTATGCATATGTAAATTTTCAGAAATTATTGTTATTAATATAAAATAACTCTTAGGCGCTCTGAAATCCAGTAATTGTAGATTAATTGTAGATTAATATTAACAAAATTGGTGATGGTTCATGGTAGTATCGCGTTGCATTAATTGAACTTTGTGGCATTTATTTCTCTCTTGGATACGTTCATTTCGATCATATCTTGATCATCATCAGTCCCTATTTATAACTGTAAATTTCGACGTCCGGATTGCCTGAGTACAATAGTGATACTAAAAAATGCCACAAAGTTCAATTAATGCAACGCGATACTACCATGAACCATCACCATTGTGGTTAATATTAATCTACAATTAATCTACAATTACTGGACTTCTGTGCGCCTGCGAGTTATTTTATATTAATGGCAATAATTTGCTGAGAAGTGGTTGGCAAATTTACATATGCATAATAGAGATGCAACAGACAATTGTTATACATGATATATAAATTTAATATAATTTTAATTATTTTAACAATTTCTAAGTGGTTATGTCAACATTTGCTAGTTTTAATGTGGAATTGAGTACAGTGTGATCGACAATAGTTTTTACTACTATATATTCTGTGATAATATTCGGACATATCCATTTAAACGATATATCAGCGCTATCAAGATATGGAACATTAATGAAGATTGTTGTAATATTACATATGAGAGTTTTCTAGAGGGACATATATGTGAGACTAGGTTATATTATTATACTATTGCACACCTGAAAAGCATAGTAAACGTTGCATAGATTGAACTTTTGGATAAGCCTAATTATTTGTGGTTAGGTGCACAGTTTCTTGTTACTACATAGGCCTATACGCAGCAAAATGTACATGTAGCAGGTTACATGTAACAAGTTACACATTTCCCACTCCTTGTGGGAAATGTATAACTTGTTATAAAACACAAAAATCAGTTATATAACACAATGTTATCTGTAACAAGTTACATGTATTTGTAACAATTCTGGAAAACGTGTTATATAACCCAAGTTTTATAAACAAGTTACATAGTGTAAACGCAGCTAATGGAGTGTAAACGCAGAAAACTGGTTATATAACACAACAATCAGGTATATAACACAGTGTTATATGTAACAATTGGCTTGTATTTGTAACAATTTTGGAAAACATGTTATATAACTCGAGTTATATTCAACAAGTTACATAGTGTAAACGCAGCTTAAGGCTTGATTGACCTCTTGCAGGCGATGTGGAGTGTTTCTTATGAATGTCTTCTGGCAATTTCTTCTTTTTGGAATGTGACGCTGCACTCGTGCATTAACAGAAAGCAATTACCAATAAACGGAGTATAAGGCTCGACATGAAGAATTATAGGCCTACACTCTTTAATGTACCAATCCTTATTCATTGTGCCGTTGACTATGAAAGCAAACTCTTTGTGAATTGGAATAGAAATGCGAGCTCGCACCATTATTGAGCTTCCTTTGAAAGGCATCCTTGGTAACATTGTACATGGTACATTGCGTTCTTCATGTATTCTCCATCCATGGTTTCCTCCTTCTACTGAATATAAGGCAAACTGGGATTCGTTGGTAAAGAGAACAGACTCCCGATCAGAAGTGGTAATATTTGAGTATCCCAATTATTTTGTCTGTCTGTGTATATTATGGTTTGTTAGATTTTGATGTGAATGTAACTTATATTTGAGAATTTTCAGAAGTAGAATCATTATTTAAAATTCAGATAGCAGCATCACACTTAAGTGAAAGTTCAAGTGTGAGAACGTTACATTTGTGATATCAGTAGGCCTATACCTGGAGTTAAATACATTAATCCGAACAAATTAACTGCTCTTACTTAAAGTACTTTGAAAGTACTGTATGTTTATTAGTTTTCAAACCAAGCACAGTGGTACAAAACGAAACAAAACTCATTTTGGTCAACCTTGTAAAAATAATTAGACATAGTTAGATAATACTGTAAACATGCCCGGTATCACGAATGGACCTTTAAATTTCGGTAATCTGGTATAAGGCAGCCTGACACATCTTCAAACTTGAATGAAAACCTGCTGACTTCGCGCCCAGCGTCAAGCTGTTGATTTCTCAGTAAGTTTGGTCAGTGGATTATAGGAAATGTGAACAACTGGATGGATGATTCTATTCCAACTGCATAATTTATTCTTAACTATATGAAACTAAGAAGTTTATGTCTATGTAAAATATATATATCTCGTATATATATATATATATATATATATATATATATATATATATATATATATATATATATATATATATATATATAGATTTAGAGGTTTGTGTATCCATAATATTAATTTGTATTCTTCTCGAAAATAATTAATTTTTAATTTTTGAAAATCTTTAAATTGGCTTATTAGAAATGCTCATACGAATACATCGATAAAAACTATTATACAATAGTCCAATCTATGGGCTGTAAGGGGAAATTAACCGCAATGTGCACAACTTGCACCTTTTTCTTCAAATTGTCTTTCTTTCCAAGGTAACCAAGAAATAAAAATTACTTTTGTAGATTATTTTTATTAAAGCTGGACATTTAATCAGTACACTGCTTCTAGGTAACGAGCAAAAGAATCCCACCTGAAGACGAATGTGATGCTTACCTAAGCAATGTTAAGTAAATGCAAGCACTAAATTTAATTTATATCATGTTAAATGAGAACATGAATGGAATTTCGGAAGACTTTGATAAAAATTGCGTTTTTCGTTTTTTTCAACAAATTAAACTATTAACCCTAATTAACACGTTATCTACTTTTTAAAGTTTACAAATACTCTTAATTGACATGTATAATTTTTAGACCCCTACTGCGTTTGTAAGTCCTGAAAGTTACATAATATTTTACCCAGTTGTGAAAAAAAAATGCATTCTCCAAATGTTTCCTGCAGCCTATGCATTGTTGTCAAACAACAAATCACATTCCTACCAACGTAGGGCACTAAATATTAAAACGGATTATACTGTCCTTTTAAAAGGACGATAGGTATATCTGCGTTAAAAGGCAGCGGTCGCTCCGCTTTTTAAACCTCATCCCATCTAATATTTTTATGTGCTAAAAAATTCGCATTGAGTAGTATACTTTTCCCACCTACGTAATTGCAGGAGCCGCAGGAGCCGGAGGGGAGGGAGGCGCCGGAGTGGAGGGGGAATGCTTACGTCACAGGTCACGTGACAGGAGCCGCAGGAGCCGGAGGGGAAGGTGGGCGTGGTCTATGACGTCACAAGTGGGCGTGGCTATGACGTCAGTGGCGGATTGTATGACGTCACAAGTGGGCGTGGCTATAACCACGTGATTCAAAATGGCGTCCATTCCGGTTCCTATTGCAAATGGCGTCCGTTCCGGTTCCTATTTCAAATGGCGTACGAAGCGCGAAATTTAAAATTTGAAAATTAATAATATAAATGGCGTCCGTTCCGGTTCCTATTTCAAATGTCGGACAAAGCGCGAAATTCAAAATTTGGAAATTTATAATGAAAATGGCTACGTTTCCGGTTCCTATTTCAAATGGCGTAAGGTGGGGAGATGGCGGTTGATTTGAAAATTGCAAAAGGTGGAAATTGAATACTACAATTGCAAATAACGGATGGTGGGAAATTTGGAATTTGTATATTGGTATTGTTTTACAATATGGCGGCATCGCTTACGTCACAAGTGGAATAAGAGGGGAAGGTGGAATGTTTTACAATATGGCAGCATCGCATACGTCATCAGAGGAGGAGCAAAGGATTGATGACGTCATTGCAGGAGCCGATGACGTCATTGCAGGAGCCGCAGGAGCTGATGACGTCATTGCAGGAGCCGCAGGAGCCGATGACGTCATTGCAGGAGCCGCAGGAGAAGCTGACGTCACAAGTGGAATAAGAGGGGAAGGTGGATTGTTTTTATGACGTCACAGCAGATTTTAATCTTTATGTCTTTTTAGCATGGAAGCATATAGATCACGAAGCGTAAATGCAACGTTATCAGTTTTCTGTAAGATGATTCTTTTTCTAAAATCTAGTGACTCAACCTAGAGTAAAGGCGGTCGGTACCCCGCGTTCCGAATGTCAAAAAATCTAAACCTCCTTATTTATTATCAGAATCCATCGAAAGTGTATAGTTAGCATTATTTTATTCCTTCGTAAATATGGTAGCTTTCGTCTTAAAACTATATTTTATTTGTAAGATTATAATCCTAGCCCAAGGGTTAACTCAGCCTCTGGCTTACCACTCGGTGTATAAAATATTAAGTCGTAAATTTTCCTATCATGATCGGTGCATAATCTTACGTGTTGAATTATCTTCAAATCCCTCAGTATAATGTTGGAATAATATTAAGTCAATAATTACAGGTTTTTATAAGACCGACACCGTATGTGTTATATCAATACAGAACTATGCTGGCACATTGTTTCAATGTACGTGACAGAATTGATGATGTAAGCTCTAGTTATCTCCTTACTATATAGTCATATGATGCTGTACGCTTATCGCTTGCGTGTTACTGCAACTTCATTCAGGATTTTATAATGTCGATACAGAAAGCCAGTGAATGTTTAATCATATGCGTGCAGAGATTTTGCTTAGGTAGCAGTTTTATCATCTCGCCCTCCATGCATGTTATCTCTCTTACTATGCAGCGGTAATATAACGCTGTACGCTTATCGCTATCTTACAACGTCATTCATTGAGACTTCCTTTTAAATCCCAACTCTAACATATTATAAAGTCGCAGGCCAGTACCTTTAAATATTAAATCCTATTCATAGCACATGTCTTATGTATTATTAGTCAACAGTATTTTTATTGCGGTATATTAAAAACTTATATTGTAATATTCCATCGCTGAGTGGTTCTGAGTTGGATTCAAAGTCAGTAAAGGCATATTCAGCTTTTTTTACATTGCAGGAAAATGAATATACTGTTTCAGGAAAGCGCTGATAAGAAATAAATATCAAATAACGCTTTAACGTATATTTCTCCCAGTGTTTCATCTCTGATGGAACCTTATATTATTATTAATGTAGTTTCATACAGAGTATAACATTTCACATTTGTCAGCATTTATTGTATGAAAATTAATATTCTATTTCCGTACCAGAATTAAATATCGGATATCTGTTAATTTCACCAGAAATGATTATATTTCATATACGTCATCGATTTAATGTGGGAAATCATGAACAGGTATTTTCACAAGCAGGAAACGCGAAATATCTAATTACTGTTGATTTAAGCTTTAACGTATATTTACCAAGTCGTGAGGCTAAAACTTTTTCTATCGTCAGCATTTTTTTAAAACTCCAATCATGTCATTGGTGTAAAATATATTTGTCCTGTTGCGAGGCTATTTTATAACAACACTATATAAACCAATGACGTCATGCTTCAGGCTCACTTGTTATCCATCCGTTATCAGCTACAGATCTACAATGGAGAGCTCGTCTGCCGTATTTTTCCAGTGCACCGAGTGTGAGGCTAAATTTAGGCATAACAAGAATTTGAACAGGCATATTAACCATCAACATAAAAAATCTGAATACAAGTGCGAAACCTGTGGTGTGGTATTTACACGTAGGGACAACCTATCATCACATATTCGCAATATTCATTCTACCGACGCTAACAACGTCGTGTGCGAAATATGCAAGACAACGTTAAAGTCTGAGAGGTGTCTCAAAGCACATATGCAGAACGTCCACCACCCCTCAAGGAAGGTGGAACCTAGGCATATCGGGATCTACACCAACACTGGTCGCTTCCATCTGCCAGCGCATAGCGGAGACGGAGGAGCGGTAACAACCCATCCACCGATACTGGGAGAGGAAGCCGGGCATTCATCTCATCATTTACAGGTATGTTGTTATTATTATTTTTATTGTACAAGCCATCAAACTTATTTTTTATCACAGTACAAGACATAAAACTTAGTATTATTTTTTATATTAGTACAGAACTGATAAAAACAAGTCATAAAACTTTATTTCTTTTACCATAAATCTTACTATTTTATTATTATTATTGTGCAAGCCATCAAACTTATTTTTTATCACAGTACAAGACATAAAACGTAATATTATTTTTTATATTAGTACAGAACTGATAAAACCATGACATCAATCTTATTTCTTTTATGATAAAACTTAGTATTATTTTTTATATTGGTACAGAACGGTTAAATTCAAGACATTAATCTCATAAATCTTAATATTTTATATTTCCTTTGTTATAGAATGCCAGACCAGTGAGTGTAACCAACATGCAACAGACTTCCACCCATCCAAATGGTGACCTATACCAACCTGGGCCTTCCAGTATACGTCCACAGGTATGTTGTTATTATTATTTTTATTGTACAAGCTACCAAACTTATTTTTTATCACAGTACAAGACATAAAACTTAGTATTATTTTTTATATTAGTACAGAACTGATAAAAACAAGTCATAAAACTTTATTTCTTTTACCATAAATCTTACTATTTTATTATTATTATTGTGCAAGCCATCAAACTTATTTTTTATCACAGTACAAGACATAAAACGTAATATTATTTTTTATATTAGTACAGAACTGATAAAACCATGACATCAATCTTATTTCTTTTATGATAAAACTTAGTATTATTTTTTATATTGGTACAGAACGGTTAAATTCAAGACATTAATCTCATAAATCTTAATATTTTATATTTCCTTTGTTATAGAATGCCAGACCAGTGAGTGTAACCAACATGCAACAGACTTCCACCCATCCAAATGGTGACCTATACCAACCTGGGCCTTCCAGTATACGTCCACAGGTATGTTGTTATTATTATTTTTATTGTACAAGCTACCAAACTTATTTTTTATCACAGTACAAGACATAAAACTTAGTATTATTTTTTATATTAGTACAGAACTGATAAAAACAAGTCATAAAACTTTATTTCTTTTACCATAAATCTTACTATTTTATTATTATTATTGTGCAAGCCATCAAACTTATTTTTTATCACAGTACAAGACATAAAACGTAATATTATTTTTTATATTAGTACAGAACTGATAAAACCATGACATCAATCTTATTTCTTTTATGATAAAACTTAGTATTATTTTTTATATTGGTACAGAACGGTTAAATTCAAGACATTAATCTCATAAATCTTAATATTTTATATTTCCTTTGTTATAGAATGCCAGACCAGTGAGTGTAACCAACATGCAACAGACTTCCACCCATCCAAATGGTGACCTATACCAACCTGGGCCTTCCAGTATACGTCCACAGGTATGTTATTATTATTATTATTATTATTATTGTGCAAGACATCAATCTTATTTCTTTTATGATAAAACTTAGTATTATTTTTTTATATTGGTATAGAATAGTTAAAAACAAGTCATAAAACTTTATTTCTTTTACCATAAATCTTACTATTTTATTATTATTATTGTGCAAGCCATCAAACTTATTTTTTATCACAGTACAAGACATAAAACGTAATATTATTTTTTATATTAGTACAGAACTGATAAAACCATGACACTAAACTTTATTTCTTTTACCTTAAATCTTACTATTTTATTATTATTATGCAAGACAACAAACTTATTTCTTTTATCATAAATCTTAATATTTTATTTTTCTATTGTTGCAGAATATAAGTCCAATGAGTGTGGATACCATGCGGACATCATCCGTCCAGCCAACCACCAGCCATCCTAGGCATTCAGGTCAACATTTACAGGTATGTTATTATTATGATTATTGTACAAGCCATCAATCTTATTTCTTTTATGATGAAACTTAATATTATTTTTTATATTAGTAGGCTACAGATCAGATAAAAACCAACATTAAACTTAATTTTTTTCTGATAAATCTTAATATTTTATTTTTTATTGGTCATACCATCAAACTTATTTCTTTTATCATAGAACTTAATATGCTTTTTTATATTAGTACAAAGTGGATAAAATCAAGACATTAAACTCATAAATCTTAATATTTTATATTTCTTTGTTATATATACGTTTATAGGTATGTTATTATTATGATTATTGTGCAAGCCATCAAACTTATTTTTTATCACAGTACAAGACATAAAACGTAATATTATTTTTTATATTGGTACAGAACGGTTAAAACCATGACATTAAACTTTATTTCTTTTACCTTAAATCTTACTATTTTATTATTATTATGCAAGACAACAAACTTATTTCTTTTATCATAAATCTTAATATTTTATTTTTCTATTGTTGCAGAATATAAGTCCAATGAGTGTGGATACCATGCGGACATCATCCGTCCAGCCAACCACCAGCCATCCTAGGCATTCAGGTCAACATTTACAGGTATGTTATTATTATGATTATTGTACAAGCCATCAATCTTATTTCTTTTATGATGAAACTTAATATTATTTTTTATATTAGTAGGCTACAGATCAGATAAAAACCAACATTAAACTTAATTTTTTTCTGATAAATCTTAATATTTTATTTTTTATTGGTCATACCATCAAACTTATTTCTTTTATCATAGAACTTAATATGCTTTTTTATATTAGTACAAAGTGGATAAAATCAAGACATTAAACTCATAAATCTTAATATTTTATATTTCTTTGTTATATATACGTTTATAGGTATGTTATTATTATGATTATTGTGCAAGCCATCAAACTTATTTTTTATCACAGTACAAGACATAAAACGTAATATTATTTTTTATATTGGTACAGAACGGTTAAAACCATGACATTAAACTTTATTTCTTTTACCTTAAATCTTACTATTTTATTATTATTATGCAAGACAACAAACTTATTTCTTTTATCATAAATCTTAATATTTTATTTTTCTATTGTTGCAGAATATAAGTCCAATGAGTGTGGATACCATGCGGACATCATCCGTCCAGCCAACCACCAGCCATCCTAGGCATTCAGGTCAACATTTACAGGTATGTTATTATTATGATTATTGTACAAGCCATCAATCTTATTTCTTTTATGATGAAACTTAATATTATTTTTTATATTAGTAGGCTACAGATCAGATAAAAACCAACATTAAACTTAATTTTTTTCTGATAAATCTTAATATTTTATTTTTTATTGGTCATACCATCAAACTTATTTCTTTTATCATAGAACTTAATATGCTTTTTTATATTAGTACAAAGTGGATAAAATCAAGACATTAAACTCATAAATCTTAATATTTTATATTTCTTTGTTATATACATACGTTTATAGGTATGTTATTATTATGATTATTGTGCAAGCCATCAAACTTATTTTTTATCACAGTACAAGACATAAAACGTAATATTATTTTTTATATTGGTACAGAACGGTTAAAACCATGACATTAAACTTTATTTCTTTTATCATAAATCTTAATATTTTATATTTCCTTTGTTATAGAATGCCAGACCAGTGAGTGTAACCAACATGCAACAGACTTCCACCCATCCAAATGGTGACCTATACCAACCTGGGCCTTCCAGTATACGTCCACAGGTATGTTATTATTATTATTATTATTATTATTGTGCAAGCCATCAAACTTATTTCTTTTATCATAGAACTTAATATGCTTTTTTATATTAGTACAAAGTGGATAAAATCAAGACATTAAACTCATAAATCTTAATATTTTATGATTATTGTGCAAGACATAAAACTAATTTCTTTTATGATAAAACTTAATATTATTTTCTATATTAGTACAGAACTGATAAAAACAAGACATAAAACTTATTTCTTTTACCATAAATCTTAATATTTTATATTTCTATTGTTACAGAATTCAGAAACCAACCGCCAGCCGCGACCTAGTGTCATCATGCATACGCGTGATATTCCACAGGTATGTACAGTGAAATGTCTTAGTCTTTTATTATACCATTCGCTTATAAAAAGTCTCGATTGCTAATGTCGATGTTTTTTCGTTATTACAGAATCAATGTGGAATGGAACGCACCGCTATGACCAACTCACCATCAACAGAAACATGTGAGTTTTTACCTGTTGAAACTGCATTTAGGTCACGACTGGCAACATATGCAGCATTAAATTTCCAAGCCGGTGATATGGAGTCTATCCTATCGTCGTGTCAGTATAAAATTGAAAATCTTCTGTCAGAGTCACTTTCAAAGTTTGCATCAATTAAATTTAATCTTTTCGTGGAGTGTGAATTTAATCATCTAGAGCTAAATTCTTGTTTGAGAAATTTTAAAACAAAAAATGAGGCATTGCTTAGAACCTCTAATATTCACGAAGTAGTTTCTAGTCACATTTCTAAAATTCAGGCTGAGATGCAAGATACTGAAATGCGAGGGTCTGGGTGGTTTTACAATAAAATCCACAAAATTGAAATTCGTGTGAATGAATACTTGCCATTTGCAGGACGTAGTCATATGATCCTCCCTGATAAATTCCAGCATCTGAAGTCATTAATTAATATTCGTAATGATGATGAATTTTGTTTCAAGTATTGTGTATTATCAAAATTTATTGAGTCTGATAAGGAAATGTGGGCCAGTTATCTTACCAGACCAGAGTTGGATAACAAGTACGATTGGAACTGTGTGAAATTCCCCGTTTCGATTCATGATATTGAAAAGTTTTCCAAAAGAAACAATATTTCATTCAATGTTTTCGGCCTCGAGGAGAAACGGGATGGGAAAAATATTTCTCATTTCGTATTTCCTATCAAAATTGTTGAAAAGGAACTAGCTGATCATAGAGATCTTTTGTTTGTATGTAACGAGGAAAATTCACATTACATCGTCATTTCCGATTTCGATGCTTTTGTAAAGCCTTTCATAATATCCGACAAACATAAAATCAGAGTGTGCAAACGGTGTTTTACACATTTCCAAGCGTACGATGGTAAGTCTGCTGACGTAAGGTTGAGAGAACATTTGGCAATATGCAACTCGTTCAGCCCAGTCAGGTGCGAAATTCCTAAAAATCCTGAAGTTGTATTCAACAAGCCCGAATATTCGCAAAAGATCAGATTTGTCATCTATGCGGATTTCGAGTGTTTGCTGGAACCGATATCAGGATGTTTGGGAGATCCGCAGAAAAGCTGGACAACTCCTTATCAGAAGCATAAACCTTTTAGTTATTGTTATTTTATCAAAGATGCTGAGGGCGCATATTCTCAATTGAGACTTTTTAGAGGGGAGGATGCCAGTGGCGAGTTTATGCGCTCGCTCGTTGCTGATGCTAAAGAAATTGATAAAATCTTGAACAGTGTAAATAAGCCCATGACCCCTCTGACAGAAGATGAAATTAGGGTATACAATAGCGCTACTATTTGCCATATTTGTGGTGAAGGTAACTTTACCGATGTGAACTATAAAGTAAGGGACCATTGCCATGTTAGTGGTCGGTTCAGAGGAGCCGCCCACAGAAATTGTAATTTGAATTATAGGAACCAGGCATTTGTCCCTATTGTTTTGCATAACCTGACCAACTACGATGCTCATTTCATTGTAACAGAACTTGGATTCGATCAGAATAGAATCAACGTCATATGCAATACTCAAGAAAAGTATGTGACATTTTCAAAATTTATTCCCTCCCCCTATTTGAGGAGGGGAGGTATGGAGTTAAGATTTATAGATTCGTTTCGGTTCATGGCAAGCAGCCTGGAAAAGCTAGCAAACAATCTACCTAAAGATAAATTTATAGAAACAGCAAAAGTATTTGGTGAAAACGCCGATTTGGTGTGTCGAAAGGGAGTGTTTCCCTACGACTACGTCACCTCTGTTGAAATTTTGAAGGAGAAGAAATTGCCTCCCAAAGATGCATTTTATAATAGACTCGTGAATGAGAACGTCTCTGACCAAGACTACTCTCACGCGAGAAACGTTTGGAATTCTTTCTCGATCAGCTCATTAGGAGAATATTCAGACTTGTATTTAAAATCCGATGTTTTGATTTTGACCGACGTCTTTGAAAACTTTAGACAGATGTGTTTTGAGACGTACGGAATGGATTGTTTGTTCTATTCCACAGTTCCAGGCTTTGCTTACTCAGCTATGTTGAAGTTCACAAAGGTAAAATTACCGCTTTTGACCGATATGGATATGATTCAAATGTTTGAACGCGGGATAAGAGGTGGAATTTGTCAGTGTGTGACAAGGCACGCTGTTGCAAACAATAACATGTGTGATGAATATGATGAGTCTACAAAAAAATCTTTTCTTTATTATGTCGATGCCAATAACCTTTATGGTTATGCGATGTCCCAGGCATTGCCATCAGGTGAGTTCCGCTGGCTCGACAAACATGAGATAGCGTCCTTTGATATCATGTCCATACCGGTCAATTCTAAATTAGGATATGTGCTTGAGGTAGACATTGAGTATCCAGACCATCTTCACGATGCTCATTCTGATCTCCCTTTCTGTGCAGAGATGAAATTTCCTTCAGGCAGCAAAAACAAAAAATTATTAACCACTTTGGAGTCAAAAGAAAAATATGTCATTCATCACACGGTACTTAGGCAAGCCGTGCAACACGGACTGAGGTTAACCAAGATCCATAGAGTTATCGAATTTCAACAAAGCTGCTGGTTGAAACCCTACATTGACTATAACACGGCCAAGCGTAGGGCTGCAGCCAACAACTTTGAGAAAGACTTTTTAAATTGATGAACAACGCCGTTTTTGGCAAGGCTATGGAAAATGTAAGGAAACGTATCAATTTTCGGCTTGTATCAAGTGAGAAGGAAATTCGAAAGCTGGTAGCCAAAAGTAACTTTATGGATAGGACAATTTATAACGAAAACTTGGTTGGTGTCCATCTAGCAAAAACTAGATTAGTGTTTGATAAGGCCATCTATGTTGGCATGTCTATTTTGGAAATTTCGAAAACTAGGATGTATGAGTTCCATTATGATACCATGAAAAATTTTTATAAAGAAGGATTGAAATTGTGCTACATGGACACGGACAGCTTCGTCTATAGAATTGAAACGGATAACCTCTTCCGTGATATGATGCATTTCCGAGATGAGCTGGATACTAGCGTCTACCCACCTGAACATCCCTTGTATTCAAACGAAAACAAGGCGGTGGTCGGGAAATTCAAGGACGAAGGAGCTGGTCACTCCATAAAGGCGTTCGTAGGTCTGCGAGCGAAAATGTACGCCATAAAATTTAATGATATGGTCATCAAAAAATTGAAAGGCGTTAAGAAAAACGTCATTGACAAAGATGTCAACTTTGAAGATTATGTTGGTTGTCTACAGAGCGGACAGTCAACATTCTCGTTAAACAGATCCATCAGATCATACAAGCATAACGTATTTTCAATTTCGATGAATAAATTAACTTTATCTGGCAACGACGATAAGCGTCATATTATGGAAAATGGCGTGGACACTCTAGCTCACGGACACTATAGAATCAGGGAGGATGAGGAGTGTGATGATGAGCCTCCTACTAAGAAATGCAAACTGTAAAAAATGTATATTTGTATGTATGGTTTGTGTAAAAAATGTATATTTGTGTGTGAAACAATACTTGTAATTTTATATGATGTGTGGTGTTGGAGGACAATACTTGTAAATTTATATGATGTACTATTGATTTATGACAACTTTGGGTTCATGTGGGTTATAAATAAAAGAAAAAAGTTATAAAAATGAATCTATCTTTTATTTTCCCTAATCACATACAACATCCTTAATATTAACCCCAAGCTAGGGAACCCTAACCACTTTACAAACACCTTCTGTCCTTTGTTCTTTAACACCTTTTCAATTAAATAACAGTCTGGAAACTTAGTTTTCTGGAGTTCTTCAGCATAAAAAGCACCTTCAATACTCCCACCCTCCAAATCCTGAAGCAAATATGTGGAAGGAAATGTCGATTGGATCTTCTGTATCTTGAAAATCTCCGTAGTCCACGACGGTAAGTATCCTTTATTAAATAATTTCCTATGTTTTGAAACTTTTACATAGTTACAGTCATTCTATGATTTTTCTCCCCCGCAATTCAGATATGATTTCTTGTATCTCGCTGTGATGAGAATAATTCCCTACTGCAGATGATGACAAAAGTATACGTAATCTGTCAATGAGCTCATTCGGATCAGGCCAGCATTTATAATCACATTTACGATTCGAATGTACTTCTCCTGTATGGTGCAACGAAGCCTCGTTGGAAGAGTCGAAATCTTGTTCTTCTTTTTCAACATCATCTTGTTCTTCCTCTTCTTCTTCTTCTTCCTTATCCTCTTCAGGAAATAATTTCTTAATGACTTGTAGATATTTGTGAGTATTATCTCTTCGAATGTTTTCGCTTTCGTCATAATTTACTTTGTGCGCGCTAGTTTTTTTCAAAATCTCCTTATACATGGCTAAGTCATAACAGTCATATAAATGCTTATTAGGATTACTTTTCATCAATAGTTCAAGTAACCCAGAACAAACAATATATCTCTTGTCACCAACATAGAGGTTATCATTTTTAATGGTAACGGGGAATTTACCAATGTTGAATACCTGCCTATCAGGATCCCATCTCATACCGTAAATATCATCATTATTTCTCGGTCTATGTTGAACGAGTTTCTGGACATAAGGCGCTGACACTTGACCGTAGACAATTTCTAACAGGTATTTATATTGCTTCTGCAGAGTTTGATCAGAGGAGTAAACAGATTCGTATTCCATCTCCGACTCTTCAGATTCTTCTTTACAGATGTTCAGGGGGAGAGTTATCGGGTTTATAATTTCACCAATTTCTTGTTTAGACTGAAGATTGGATTTTTTTATCGCTAAATATTTAGTCCGCATAGATTTAACATGCTCCACATCATCCGATGATATACGTTTATTTTGTACTCTTGGGATGAGATTATGTACCATTATCAGATGCCTCCTAAGACCTGATGTATTATGATCTTTCATTTTTATTTCAGCTTTCTTATGCTTTAACCTATCACAAAGTTTACACACACCATATGGTTGCTCACTTCCATCGAGTAACTCGAAAAAATCATCATATTTACTGATTGACAGTCTCGATCGGGAGCATTCACCATCAGTACTTGGATCAGAAATGACCCCGTCACTCATTTCGTAACCTCACCCTCACAGCTTCAAGGATGAAATACAACTAACTCTATTTAACATGCAGCAACTATTTATTAAGTCTCGTTTCGTTCTCGTTTCGTTCTCGTTTCGTTCTCGTTTAGTTCTCGTTTAGTTCTCGTCTCATCTCGTTCTCGTATCGTTTAGTTCTCGTTTAGTTCTCGTTTTAGGTCTATTTCTCTGTATATTTAGTTCTCGTCTAGTTCTCGTTTCGTTCTCGTCTCGCATCGTTCTCGTCTCGTTTCGTTCTCGTTTAGTTCTCGGTCTTGGTCTTGTTTCTCGGTCTTGGTCTTGGTCTTGGTCTTGGTCTTGGTCTTGGTCTTGGTCTTGGTCTTGGTCTTGGTCTTGGTCTTGGTCTTGGTTTTGGTCTTGGTCTTGGTCTTGGTCTTGGTCTTGGTCTTGTTTCTCGGTCTTGGTCTTGGTCTTCTAGGAGTGGAGTTGTATATTTACTATACATCAACTCTCAGGATGTCTAACAAAAAGATCATTTTAATCATATCTTACACATATTACTTGATGAATCATGAACGCATTGGTCTTTCAGGAATTACTACGTCCCGCAGTGCTGCTAGGAAATAGTATGCTGTGCATGCATTCGTCTTCTTCTCGACATAAGCTAACCATTGGGAGGATCCCCAGAGACACGTTTTGCTTCTCAACCTTCATGACTGTAAATGAGATTTTTACAATGATACGAATGTTTTTATATAAAAAGTTATAACATGGGGATATTGTAATCAGTATGGTGCCGCGAGTAGAACGAAGCAGACGTCGACACATCACTCATGGGAACAAATTAATAAACACACTGATTGATAAATTGCCTGGGTATCGCTTTTGTAGACCTGGAACTAAATTGGAAAAACGAGTGCAAAGAGGTGATAAGGGTATCAATCCTCTAGACGAAACCTGTAAGGTGGACGATATAAGTTACACACAGAGCTCAGATATAAGCGATCGACATAAAGCAGACTTGAAATTTTTAAAACAAGCTTCCAATCGTGACAAGGCTATCGACGTGAGTCTTGGGGAACGTGCCACAGCTTATTCCGTTTCTAAAATTATGAAAGGAAAAGTGAAAATGGAAATGGATACAATTAAAAAACTAAAAGCTGCATATAAAAAGTTACTATCGAATAAGAAGAACAAGAAAAAGAAGAGAGTGTTGAAATCGCCGAAGAAAATTGGTGGTATACTACCTCTGCTACCTATATTTGCAGGTTTATCCGCACTTGGGGCTCTCGGTGGTGCGGGGGCACATATCGCTAAAGCTGTAAATTCTGCAAAGTCCAACAAGAAACAGTTGCTAGAAAACATTCGTCATAACCATATGATGGAGAGCATAGCCTTAGGAAAAAAAGGATCTGGTATTGCGATGAATGGAAAAGGAATGTAAAGGACTTCGTTTAAAAAAAAGCTCTAAGTAACTACGACTTGGAACGGTACGCTAACCAATTATGAAAAAATGGGTCTTAATTTCAACAAATACGTACCCACCACGAAGCAATCTCATAAAAGAAGTCTTGACACCGTTAAGATTAAAAAGGATTATAACCCTACGCAATGTGAAAGGGGCTATACTCGGAGTCTTATCTTCGATATGTTATCACCTATAAGTAAAAAGTATCTCAAGTCTCTAGGACACAAAGTGTGTTAATATGGATATCCTTCTCTGAAATCGGGGGACTGAATTGAAATTTCTGCAGGAAACAATATACCAGCAAACACAAAGGCTTATTGCTTAATTCTACACGATCGAAGTGTAGAGTATACTGCATTAACCAACATCGTTACCAATGTCGTGTAACAACATGGTTATAATCGACTGTCAGGAATATCAGTCAAAGTGTAAACAATTTATAGCAGTGACTTCGGTGTATGACAGAATTGTACATTTTGTTCTCCGACCACCTAAAAACATTTACCCAGATACAAAGTCGCAGCGTTACATCGAATCCAACATCCATGGAAATCCGCTGATACTTACCCTACGAAGACTTGAAGCCTGTTCTTGAAAGTGTATATGTTCTTCATTGTAAACTGATGCAGAGACCTGTTATAAACATGAACGATATTGATGTTCCAAAGCTTGACGAAATAAGAGACTGTGAAACCAAATGACTTTTTCATAATGACTCTAATATGAAATGCACATTGTAAAATGTTATTGTGCTTACTCTGTGGATGAAATCCCAGTAAGATTGTAATAAATTGAATAAAATTCTATAATCCTGAGTTGTGTTTTTTATTTCACAGTCCCTCATCCTAGGAATTAGGAATAGGAGATGTTAGGGAAAACTGGACTTTGTCAAACGTGAGAAAATCCAGCTATGAAATAACTTACAAAAGAATACATTTTTTATCACTTTGGTTTTATTGAATATTTACAAGATGAATTTCACTTGAAAGTCTCCTATTTCTAAAATGAATATCACTCATGATCTTGAGAGTCTCCAACTTCTGAAACACAGAAAAATAAAAAACACATAAGAATTTAGCTTATGATGGATAAGAATCGGAAATGGTCCATGTTAATAATACATACCTTTCTAGAGAAGTCGATGGACTTAGGGTGTTGGTTGTTGTGTTGTATAATCACTTTTAGTCTGTTACACACACTTCACACTGAGTCTAAAATCTCAAAAAGTTTCCCATATTACACAAAGTTGAGAACGTGGTAGTAGTTTCCATCTGACTTCGGCTCCTTACCATAGTACACCAATGAAAGTTTCTCCTCGTTCATCTGTTGAAGCTGATCTTCACTCAACTTCCCAAACCTTGGTGGTAGAAAAACACTGCATCCAATCATTAAGTCTATAACGATTCTCCTTCCATACCTTGTATACGCGGAACGAGCTTCCTTTACCGGATAAGCAAGTCCAATTTGCAGCTCGCTCAAGGGCTTGGTACAATTCACATCGGGGATGTTTACAACTGAATACCGCTCTAGAGTAGATACTATAGGTGTCTTCTTATTCTTGTTTTCCTCCGATTGAAACTGTGTATTTGGTAAATCCGCTTGTGATGGATGTATGGTGGGGGACTGCAGCGCATCCCACAAGTCTTGCGTTGTAATATCCATTATATCAGCAGCAGCAGCTGTAGTAGATTTAGGTGCACTTTTACGACCACGCTTCGTTGTTGACATCTCGGAGGTTTGACGATCACTAAACTATGCATACACACAACTAAGTATTATATACTGTCCACCTTCCCCTCACTCTTGCTGTACACAATCATGCTCGTCAGGAACATGCATCATTTCACCTGTGCCACAAACATCTCGTCCCATATCGATGAGTACCTCACCTTTAGTTTTACTTATAAACCTGCAGAAGGGGGCCCATCTTCTATGTTCATTTGCTGGATCGTCCGTTTTTTCCCATTGTCCTATCTGCGTATGACAGTACGCGCACTCGACTACATCCTTGTATCCAATATAGTAGAATCCAGCTTCGCTCATTTTGTCCAAGTCAATAAACGTCAATGGCCAATCTTTAAAAGTTTTACGTCGATCAGATTGTATATGCATATCAAGCATCGTTCCATGATACAGAGCCATCCTGCGCGTTATGCTTCTCACTTACGACTAGCCTTGAACCGGTCCTGCACGTGCCGTGTAAGACCTTGAAACAAGTTTGAACAAGTCCGAGTGATGACGTCATACATAAAGAATTCATGATTCAGTTGTAATGTAAGATGAACTTCCGGCCAGGTGTTCTGGCGTACGTGACAAAACGTGGGAACAAAACTGATGATGTAGAGGATTATGATAAATTGCTAACACAGTTCTGTATTGAGAAAACATTTGTATATACTGACTTTACAAAACGCCTTTGAATAATGAAGTATGATATAATATTATTCCGACATTATACTGAGGGATTTGAAGATAATTCAACACGTAAGATTATGCACCGATCATGATAGGAAAATTTACGACTTAATATTTTATACACCGAGTGGTAAGCCAGAGGCTGAGTTAACCCTTGGGCTAGGATTATAATCTTACAAATCAAATATAGTTTTAAGACGAAAGCTACCATATTTACGAAGGAATAAAATAATGCTAACTATACACTTTCGATGGATTCTGATAATAAATAAGGAGGTTTAGATTTTTTGACATTCGGAACGCGGGGTACCGACCGCCTTTACTCTAGGTTGAGTCACTAGATTTTAGAAAAAGAATCATCTTACAGAAAACTGATAACGTTGCATTTACGCTTCGTGATCTATATGCTTCCATGCTAAAAAGACATAAAGATTAAAATCTGCTGTGACGTCATAAAAACAATCCACCTTCCCCTCTTATTCCACTTGTGACGTCAGCTTCTCCTGCGGCTCCTGCAATGACGTCATCGGCTCCTGCGGCTCCTGCAATGACGTCATCAGCTCCTGCGGCTCCTGCAATGACGTCATCGGCTCCTGCAATGACGTAATCAATCCTGCGGCTCCTGCAATGACGTCATCAATCCTTTGCTCCTCCTCTGATGACGTATGCGATGCTGCCATATTGTAAAACATTCCAGCTTCCCCTCTTATTCCACTTGTGACGTAAGCGATGCCGCCATATTGTAAAACAATACCAATATACAAATTCCAAATTTCCCACCATCCGTTATTTGCAATTGTAATATTCAATTTCCACCTTTTGCAATTTTCAAATCAACCGCCATCTCCCCACCTTACGCCATTTGAAATAGGAACCGGAAACGTAGCCATTTTCATTATAAATTTCCAAATTTTGAATTTCGCGCCGGAAACGTAACCAATTACATTATAAATTCTCAAATTTTGAATTTCGCGCTTTGTCCGACATTTGAAATAGGAACCGGAACGGACGCCATTTATATTATTAATTTTCAAATTTTAAATTTCGCGCTTCGTACGCCATTTGAAATAGGAACCGGAACGGACGCCATTTGCAATAGGAACCGGAATGGACGCCATTTTGAATCACGTGGTTATAGCCACGCCCACTTGTGACGTCATACAATCCGCCACTGACGTCATAGCCACGCCCACTTGTGACGTCATAGACCACGCCCACCTTCCCCTCCGGCTCCTGCGGCTCCTGTCACGTGACCTGTGACGTAAGCATTCCCCCTCCACTCCGGCGCCTCCCTCCCCTCCGACTCCTGCGGCTCCTGCAATGACGTAGGTGGGAAAAGTATACTACTGCATTGCTTAAGTAATCAACGAAATACTGTGTATTTTTATCATCCGCTGAACTTCTGTGGTTGTACGATGGATGCCAAGATGTTTTAAAAGATCTTTCATTTTGAGTCATTAATTCGTATAATGTTTCTACTTAAGCTGACGAAAATGTATGTTCTCCGAACATTACAATCCATCAATTTTTCCAATAGAGCACAGGATTGCCATGTGGCTAACTGCATAATACGAATGTGTTGCATTTCAGAAAAATCACGACTGATTATTTAGAAAACGCGATTTCTCTAGCGGATAAAACGATATCAGGTGGTGTGGGATTTAAAGAGCGGAGCGGCTTCAACCTCTTAAATATGGCACATAATTTTAATAAATTTCATGCAAGTATCTTAATTACATTATAGGCAAGTTGCATAAGACTTTTTGTTCGACCATAATTAGTCTAATCTTTGAATTTTGAAATTTTAGATTTACTCAAACGGTAACGAGCCAACCATGCCCTTCACGTAGGCTGATTGTATTAGATATTGTATTTTACGAGAGATGACAGGTCATGGCGTCGGTCAAATCGAAGCTACCTTATTGTTGATTTCTTGAAACCAACGGATTTTCACAACAAGAATTGAATTAGTTTTAGTGTGATATTAAAATTAACACGAACCGAATTGATTTTATTTTAAATACAGTATATCTATTACATAGTTTTCAGCTCCTACTCTCAAGGCCTCAAGATCATTTCGTGTTCGAAAATAATCGATAACACACCGATTATGGTCTAACAAAAATTACATTGCATGAAAGATTTCAGTGACAAAACTGTACTTGAGTAATATCTTCAACAAAGAATAAAGCAGAAAAAAGGTCTATTTCATAACGTATAAAATATTCTTTTAAACATCTATAACAATAGACTGCATTAACTGCTGTCCAGGAAAGATATTTTATTTCTTATTCTACAATAAGCTTATTACATGTGACGAAATAGCATAATGGTATTCATTTTTATACAGATTTAGTTGTAACACTGTTGTGGTATCGATTGGTATCGTACACGGAACACTCTTCAAACATTGAAAGCAGAAAATTCAAACTGCACAATAAAAAACCTGTTTTTAAATAAAATCAATATTCTGTTCGTATTTATTTTAAAATTGTACTAAACTGAGTTCTTTTAATGTGTATTAATGTGCTTCGCACTGAGGTTAAAACGAAAAAAAAAAATCCTGAATTCCCGGCTTGCCGTCAACTGCCATCTTTTGCAACATACGAGAACTTAACTAACAGCTGATCACCGAGAATGTCTTAATTACCATTATAAGCAAGTTCCATAGACTGCTTTAGTTCAACTATCATTATATGTATAAGTTTTGAGTTTTTAGAATACCCTGTAGTTCATCACACAAACGACTCGGCTATTACTATTATCATTCAAAGTTGCACATAATTATACAGGATGGAAGTGGTGTAAATGGGAGGAATTTAATGACTCCCTAAAGGCTATTTAGTGGGCATAACAACACGAAAGTTTATTTCACATTTATTTCTCAGATTTTCCCGTAAAACACGATATTCAGATTGTTTGTTTGTTTGTTTTTTTTGTTGTGAATTCTTTTGACATTCTGTAGATTGGTTTCCTAAAACTTAATTTAAAAAGTTTGATAAAAAATACCGATTACCAGTTGAAATTTTACTCCTGTTTAATAGGATTTTGATTCAGTGATGTGAACAAAAATATAAATTTTACTACTGTGCTGCCACCAAACCCGAGTTCAGTAGTTCGAATGCTCAAGCTAATTACAAGTTATTTGCACCCTTTGTTATTCTAGCTTAATAAACGATTCTGTATATTATTGTTGATGAAGTCTATTGGTATGAACATGAAATTCCTGGCATTCGTAGTTAATGTTCATTTTGCGTGCTATATTGAATAAACTTCGATAGTCGAATGGAACTGCATAGTTGGGGTAATGCAATATGAAATACAAACGCTGTATGTTAACTTTGACGTGGAAAACATTCCTGAGGTATTAAATTGAATGAAACGTTTTGGTGTTCACATAATTCATGTTCTGTTTTATTTTGTTACAGGTAAGCAGACTTCCTCTTGCTGATCACTTCAAGTCTTATACGTCATAAGGGATTTTTTCAACGTAAGTTTTCTCATAATTTAAATTCTCAGTGACAGGTCAGATTATGTATTTTGCACAATATAAAATCTGTCCAATCCACGCATGGAGCCTAGGTCGTCCTGGTGGAAGTTCCAATTACCGAAGACTAATTTGGTTTTCGCTTGTTTCCTATAGAAGAGATATGCAAAAATCTAATTTAATTGAATACCCAAGTAAAAAAAAAATTGGAAGCGACATGTAGTCAGAGGTGTACATATACTGACTTTAGCTTGCTTGTCCCTTTGAAATTCTGCAACCAGCCACAGCTTTTAACTTGCTCGACAAGAGTGCAAGCCCGATTGCTACGATACTGTCGCTATGAGTTACAAGCTCTTCTTAACCTGGTGGGTTTCACGGGGCCTGAAGAAACTGCAAGGCCTGGCGGAAAGAATATGAAACTGGGTATATGAGTGCACTGGTAAGTCGTGCAGTTACGTAGTTGAGGAACTTCAGATGTGTTTAGAGAGCAATTAAAAGGAGAATGGAGAATTTTACCCTGAAGGAAGCCGAGGAGAAACTAAAATGTGGAGAGTTTGAATTACCAATGAACAAAGGTACTAGTCCGGCATGGGAAAAATTTTCAAACATTTTTTAGAAAACATCAAAAAAATCAATAATAACAATAACAATAATAAAAATAATAAATGTGTTAAGACGCTAAAACGATTTTTAATACTTTATCCACATTTTATTTATCTACGTGATGAATTTCTTCTACCAGCATGTAGAAAAGCAAGAAAGTATTACCTACACTTAGCAACTACAGTTGTTTAGCTGATAGGAATGTCGCAAGCTTATTCAGGCTTGCATAAGTTGAGTTCAACCTAACCACCCATGCCTAAAGAAACCTGCCTGCTTGCTAGCTGCGACGCTCGCAACTTGCTTGCCTGGCGTTCAAGCGGGTATGGGCAAGCTAACATCGAGATTTGTACACCTCTACATGTAGTACATTTTACAGGAAGAGGATAATACGCCTCACACATAAAGTTTTAAAGAATTTGACATCATTCATGATCAAAAATCTTTACTTCAGAATAAAGAATAGATATTGAGTTAATGTATTTCAGGTTTTAATGTTATGGAAAAGAAGCTGTTTTGATTTTTGCTAATGGGAAAACTTGCTAAAGTCATACTAGCTTATCAATTCTGAATTAATGTTGAAACGAAACCTAAAACGAACACTGTATTAATGTGTAATTTCAGGAATGCCAATTAACACAAGTCAAGCTTAGCTTCCTCGGAGTAGTGTGGACAGAGCATGTGTTAAAACAATATTCAGTACCGGTACTCTTGTAACGATTTTCCACTTGCCGTATCTGACAGACTTCCGTACGTACAGCTGTCCCCTTACGATGTGTATGCTTTCCCACTGTTCTCTAGTCTCGTTTGCTCTTCCATGGTATTATATTCAATATGCTAGGCATACCTGATCAACTGAGGGGAAACGTTTTAGTCCCCCATCCACTCTGTGACGTATGAAACCTGCTCTTCATGTTCAGTGTCACGTCGAAACTGCTTTATGCTGACGTCAAGGGCAACTGTAGTGGGAGACATTACCCCACCGCACAGTGTGCAAGTGTGCAAGTGTGTCAGACGGAATAATTCAACTTTAATTGAGTATTCCAGAAGCACGGCTATTTCTAATTCACTGCAGATCACTTGTTCAGCTGATATGGTTTTTAACAATTCAATGTATCGGATCGAATATGTGCTATCTACGCCCATGGTGGTTTAATCACCGGACTAATTTAGTTACGCTTATTTTCCTCCATGGGGCAGAGTAACAGGTAGTAAGCCAACTGCAGCGACGTCTGTACTTTACCATTACACCCGAAAAAGGGCATTGGGCTATTGATATAGTATATAGCGATTGTAGTTTGCAAAGTGTTCTATGACAGAGGGGAGGGAGAGATTGAAAAAAAACAAGCGCTTTCATTGATTTATTTACTTCCCGACACTTTTATGCACTTAATGCCCGCGTATTGCGTATAATTTTTCGACGATAATGAGTAATAAAATATATTGTTTATGTGAAATTCCTAATAGCTGTTCTAAACGGTCGTCATGTTACATGGGTACCAATCTCAAATTTAGTGACTATTTTTATTCTTGGTGGCGATCGATATATCAATTATATACAATTAGGCAAACTGGTCGCATCGTAAATAGTTGCTAGATGAATTAAATCGCAAGTCAATGTTAAGGAACAAAAAAGGAAGTAGAGACACATATGGGACTGAAATGGTAAAAATCGATTCACTAATTTGATTATATACCATTGCATTTTTATTCATTTTATCAGCTTTAGTGCATTTTACTCCATTTTTGAGATAGACACAGTAATAATATTATTTAGAGTATTTTTAAAATTTTCATTCAATATTTTTCTATTTATTTTGTCAAAAATCCATTGTTTGTATACATGTTAATCGTTTTCTCCTACATTTAAAATTTCTCGTTTTAACTTCCACCCCTATGATAATATAATGTCACAATATGTAAATTATAAGTTATGTTTTAATTTATACAAAATAAAATAAAGAATACTTTAGTGTAAAGCTTTCGATGTCGGAATGGTATATTAAGTTAATAATGCAATTATTTATTACAATTAGTGCTCTAAATAATAACAAAAATTGGAAACCTCTTATTCCAGTAGTAAATTTAGAGTATTAGTTTATTTTTAGGTAGTTTAAGAATAGTTTTAGGGAATTTTTAAGGAATTTTATATCATATGTCTCGCTTTTTTCGTATTTTCGCAGTCCTAATTTGTATGTCATAAAAATCTTAGCCTCAGTAGTAATTATTATGTTTGTCTTTTCCTAAGAGCAAAAAAACAGTAATAATAATAATAAACTTCAACATAAAGTATGGTAGGCATGAGGGTGAGGAGAAAAACCTGATTTCAGAGGAAGGGAAAACCAAAACAGTATCTAAGGTAAGTGACAGTAATGCGCGTGAACAAATGGCAGGACTTAAATATCGTCTGCAAATTGGATATGTATAACGCGAGGCAAAACACAAAGCCTTCCGCGTCAAATGACTTTCTAATTGGTTCCAAGGCATTAAACCTCACTTAGAGGCAACTTTTGAACACGTAATGGCGATAAGTTTTCTGTTAATCACAGTAACATTGAATGCATTAATTTATCCGATAAAACATTCTGTTTTTTCCAACAGGTATGGTAACGTGTCAATGCTACCTTATATATAATCTGTTTATAAATTTACGTTTAATCATGCCGAAATGTATGGATGGGTTCACTTGTCTTGTGTAAATTACGGTAATACCTCATGGTCTGGTTTTTGAACAGAACATGAAATTCAATCCACAATAAATTCGCAACTTTTTTAAAATGAAAAATACTATAATGTAGCATGTTTAAATATTGTACATGTATTGAATATTTGTATGTAAATTATTAATTTGTAAATGTGTGTGTTAAAATTTAAGAAATGTAGTTTATAAGTATATGTAAACTTATAAGTGTAGGTTAATGAAAAACACTGTACTGTGTAAGAAAATTAACTAACTAACTAACTATAATTGTAATAATAGTAAGATCTACACATAATAATTAGATTCCCCAACATCACTGAAAGTTCTTATACCAATTATTGTTAGAGTTAATGTTTAGTGACGGGATATGCCAAATTTCTCCGATTTTAACGTTTATATAGCATGTCTATTCACAATTTCGGACTTTTGTAGTTAAGATATATGGATATAGTAATGGGAGATATAAAATTCTACTATATTTTTTTTAATGAACGTAAATCAATCGTAAACATGTTTTACAATTGTATACTACGAGTATATTATAATACCGGTACTATACCATATAAATTGTTATCTTCAATTTAAAGTAAATTGTGAAATTTTATTAAGCACTCATAATTCTTACATGTTATACTAAACTAAAAATATTATATATTATAACATAATATAATACATCGTGTCATGTCATGTCATATCTTATATATTATATCATATCGTACGTCATGTTATGTGATGTCATATCATGTATACGAAATTAGCGAAGCTCGTGCTCTGGGCATTTAAGTAATAAATAACACTATACCATACATTTAAATTTATCAGAGATTTAATTACACAAAATCAAAAAAGAAGAGATGGTTTAGGCCTGTTTAACTAAAAATATTATATATAATATAATATAATATAATATAATACATCGTGTCGTGTCATGTCATATCTTATATATTGTATCATATCGTATGTCATGTTGTGTATGTCATGTTGTGTGATATATGATAGCCTATATGGCTTGGTATACATGAGTATACCAAGCCATATAGGCTATCATATAATAATAGTATAATATTAGTATAAATTATTATCGCTCCTCTTTGTAATTCATATTATTATCTACATTTTATTCATATTACAGAAAAATACATGGATTAGCACGCGTGAAAAGCTTGATTAAACCCATTTCTAATATTATTAATAATCAGAATTAACTTAATTTATTGCTTCATATCTTGGAATAGTAAAAATTAAAACAGGTTCAAGATGCAGCTTCGGATTAAATAAGAATTCAGTCAAGTAACTTTTGTCAGATATTACTAGTTAATTCGACGCAGAAATTATGGGAACGTAAATAAGAATTCAAGAGCTGCACTTACAACCTGTAATGTTATAACATCGAACTCGTTCCAGTTTTCCGGATTTATAGAATTGCAATAAAACTTTGCAATATTACGCTTTGTTCTGCACTCCGAAACTGAAAATGTTCAAGTTTACGGAGATGCGTTATTCCCAAAGATTATAGCCCATCCAGAAGTTCCAATAATGGCCATACTTTAAAGATTATCTAGTGGAAAACGGAATTGCTTTCCGGTTGTATAAGCGTTAGAAGTAGAGCTAAATAGTAGAAGTTAAATTGAGTCTACGCTATATGAGTAAAGTAGAACATAACGGTCAAATTTTTATCCAAAATAATATGTACTCAAAATTATTCACCGCAATTAACATTACTTACATTAACCATTCGAGGTTGGTCGTAGGGCAAGTAGTTTAAGATGCTTGGAATATTTTTAGATTCTAAATTATCTTGGGAGCCTCATATTTACTATATTTGTAGCAGGCTTTCTCGTGTTTTATTTTTCCTGAGAAATCTTTGACATTATATACCAAAAGGTTATATCAGAGTAGCATATCTGGCCTATTTTCAGCCAATTATAAAGTACGATCTTATTTTATGGGGAAATTGTAACTTTAGAAGTGATGTAGGCCTATTTCTTCTACAGAAGAAAGCAATTCGAATTTTAACTAATTCTAGTTTTAGAGGTCACTGCGGGCCTTTATTCATAAATGAAAGAGTCATGACTCCAGCTATTTTATATCTATTTGAACTGCTAATATTTCTAAAAGATAACATTTCTTAACTCTCAAGGAGAAATGACATACATAATATACATGTATAACATACCAAGCAACAAAATCTTGCACACATACATAAATGCAGACAAAAAGACAATGCAGCATTATGAAATTATGGCCTTCAGGTCTATAATAAGTTTCCAATTGAAGTATTTGAAATTGACTGAACTATTTTTATAAAGAGAATTATAAATTGGCTGCTCAATAAAGCCTTTTTATGACCTGAACGAATTTTTTATGTGGGACACAGTAAGTATCTGAACATTTTATTGTTTATATCCATTTTGTTCTAGACTTAGACTATGGCACTATTATGCTCTACAGACTGCAAAATAATAATACTGTAGTAATAATATTAATGTAATAATAATAATAATAATAATAATAATAATAATAATAATATAGTTTACAACTGATAAATCTACGTTACACACTACTATCATGAAAACTTGAATGAATATATACAATATTATTTATATTAGTTAGACCCTTATACTGTAATTGTACACAAGATTATAGTTGATGTCATCCAGGATTATTAATTAAAATAATATTTCCACCTGTCTACTTCTAGTAATGCACAGTGTCTCTTGGGGCGGGAATGTTTTTATTACAGCTATAAATAAACATAGATTACAAACGTGATCTACCATACAGTAATAATTATATCACGTAATGTGTGTTAACGTTTTACTTTCTCTTGTCCAGGATAAAAGAGATACTCTTAGCGTATACCCTGTCCTATAAACCGGACGTTCGCGGGCTCGCGTCAATGATTACGTCATTGGAATTTTCCGATCGATTTAACCCACTATTGACTTCCGGCGTGGTCTTGTGGTTACCGTCGCTGACTACAGATCCGTTGGCCCGGGTTCGATCTCCAGTATCTCCTCGGATTTTTGTGAGGTAAGGAGGTCTGGTAGGGGTGCACTCAGCCTCTTGATTCAAATTGAGGAGCTACTTGATAGAGAAGTAGCGGGTCCGGTCATGGAAACCATTATTAACGGTCGTGGGTGTCGGCATACTGACCACATGCCCCCCCCCCAATCCTGCCATCTGCCTATGGTAGGTGACGGAGCGATTGGGTGGTAGGCCTTGTCCCTTCAGGGATGTAGCGCCACGGAGTTTTTAACCCCCTATTGCTCTGGGATGGATTCAGCCTCTGACAGAATCCTGACATGTCCACTGTTGAGGATAAAGGCGGTCGATGTGTAAAACTGGCTATCTTACCATCTTCACGTGCAAATGTCTAAAAAATATTGGTGTCTCAACGAACTTACTATAATATATTAGTTCAAGAAATTAATGGAATCAGCAGACAATATTATTTACATTATTTGGTTATGTGAATATTCTAATAGAATATTAATGTGACTACACATATCACAAATTGAGTTAATGTAGACCGACTTCTAAACAGAATAATTATGCCTCAATTTAACTAAGGCTACATGCATGCGTCTCCTTTATTAGGTATAAAAATAAACGGCACGTACAATACCTATAAATTGAATGAATGAGAGCTCTGAATTCTAATTTAAAAAATCACAAATTATTTTATTTCAGTGTCCTTTTTGACCTCTCAGCCTGTGTATGACATTTCTTTGGGCTTGTCATCAGGGTGACGTCACAAGACAAAACCGCACCGCTGGAGAAAGTTTGAAACATACCGAAGTGGTACTCCCGTGCTTGCAACAATCGCTCGCACGTCGAGCAGCCGTATTCTGTAACTTTTCGTTTTGCTTGCCGATCGACTCGAGATGGACCCGATCGGAATCTCCCCATTCCGAGTCGATTGGATTTTTGGCGTTTTTGGTATTCTGTAACGTTGATCGGAATCCTCCACTTCCGGTGAATTGGTAAATCGATTCGGAATGCTTGACACGAAGACAGCCGAAGCATAAGTGACGTGTGGCTACCATTTAACCAATGAGAGTCATCGTACCATGCCAGTGACGTCATCCCATGCTGTGACGACAAAACACTTGTTACTACACGTGTTTGTTTCTTTGTTGTATGTACGTTTTCTGTGTGTTTGAATAAGAGGTAAGTGTCTATATTATACATTAATAAATTTCATTTTTCTTAAAGTTAATCAATTTCATTTTTCTTTCCGTTTGTGGTAATATTTGTTAGTATGAAAAGACTCGTCCACCTGACCACAAACCACAATGACCAAAGTTCAATGGATGCAACGTCACTACGCCCTATAGTATTATAATATTAATTTGGATTTATGCACATATACAAACCTATATAATGTCCTCCTATATGAATTTATAGAATCTTATAAAGTCAGGGGAAGACAGAAGCTTGCTCTGTGACGTCACTGCTTTCTGCTCTCACTGCTCGCGTTATATCTCTGCGAGGAGCATGTGAAATGTAGGCATCAGTGAACAGGGGGGAAGAGAGGGGCATTAGTATTGCGGGCAGCGGGAATTTAGGGGGTTAGAACTTACGTAATACGTGTTTCCGAGTTAATGAAACATCAATCGATTTTTTTGATAGTTTATCGGTTAATTACAGCGCAGCAGTTTAACATATTATAAATAATTCTATTTTTCTATTCTGTGAGAACAATTCCCTTTCCACAAAATCTATGTTCTTTGACAAAAATAGACAATAGGCTACTATCATTTGAATTAACATAATTCACTACAGTAAAAATGATAAAAAAAATTGAACTGAATTAATTACCATACAAGCTCGTCTGCACCTTAGATGATACAAGATTACAGTAACAATTTTCTGACTTTCCTGTCTCTTTTTCTTTAACAAGTTTATCAATGTTGGGACGTAATGTTTGAGCAATATTTAATCGAAGACTACATTTAGGTTGTGATTTAACAATGTACTTCTTGATTTGAGCTTTGCAAGTTTCATTAGTGAAAAAAATTGTTCGGCCACATATGTCGATCCAAAATTACATAATATTCGTGCGGCAAGTCTCGGGAATCTGGTTTCAGAGAAATTTCTGTAAAAGTTACCCAAGACCACTTTACGTTCGTAGGCCTATTTGTCCTTTAACAGATCGTCGCATTGTAAGTTTAGCAGTTCCAACTGATACCGGCAAGGAACGTCTTTGACATTAACTGAATATGGGGTAGCAAAAAGTTTAAACATTGGAGAAAGGTTTTCCACGTCCTGAAACCTCGATTCGAACTGAAGAAGAATGTTTTGCAGAACTAACACATGTTCTGCAGAGAGAACACTATCAGGATCGCGTACTTGCAATAACTTTGAAAAATGCTCCGTATTTCCAACCAGAAGTTGTTCTACCCACAGAGCTAAAGTGAATAGGTCCTCTAGTACCTAGCTCTAGCGTACTCTAAACACCCCTACTACCGTGCGCTCTTGCTGACGTCACACACAAGGGATCCGCATGCTCTTGCTCCACAAAAGTCATCACAAGACGTAGTTGACTTCCCCTGTTATAAAGTATTCAATATCTTGTTAGGTTTGAAGTTTCACTATTGTTATAAAATATTTGTTTGGATATAAAATTATGTAGTCATATAAAATACACTTACATTTAGATAGCAATATGCTATATGTATCTAATTAAAACTTAACCATTAAAAACATATATACACTGATGCTGTGCACTGTAAGTTAATTTAAAAGCACACCGTTGTCATATGTTAAAATATGTACAATTATGCCGGAGAATATCTCAGCAATAGTCATTCATTAAAAGATAGAAATACACTTGAATACATGTAGATTAAAATAAGACAGTCTGTTGTCTATTTGATGAACACAGTAAAATTCTTCTGTAACCTTCTCAGCAAAGTCGTATAAAATTGTATTTTGAGTGCATTGAAGTTAGTATTTAAATAATTGTAAAAATAGTTGAATTGGAGGCGGCTTGTGAATGTGTTCCGTTGCATCAATTGGGCTGTTGGCTTCTGTTTATAAGGAGATGCGCATTTCGATCATAAGATCATCTTCAGTCCTATAATTATATATAAAGATTTAGTATGATGTTATTGATTAAAGTCATTTATATTTAACTATTGTATGATATAATTTTGACTCACCTGATTGTAATTTCCGATGTGTGGAAAGCTTGAGTACAAATGTCATACTGAAGTTATTATGTTTCGTTTGTGATGGGGTAACGTTCTGAGTATAGTTCATATAGTTCGTTGTGTTCTATTGTGTTTTCGTTTATAATTTTATGTCTGTGTCTGTATATTTCGAAATTTTCTAATGTGTTTAGTTTACGGCTTTTATTTTGTTTATGTAAAACTTTAAGTGTTTTGTTAATAGGTTGTAAATCGTGGTTGTTATTGATAAGGTGTTTGGCAAATGCTGATCTGTTTCTATTGTATTTAAAATCCTTGACGTGTTCTTGGAATCTTTGTTTGAAAGTCCTGCCCGTTTGCCCTATGTAAACCTGATTACAATTTCCACATTCTAGTTGATATACACCGCTATTTAGATAATTATCTTCTTTATTTCTGCTTACATCGTATAATAAGTGTTTTAAGTTATTATTGGTTTTATATGCTATTTTTATGTTTTGTTGTTGCAATGGCTTTACTATTTTATGTATTTTTCTATCTGTATAATTAAAAATGGCATATTTTTTGTTTCCTTCCTTGTTTTGTTTTATTGGAGTTAGTAACGAAGTAGGATTCTTTGTTTTTTGTAGTTTATTCTTTTTCTTTCTAATAATTTTATGAATTAGTGATTCTTTATAGCCATTGTTATTAGCTATTTGTAGAATTGTTTTTAGTTCCTTATTATAATCCTGTTTAGTCATGGGGATGCTGATTAGTCTGTGTACCATATGGTTAAAGGCTGCCATTTTATGGGTATTTGGGTGGTTTGATTTATTATTTATTATATTATCGGTGTAAGTGTCTTTCCTGTATATATTGAATTGTAGTGCGTTGTGAACCCTTTTTATATTAAGATCCAAGAAATTTATACTGTTATTTGTTTCCTTTTCTATAGTGAATTCTAAATTTTTGTGTACTTTATTGAATTCGTCAAGTATATTGTTAATTTTGTCTTCTTCACATATTTGCAGTATATCATCGACGTATCTGTAGTATGTTTTGATTTTATGATTGGCGATGATTTTTTCTATGTATTCTTTTTCTACGTGTTGTAGGAATGTTTCAGATAAGATTCCTGACAATGGTGATCCCATGGCCAAGCCATCTTCTTGTTTATATATTTTGTCGTCAAATTTAAAGTAGTTTTGTTTCAAAATAATGTCAAGCATTGAGGTTATTTGTCCTGTCACTGTGTCACTATCACCGTTATTGGATAATGTTTGCTGTATGATACTGACAGTTTCATGTAAGGGTATGTTAGTGTACAAGTTCTTTATATCTAGTGATATGAGTCTATCATTTTTATTAAGTTTCATATCTTTTATTTTGTTAACCAAATCTTGTGTTTTTTATATTGAATTTATTCTCAAGTGTTAATCTTTGTTGTAGTATTTTACTTATTATTTTGGAAATTTTATATGAAGGTGCATTAACAAAGTTAACAATTGGTCTGATTGGTTTATCATTTTTATGGATTTTTAACTGAGATCGAAGTATTGGTATTCTAGGCTTCATGTTGATAGCATATTTTCTTTCATTATCAGTAAGAATAAAGTCAGAATTTCTTATAACTTTTTTGATCTCTGTTTGGTATTTATCATTGGGATCCTTTTCAATGAGCTTTATGTTATTAGTTTGAATAAATTCTAGAGTTTTATTTTTATATTCATTATTATTCATTAATACGATGGCATTACCTTTGTCGGCTTTGACATGTTTTATGTCGTTAACTTGTAGTTTTTCATTCAAGCCTTTTAATGTTTTTAGATATAATTGTGTTTCAATACTCTTATCATTTTTGTCGGTTAAGGTTCTCTTAATTTGTGTAGTTACTTGTTCTCTAGTAGATTGCTGTTTCGCTTGGTCGATATTGGCTATAGCTGTATCAGTATCTATAACTATTGATTTGGTTTGCTCTTTTACATTGTCTGTAAAATTATGTTTATAGCCTAGTTCTAGCAGATCTTCTTCCGGTTTGGTGAGCGGAGTTTTTGTGAGGTTGATAACCCTAGGATGAAATATTCTATTTTCATGTTTGTCTTCTGTGTGTAGTTTATGATTTGAGTGTATTATTTTCTTCTGTTCTAATTTCTGGATTTTCTTGTTTTGTGTTTGGTATTTTTGTTCTATTTCATAATTAAGTTTTTCATTTATGTAATTATCTATGTATGTCCATTCCTGGCTATAGATTTTGGAAGCTTCTAAGTGCAATTTATATACTTGTTCATTAAGGAATTGTTTCTTTCTATATAGAAATTGTATTTCTTGTTGTAGCCATTTCCTTTCTGCTAGTTTTTGAGTACGTTGAGCGGCAATTGTGTTCGTATTAATTTTGACTTTGATATAATTGGGAATGAGGTTTCTTATTTTACAGGTTTTATTGAAATTTATGTTAGCTATTGTTTTATAGAGTTTACGTTTCGTGTTCGTGTACTGATTGATAATTCTTGCCTGGTTGGCTTTTTTAAAGTTAATAAATTTCATTTTCCTTTCCGTTTGTGGTAATATTTGTTAATATGAAAAGACTCGTCCACCTGACCACAAACCACAATAGACCAAAGTTCAATGGATGCAACGTCACTACGCCCTATAGTATTATAATAGTAGTCCCCATGACTAAACAGGATTATAATAAGGAACTAAAAACAATTCTACAAATAGCTAATAACAATGGCTATAAAGAATCACTAATTCATAAAATTATTAGAAAGAAAAAGAATAAACTACAAAAAACAAAGAATCCTACTTCGTTACTAACTCCAATAAAACAAAACAAGGAAGGAAACAAAAAATATGCCATTTTTAATTATACAGATAGAAAAATACATAAAATAGAAAAGCCATTGCAACAACAAAACATAAAAATAGCATATAAAACCAATAATAACTTAAAACACTTATTATACGATGTAAGCAGAAATAAAGAAGATAATTATCTAAATAGTGGTGTATATCAACTAGAATGTGGAAATTGTAATCAGGTTTACATAGGGCAAACGGGCAGGACTTTCAAACAAAGATTCCAAGAACACGTCAAGGATTTTAAATACAATAGAAACAGATCAGCATTTGCCAAATACCTTATCAATAACAACCACGATTTACAACCTATTAACAAAACACTTAAAGTTTTACATAAACAAAATAAAAGCCGTAAACTAAACACATTAGAAAATTTCGAAATATACAGACACAGACATAAAATTATAAACGAAAACACAATAGAACACAACGAACTATATGAACTATACTCAGAACGTTACCCCATCACAAACGAAACATAATAACTTCAGTATGACATTTGTACTCAAGCTTTCCACACATCGGAAATTACAATCAGGTGAGTCAAAATTATATCATACAATAGTTAAATATAAATGACTTTAATCAATAACATCATACTAAATCTTTATATATAATTATAGGACTGAAGATGATCTTATGATCGAAATGCGCATCTCCTTATAAACAGAAGCCAACAGCCCAATTGATGCAACGGAACACATTCACAAGCCGCCTCCAATTCAACTATTTTTACAATTATTTAAATACTAACTTCAATGCACTCAAAATACAATTTTATACGACTTTGCTGAGAAGGTTACAGAAGAATTTTACTGTGTTCATCAAATAGACAACAGACTGTCTTATTTTAATCTACATGTATTCAAGTGTATTTCTATCTTTTAATGAATGACTATTGCTGAGATATTCTCTGGCATAATTGTACATATTTTAACATATGACAACGGTGTGCTTTTAAAATTAACTTACAGTGCACAGCATCAGTGTATATATGTTTTTAATGGTTCAGTTTTAATTAGATACTTATAGCATATTGCTATCTAAATGTAAGTGTATTTTATATGACTACATAATTTTATATCCAAACAAATATTTTATAACAATAGTGAAACTTCAAACCTAACAAGATATTGAATACTTTATAAGATTCTATAAATTCATATAGGAGGACATTATATAGGTTTGTATATGTGCATAAATCCAAATTAATATTATAATACTATAGGGCGTAGTGACGTTGCATCCATTGAACTTTGGTCTATTGTGGTTTGTGGTCAGGTGGACGAGTCTTTTCATATTAACATACATTATACATATTTTTTGTGAAGAATGAGGATGTGGATGATTGGTAATTAGTATAATTTAAATGTTTAATGTGAATAACATTAAGTTAAGTTGGTTTAGGTTAGGTTAGACCAATGCATGAATTCTTCTTTTTGATCGTTTTAAGTCGTGGCTTGGTTTTTTAATTTTACGTGTGTTTGTGTGAGAGAGGAGAGATTTAAGGTTGCCTCCCCATAATGTACTAATAATTTACATTTTAACCCTGCATGTTTTATCCACTTAATTAAAATGTTTGTTATAAAAATTAATATAATTGAAATGTTTGTTATAAAGATTCATATATTTACCCATCAATCTTCTACAATTTCATGTAGTGTTTCCATCATGGGAGGTAGGATCTTCTCCATGGGTCTTATTTATAATTAAAAATTGTAATGTTACAGTAGGCTATTAAGGGTTTTAGTTTGCCATATATTAAAATATTTTTTTCTTTGACAGCAATAAGTGAACATGACAAAAAAAATTTCAATTGATCAGAGAAAGGAGATGCTGTCGTACATAACAGAGAATAGGTGTCTCTTCACCAATAAGTTTGGGGGCCCAAATGGGTCCCAAGAAAAGGAGAGGCTTTGGGCAGAGCTGGCCGAGAGGCTGAATTCATTTGCTACTGGGGCCACTAAGGACAAGAAACAGTGGCAGAAAGTAAGTATTAATCTTAACATTCTCCTTACTAATGAAATTACTATGAGTAAAAGTATCGGTACGGTACTGTACAAGTTTTAACATATATTTTTTTCATAACACTTAATAATAATAGCAGGAATGCACACGGAAGTGCATAGATTTTCGTTTCAAAGAACGCTATTCCTCTTTGCTGTAGGCCTATTCACTTAAGGACTTTGTGCGCTTTTTGCATTTCTAAAAGTGATATCTTTCGCATCTATTCTGGCACAGATTGCACACACAGTCGTCACTCATCTTAAAATATTGTGTGAGGTTGACCATCTTTTCCATGTATAAAAATGTTGTTTCGTACTCAATCGACAACTTTGGTAGTGTGTCCTAATATCTTTCAAGTTATTTTATGTATCTATTTCTTCTTTCTTACAGTCGTGGCAAGACTGGAAGCGCGCTACGAAAAGTAAGGCCCAAGAGATTCCTACCTATGTTGCAGGGACTGCGGGTGGTGGTGCCTGCCCCAAACAGCTGACAGGCCTGGAGGAGGAGCTGATGGGCCTCATCGGATGGGAATCTGCTGAGGGCCATCAGGGAGTGATCGACCCATTAGAGGTAAGAATTTTCTTCAGAATTCCTTATAAATGGATAAAATAATAGGAAAATACTAAGTGTTTTAAACATTCCTTTTGTTTAGCCCAATATTAGCTGTATCATAAAGAATTATCATTAAACCATTTTTATTGATGTATTTATTAATAGGAATCAACACGCCTTCCTCATGAGGTCCTTGAATTGGTGCTCCCTGTTATACAGGAGGATGAGTTAAACCCTGTGGCAAGCACCTCCACCTCAAAGGAGCAGCCAGAATGTTTCCCCGTGGAAAGAACCTCCACCCCTCCCCCCCATCAAAGAAGCGAAAAACATCTTCTGCTTGTAGGGGACAATGCTGTCGTACAGACAGCATTTTATGACTTTATATTGCCGTTACAGAGTAGTGTGATACTTGTGAAAAGCATTCCTAATAGTTAATTGTGCGACTCATTCTCCATTGGTCCTGGCTTGTGACAGGCAGAGCCTGGGCTTCCCTCTTGGGCCAGGTTGGCTGGGTTACGCATGCACACGCACTCACACTTTCACACACACACACACACATATATATATACATATACATACATATTATTCACAAACATGTTATTTTAATTGCAGATGAAGAGATACTGGAAGCAACAGTGACGTCAAGTCAAAGAATGGCAGAGGATATGCACAAGCAAACCGAACTCATGGAGGAGATAAGAGATGCCATGACGAGCATTGCTCACAATCTGAACTCGCTTGTGAAATATCTATTAGAAAAATAAAGGTTTTTAAAAATGTTTAACCCACAATCGCTCATGCTTAAGCAAAAAAAAAAAAAGTAATGAAATTATCGTAGGTAATCCCACGAGAGTTGATGAATTTATCGATAGATTCGGGACTGCACAGCAAGAGCGAATTTATCTGATTGAACTCGTCAACTCGAGTTGGATTTATTAAGACTATTCCATGAATAAAAATTTAACGGATTATATTTCCCTTGCATTAATTGGAAAGATCTATTTAAAATCGTGTTTTACCCCTAGTTTTTCAGCAAAAGTCTTCTTTAGCTCCTAGTTTTCAGCAAAAGTCTTCCTTAGGCCCTTCAGTCCAATTTAGGTTCTATAAGATTCATATATTCAGAAGCAAGGAGCATGAAACGGAAAAATACATTAAAATGTTCTAATTAGGAACAATGTACCAATTTAATCTGTATATACCAAAATTAATCTTTTGAAAATTATTATTTTAAATGCCGAACATTAGTTGAGACCTACTGTTGAGTCCTAAAGGATTTCTGCTTCTAATTTTAAAAAATAGCAATTTTTCTTGAAGAATAATCAGTTTCACCATTATATGACAGGACAATGCATTCCATGCAGCCATAAGCATGAGCGATGCCGGGTAAATAAAAACATTATAAAACAGTTCACTTCAAACTTACAGTCTTTTCATTAACATTTGCCTTACTCTACGCCCTTCTTGCAACACATCTAGCTAAGGATTTTCCGCTGCAAGATTTCCAGCTTGCTGAGCCAGCTCTTCTACCTCAGCTTCAGCAGGTTCTAGATGTGGAGGATCAGGGTGTGCTAAGAGCACAGTGCTCGAAAGGCCCGGTCATATGGCAATAAAACAGTGGTGCCAACCAGGCACTAATCTCTGGTAGTAAGTCGCTATCACTGCAACATCCTTAAGGCTAATGTCCACATGATAACTGAGAGTGCAAAAAATCAGTTATTTTAAAATTACTGTATAAATATTTAAAATTGTATGGATATAATAAATTTAATATTAGGCCTACATATTATGTGAAGGCCCTAAAATCGACAATCATGATATTTCTTTATATCAGTTTTATCATATGGTATAGTATACACATTATCCACAAGGAGAGAACTCACAGTTATACAAAACAGATTCATATAGTGCGAGCTGCTCTCGAAGGTTGATCGCAAAGGCTTCTCCACCTGCGAGTTGACTCTTTTGAATGTCTCCACAACCTCTTAGACACGTCTTGACATACCGGAAAGCAAGTATCAGTTCTCTTGTGGACACTAGCCTTAACACTTCATAATTACTTGGGGCTAACCTAACCTAACTCATCATATTTGTCTGGAATTAAAAACTTGCCCAGCCAACGCATGGGACTGAAAAGCACAATGTTGCAATGAGGTGACAGATCATCGGTAGCCAATCGGAATGTTGGCGGACTCCCTAGAGGCTGTGTAACCACACGGAGCAGACCTTGCAGAAATCAAAGTACCAGTACTATAAAATTCAAGTTTTTGCTACCAAGGCATGTTTAATGGTTCAGACTAGTTGCTTGTAAGTTACAATTACTATTGTTATTACTAAGAAGAGTTAAGGAACCCTGTGGCAAGCACCTCCACCCCCCCCCCCGTCGAAGAAGCGAAAGACATCTTCTTGTAAGGGACAGTGCAGCAACTGCACAAAACGTAAAAGCAAAGGACCAAGTTCTTTCCAGTGTTTTGTACAGTGGCACTGTGGTCGAATGGTTAGACTGTACTCCCACCAAGGCTTATATATTTTCAAAATTATAAGCTTATATAAAATTTAAACATCACAAATTTTATTTGGGCTATTGTATGTAGCAGTCAAGTAACCTGTTAAGAAGGTGTGATATTACTTCAGATGGTACAAACGGCCACATCTGTCCATGAAGCAGTCTAACAATTTTTATTTCAGATCCTCTTCATTGGAAGTTGTGAATGAGGATAGTGATTTAAGCATTTTATGATATTTATATTGCCGTAACAGATTAGTGCGGTTACTTGTGAAAAGCATTCCTAATAGTTAATTGTGCGACTCACTCCCCATTGGTCCTGGCTTGTGACAGGCAGAGCCTGGCTCCCCTCTTGGGCCAGGTTGGCTGGGTTACATGCACATGCACATGCACATGCACATGCACACACACATATTATTAAAGGGTTGCACACACATACACATAATAATAATATAAATAGGAAGTGCGCACACTGTGCAAATTAGTTTTCTTTCGCGTAATCACAGATTGACAGCGTTCGACTTTTGCACAACTCCATGTGGTATCTGTCGCAATTGTTCCCGCACAGTTCACATACACACGTTTCACTCGATTCATGCAGATCACATGATGGAAGCCATGACATGCAAACCTGGTAGCAACATATCTCAGTTTGTAATTTGTTTGAGTCCACTCCCGATTTAACATGGCACTAAAATAATAATAATAATAATAATAATAATAATAATAATAATAATCATAATCATAATAATATACATACAAATTATTCAAACACATTTTAATTACAGATGATGAAATACTGGAGGCAACAATGCATTCAAGCAAACAAATGGCTGATGCAATGCGGGACATCGGAGAGGCGATGAAGACACAATCAACTGCAATGATGACCGTAGCCCAAAATGTTGAAAAACTAGTGGAATACAACTGAAAAAATAAAAATAGAAATGCAAAGTTTTAGAAAGAAAAAAACACTTACCTATTATAATGAAATTGTATTAATATTTCATTTATACATAATGCAATTATCACATAGAAAAGTATTAAAAGGTTATTTATTTGACACGACTGAATTGTAATAAGCCGTTATAAATAAGAAAAAGTCTATTAAGGAAATCGAGCATGCAAGTCATGGCATAGCAGGCATAAGCACGAGCGATGCCATGTAAATAAAAACATTATAAAACAGTTCATTTTAAACTTACCAGTCTTCTTATTAACATTTGCCTAACTCGACGCCCTTCTTGCAACACATCCAACTGAGCATTTTCCGCTGCACGATCTCCAGCTTGCTGAGCAAGTTGTTCTACTTCAGCTTCAGCAGGTTCTAGATGTGGAGGATCTGGAAGCCTTGCATTTATGCAGATGTTGTGGAGTACAGCACAGGCATTCGTAATTTTTCCAACTTTAGCTGGTGGATAATTTAATGTTCTGTGCCGTAAAAGGCAACGAAATCTTGCTTTCAGCACACCAATGCACCTTTCTACACGGTTGCGGGCTTGAATGTGAACTCCATTGTACCTGACTTCCGCCGCTGATTCTGGATGAGCAACTGGTGTCTGCAGCCAGGGCTCTTGAGGGTAGCCAGAGTCTCCTATAGTGACAAAATGGAAAAAAATGAATAAAAATAACTTCTTGGGCTTGCACCATGATCATGTATTTCACACAAGCTGCCACCAAGACAAATCAATGCAATCATCAAGGAGCTCATGGATGAAATTTGAATACATCTGTCAGTGCAAGCCAAGAACTAATTTTTAATATTTGCTGGAAAGTTTATCTGTTATAAACGATATAAAAGTTCTAACTTAATTTTTTTTATATAAAACTTTATAAGTATCTTAAAAGTTCCACAGACTTACCCAAAAGCCAGCACTGTTCACCTGCTCTATAAATATCAATCATTTTCCTCCTCAAGGCGGAATATCGCCATATGAAGGAGTCATGGCTGCTTCCTGGATACCTAGCCAGTATATTTATAATGATGAGATTGGAATCGCAAACCTAGAATTCAAGAAAACGATGCATTAACTTTGTTCATTTTATGTTTCAAGAAACTGGTGGAACATCTCAATATTAGGTTATTTAGATAATTGTGTGTTGCTGTGGTAATGCTTACAATTTGAACGTTCAGCGAGTGATAGCTCTTCCTGTTGAGATACGGCTCTTCATGTTCAGCAGGGGCAATCAAAGCTATATGTGTGCCATCTACAAAGCCTAGCACACCTGGCACTCCTGTTTTGTTGTAATTTCTAGGGAAATTAGGTGATACACATTAGAAATGTTTTAATAAACACTTTAGACATCAATCAAGAAGAGAATAAAGCAGTACCATTACCTCTGTATGAGAGCTCTTCTACTTTCCTGTGAATCTGGAAATGTAACATATTGCCTCAGCAGATGATCGTTGATGGCATTGGTAACGACGTCAATGCATCTGCTGACGACTGGCTGGGATATGGCCAAGTCGGCGTTTCTACCAGTTGGCTTCTGGTAGCATCCCTGGGCATAAAAATGCAATGCTGCCAAAACCTGTGAGCATAACAACAATCTAGTAAAATGCCTTCTAAAATACACTTTCTTGACTGATTTTATATGAGGAAAATTTGCAGTAGCACAAGCACTAGTTTTAATTCTTTCTTATTTTATTTGTATGTTATATAGCCTACATATATATACAGGTATAGCTTGGTATGAAGAGGAACAGCTGTGACTCTCTCTGCACGAGCAACAAATGGCTCTAGCTGAGTTATCAGCATTTGCACGAGGTGCTGAGGAAGCCTATACAAACCCATAAATGCTTCCTCGGTTTCATTAAAGGGATTCGACATGTCCCTTAACGTTCTTCTATGTACTCTGAAACATGTGTCATATGGTTAATAAAAGTATGCACTTATTTAATACCTACTGTAAGTGAAATTTAAATGCAGAAGTAAATCAACCTGCTATGCTGCATCAGTACCATTCTTCGGTGATTCTGTTGCCTTCTTCTAACCCTTAGAACCACAGGAAGGGCATCCATCTTTACCGAGAAAGGAATGAAGAAATATGAGAGAGACGGGCTACTTTGGAAGACATTTGAAAATATTATAACAAAAATGTTCATTTTCATATAGGCCTATGAGCATTAGTATTAATGGTAACTATACATTCCTTAAAATCCCATGAAATTGTGATTCTCGGTTATAAAAATATATATATCATACATAGATATAAACAACGTGTCTTATTATTTCCGGCATTCCGTGGTAATTATAAAAATGATTAAAAGCACTTAGGCCTTGCAAACGAGTATTCTTTAATTCATGTTCTTAAGTAGGAAAAATAGATATTAAGTGCTAATAAATAATTTGGAGTTGGCAGTTAGGCCTATGATATGAAGTATTAATTTACTAGAACCATTTATGCTGCGTCATAATTATTATCTATGAATTAGGCCTATTACGAAAAGTGTTGGTTAAGAAAGGCAGACATAACCTTAAAGGATAGCAATTCTTACTTTAAAATTTGTTTCTGATATTTTGCTTGTGGTAATGTACTTTAAATAGCTTATTTACTTATACTTGTGATTTCTAAGCTATAATCTAATGCAAAAACTTGATAACTTACCTTCTTACGCCGTTAGTTTTGATTTCGAAATTCCAAAACGAACAGACTACACCTTTCGGCTAGAATCTCGATGCGACGCCATGTTGATCGGGATCATTCCGATCGATCGGGATCGGAATGGAGTTACAGAATACCAAAACATTGAAAAATCGGTTTCTTCGCCGATTCCGATTCCGAAATCGAGAAGTTACAGAATAGGGCTGCTGACTCTGTTTCTGAACGGACACACAATAACGTGGGTTTTTACTCGCGCTTGCCTGCAATCGTCGGAGGAACCAGCTTTTTTCTTGTTCTGTGAATTTTACCTTCCTTTCGCTATTTTTTCTATAGTCAGTGTGAGGTTACTTTCTTAAATCATTTTTACGGATATCCTACACAGAAAGGGACAGAAGATGAATTGAAACAGAAAGAGGGAGAATGAAAGAGGGACGGTGAGAGAGGGTAAGTGAGAGAGGGAGAGAGTGGCAAAGACAGAGAGGGATTGAAGTGACTCTATTTGAGGCGACACAAGAGTTCGCATTAGCAAGCACGAAGATTCCTCGGCTCCATACGTCATCTGCACCTTTCATATATAGACATTTCAAACAGCGCTGAACGGTTTTTTTGCTTCACTGCTTACAGTTCATTCCATTTATGCCTCAGTTCTGTGCCTCACAAAAATGATTACACATTTTATTTGCAAGAACAGGGTCTAAGCAATGTTGAGCAATTATGATCAATATAGGCCTACTGAAATGTAGGTTGTTTTTTATGATTCATACAAGGATGATAGAGGACATTATTTTAGAATGATTGGCACAACACTAGAGTTGGATTATTCCCACAAAGTCTCTGGCCTTGAAGACTAACCCAGCCAGCGAGCTTCTCGTTACGTCTGGTTACAAAGATGCGCGAATTCGGTGCGCGTAAGATCAGTAAGCTACAGCTGGGCAGAGAGTGAACATCATGCAGCATGTCGCCAGTCGTAGAAAATACTATAATAGTTGAGTGGAGGGATAATGCCGCAGCGAGAGAGACAGACAACACGTGGAGTGGGATAGGAGAGCTGAGCCAATCAGGGTGCAGCTACCTCCCCTAGCCAGGAACTCTACGAGCGGTGAGACTCGCTCCTAAGGTATATACGTAAAAACCCAGAGACATTGTGGAGGTAATCCTACTCTAACTTCCCGCTTATTTTGGACTGTCAAGGATCATGCATAATCTGTTATACAAAACTAATAATATTATTAATTATACTTAGGCTATCCAAAGTCTTAGATTAATTAGTTCTTAAAAGTTGTGTTGTTGCACCTGACTAATTTTGGATTGTAACCATAAGGGACTAATATAATATGTTTAATAAAAAGTTATTTATAAGTAATAACTGTCGTTTCAATGAATTTTTTTCCATGTCTGGAACAATACCAGTGCCTTAATGGAAATTTGGGTCTAGGCCAGGGTATAAAACTGTTCATGAAATAGGCTGTGCAAAGGTCAAGATCAATTTACTTAGAACTACCTCCGTGGGTGAGTTAGTAGTTCGCCTGGCTTCCAATCTGGCGGTCTGGGTTCGATTTCTGGCAGGTTTTGGAGATTTTTAAGAAGTGTGGAAATATCTTGATGATTTCAAGACTACGTTTTGTGTTGTTCTGTCACCTTCATCCTGCGGAAGGCAATGGAAACCACCGCGTTATTGCCTCGCCTAGTAGCCGTGAGAGGGTTGTGATTCTCTCCCCACGGTTCTATCCTCGGATCCCATAGTCAACGAGGCTACAACCAATAATCATTGTCATCATTTTCATCTTAATCACTGGTACCAATTAACCTATCTGAAAATAATATTCTTGCCCTCAGGGGACCTGAATCATTGCATTCCACTGAGAACTCGACACCGAATTTGCATCTCTCTTCATGACGTCTTTAAAGAACTTTTGAATTATTTTTATTTTTCTCTGAGTTCCTTTTCCAGGGAAGTTTAGGCGGCCCACGCCCTCTGGTCTTACAGGACCGCAGCCTGTCGAGGGAGAGAGTTACAATGGATCACATACATACTTTTTGGCGCGGATGGGATGTAGTTGATAATGTCGGCCAGGGATCAAGATTCCCAACTTTCGTCTTAGAGATGAGGAAAGATTCCGGAATCATCTGCACACAGAAAACTTGTCCCGCCCGGGAATCGAACCCGGACCCGCTGCTTGAAGAGAACGATTGCATCCCCTACACCACAATTGTGTACAATGCCTATTCCCCTATAATATTATTCTTCTATTGTTGGAAGGTTTAACATTTTTGATTGCATTTAGCCTTACGGTTACAACTGTGCTGGAAGATAAGGAAGCAGAAGAGGGGGTAGACCGCAGCATCATGAGACACTCACGAGCAGCTGGGCCCTCATGCCGGGCGAGTAATTTGATTGGGGCCACCAACATAATTAGCAACACATAGGATATTAATTGCATCACACTCTCGCACACAGACACATGCGTGCTGTGTGTACCTTTATCGATAGAAAGAAGTCGTCAGATCATGCAGTGCTTACTGCAAGAGAAGGCTAAAGACCTTCTTTATGTTCATAAGATATTAAGATGATAATAATCATAATAATAAAAAGTTTGATAAATATGATAACAGCATGATGATAATGGAGACAAGGAAGTTACGAAGTGCAGGGCTGTAGGGTTGACATCGTAGCATTTCTTGCAAATTTAGGTCAAGACAGTTACTGATAATTACAATATTTTGCTCTGTATTTAGTGACCAAGCAGTGTAAGAACATGTGGAATTTAAACTAATCGCAAGTGTCTGTCGTCGTACTTTTATCCTTTATTTTTATCATTTGGATTTATCTGTGACATTTGGGTAAAAGTGCATAATTCAATTTTTACTTAAATTATGAATGATACGTAATTGAACAATACATTGCTAGCTGTGAGTTAAAGAGCATAACTCCTAAGAGAATCTTTGTGGAAATATCAACAAGTCACAACTGCATAAGTAATACAAATCCATATTCCCTTTGAGTGAAGAAGCAAATATCTTTTTATGTCAATAGGCGCAGTCAGTATTGAAATTTTAGTGTTTGGATAGACCTATTGGTGAATATCTTTACTTACGTATATTTACCTGTTGCCAAAAAATATTTTTTTAAAGATCTTACTGTAAGTAGTTATTATCGTTACACATGTATTTATTCCCAAACAAAATATGTTTATCTTATTTTAGTTGTAATTTAGGAAGAACTGCTCAAGTTCAGTATTACTTTCTCCCCGTCTGTGTTATAGAATAGTATTTATGCTTGATAACACCAATATTTCATGTGACTCTCAGGACTCCTCGACAACAAAAAGATGTGATAATTCCTCAGCCATCTGTGTATTAATCTTGATACATTTCCAGAGGGTGATGTAGAAAAAATTAATTTTTACTTTCGTTTTTGGATGAGGATTGTGTTATTGATCCCGATTGGGTATCAGGATGATCCGATTCCGGAATTACTGAACACATCCCCTAAAAGAACCAAGAAAATTCCCTCAATGGTTTGGTTTCAACTACAAAAACTTTGACAGATACACAATCGACAGCCGTACTACCTGATAAAACCACAGAAAGTGAATAAAGCGAGGAAGAGAGAGTTTTTCAATGCACATTAAAACCCCATCAAAGAAAACCGAGAAAGGAAAGAGAGGAGGCAAGCTACACCATATCCGAAGGAAAATTATTTCCTGTAAAGATGAGCTAATTGTAGACCTGACACATGAAATGTAAAAAGAAAATTGGTGGTGAAGTTGGAATAAATCTTTTTGGCGAATAGTGGAAAATAATATCTCATTATCAAAGTGCACAGTGTATTGCAAGTTTGTTATCAGTTACGCCAAAAGTATCCCATGTGCTAAGTTCAAAGTCTATAGCTCCTCTAAACAGAAGAAAAAGGAAAAAAATACACGCAAGTACCATGTAGAAGTTGACGGATAAGGAATTGAAGTTTGCAAACGTTTTTAAGTGCTCCTGGTGAAACTGAAGGCGTTATTAGCATGACAGAAATGAACAAAATGAAATGTGCTTCTAGTGTTACTAGTATATTCCAATAAAACGATTAAGCAGAGAAGATAAATTCTAACTACGAGTAAAAATGTTCACTTCCCGAGCTGCATCGCAATATGTTGAGAAAACAGTATAATTTTTAAGTTACCGTGATTTTTGCTAGGTTCTCATAAATTCTTTCTAAATATATTTTTAATTTTATGTGTTCGGCTTTCAAAATCCTTCTCTCTACATTTCCCTTGCTAATTACTACATGATTAATTTGAAAATATGATGCATTCAATTTAGTTGCTATAAAATTGTGACCAAAATACGAAGTTTTTCTCCGATGGTTTCTTCTAAATACAATTGCAATTACAAATAAAAATACAAACACTAAATATTTGAAAACTGATATATTAAATTAGATTTATTTTATCGTCATGAGCATCAATATGTTTCTAAGGACATTGTCAAAATACATTGTCAATTTAAATATTATGTCATTACTCATTACTATAATGTTAAGTAAAACATAAACGTGTAAGATATATAAAATGAAAGCTTCAAATATATTTATTGCACTGTAAAAAAAATCACCCTTTTCAATGAGCCAATAAGGTACTACATTCTTGAAAACATTAAAATTAGCATTTAATGGAATCTTATCTGAACGTAGAAACAGCCAAGTGCTCAAACCATCTCATGGATTTAGTTAGCCGAACCCGAGGCAGCATAATGGAATGACTAATTCTTGTTGGATTTTGATCTGCTGTAATAACTGTTTAGATTTTTTTTAATATGTAAAAGATAATGATTAGTCAAGAGGAGTCTTCCTGCAGTGAGCATCAGAACAGGATCCTGATAAAAACCAATAGCCTTCTTTTGGAAGTATGGCCATGCCAACTCCGTTGCCTCATAAGCAAAATTCATTAACTAATATGCTATTAAAGAAAGTAGTAAACGATCTTCAAATAATCTTTGTAAGTGTCTCAGTAGGTACGTTACCTTACATCATCTGTGTATGATGATTATCCACGATGTAATTAATTCTCTCACCAGTTGTTTCAATAAATAGGAAAGATTTGAAACCATATCTATATCCTCGGTACTTAAACTGTCTACTCCTAGCGGAAAAATGAATTCCTTGCTTGCGTCATTTATTATAGAGTGAGTTTTACCTTCCAAAATTGCTATAGTGTTAGTAAATCCGCTTCTTTTGGTATGCTCTGAGAGTCCATTTCCACTCTGAAGAGAAGTCAAATTGAAACGCTGGATAATGAATGGAGACATATCCTGGTGATGAATACAGAGTTTGAAATCCGGACTACGAGATGAGGTGAACACATTAGGGCTGTACAAAGTAGGATCGTTGAATTCGACCCTGCCAGACGTGTATTCATTTTTAATAAAAGATTAAAGTCGTGATTAAGAAGGATGTATATGAAGGAACCATAAGAAATTATACAATTTGACAATGTACTAATTTTCAGTTCGATACTTTCACACAAAAAAGAAATGACTGTTTTAAAATATCATAAACTTGTATACAATTTCTATCGACTAGTGTGAAATGGCATAGTTTAGTTACGCTGGTGTGCGGAAAACTGTGAAATTTTCTTCAGTAGAGTTGTTGGAGGAAATACAGTTGTTGGTAGCAGACGGTCTCGCTAATGCGCATTCAGCATTAATCTAGGGTTTATAAGTACAATACATACTAAAGAAAACGACTTTTATTAAAATTGTAATACCTTGTATTGCACAAAAGATCGGTAATAACATTATCTCCGAAGTTTTTCGGAATTGAACAAATTAAAGCAGAAATCAAATTTGAAATACTTGGATAGAAAACAGAGATTACTTGTTACGATATAGCTAAAGATGTTTAAAATGTTCAGCCACCTCTTAAATTAAGTGAACATTACGTAAAACTCTATTTATTTATAACTGTATATAACTGTATATAAAGTAGAAAAAAATAATCATGTCAGCTTTCAATGCCATGCAGCGTTGAATTCCTGAGAAACTCAAGAGTATTGTTTGGGGAATAATATACGATCAGCTTGAAATATAGAATATTAAATTGAAATCGATTTAACGGCCCAATATGTTACAGAAAGTAATAATTATTGTGTCTGACAGTAAAACGCAGGTGGCCTTGAACCAGCGAAACATTATTTTTGTTATTTTTTTCTTGTTGGATATGAACAAAATTATAATTATTAATAATATATTTTTTGCCAATTAATTTTTAGGGAGTAAAGGGTGAAATATTGACAATTTTTGTCAAAACCAGCATTAATTGTGTAACGTGTGTGTATTAATGCTAATCTAATATCTTCGAGTACCTTCACTGTATGGGATCGGACGTAAATATATACGGTCCGTGAGGAGCAAAATGTTGGGTATCAGGTTCGAGAGGAACAAATGTACGGGATATGACGGAAATATATCTGGAAAGAAGTGAAACAATATATGTGTAAGACATAGAAGAATTCTCTGGGAGGACCATTTAGAGCAAGAGTGGACTATATATCGAGGACACTGGATTCAGAGATCCTAGGAATTATATTGGTTTAACAATCGAACATGTTATGAAAACTTTGCACTTTATTAATACTTGTAAACACTTAAGGAAAGAATATATGAAAACTGAATAATAACTAAAGAAACACGTTGAAAACAATGAACTAGAAAATGGCGCGTAAATTATTACACCACTATAAGTAATTTCGTAAATTTTATATTTTACCAATGAATTATATATTATATTAAAGGTAATAAAATTTACTGTAGATTGATTATATTCACAGTTATTAGAATGCGATTGTTCACGTAATGTAGCTTCTCGGATGAACAATGACGTCACCACACTTACACTGCCGTGGAACTTATCAGCGAATCTAATGCACTTTGAATATTTAAAACGCGTAAATTATGTTGAATAATTTACTTGGATTGAATAAAACTTGTAATGAAGTTTTATTCCTACGATTTCTAGTATAATTACAAAGGGCGCGAAGATGCCTTTGTTCACTAGGAAATCAGAGCAGTGTCAGAACGTGACTTGTTCGTGTAACTGCAGACTTAATACTGACTTGGCTTCCTGACGCTCTTCGAAGCGTCCCTACAGGGGGCATACCCGTCACAAAGAACCCGTGATCAGGATATGATGTAATATTACGCCTACTCAAAGATGACTTGGCGCAAGAAGGTATAGCGGATGATTTGAATTAAAACTATTCACTGCACATAATAAAGATACTGGAAAAAAACCCTTAGCTTGCGTTGACATACACCCCGCGTTGAAGCAGTTGCTTTAATAAAGATAAATCAGCAAATGCAAGCTAAAAGAAACACTAGAAAAACACTAAACATCACTGATTTTAACTGGAGGTATACATGTGATATGTGTTAGAAATATGACTTCTTACACATCTTACAGGAATATGATATCGGAAAATACACTGATTTTCACTATTTACATTGAAGCACACGACACACAATATAAATCAGAAGAGATGAGCAGTCCTGTGAGTTCAAGTGAAGCTGAAGACGTCGTGAAGGCAGCGGAGGGTGACCCAAGACGAGCAGCGACACAAGGAAAGCTTCAATAAATGAATAGAATGGAACATTGCTATCGGAGTATGCATTGGAACAATGGAAAGATACATGATAACTATAAAAGAATGTAGGCAATTATCATGAACATGGTGAGAGATAATTCCAATGAATGATAACAATAATTCATAAGTAAACATAGAATGTAGAAAATGGGAAAATTAGTAGAAATTCAATGATTAGTATGACAATTATTATGATCAGTCATACAGTATGCTCAAAGAACATAAATAACCCATGTAGTAAATAGTGGCTTGCCTAGTAATCTAATGTATGAGGACTAGTAGTCAGAAATCATACGTCAAGATCAAAGACTATATAAAACCATGTAGTAGTTGTGGCTAGGATTGCGATCCTATGACCGAGGATTAATGTAGATAAGGAAAAACCAAAATATCAACAATGCAAGCACAAGGGAAAATGGGACGTGTTGCTCATTGAATGTTGTTGGCATATAAGGAGTAATTCACCTATGCAGCAAAAGGCAAATGTTACAAAGGAATAACTCGCCTATGCAGCAAAAGGCAAGTGCTATAAAGGAGTAACTAGCATACTGACAAGGAGTTGATCATTGACAAACCCTTTCATCCTCTCGAAATGTGTGTCATGAATGTCAACATGAAGAAATTCAAGCTAGAGTAGGTAAGAACTCTTGAGCTGACAGATGGAGAAAGATCTTTCAAATATCAAGATTGATAGAAAGAAAAGGACATGTAACAAATCTCGCAAGAATAAGATTTGGTACAGAGATAGATGAGAAATGGAATTCAAGTGGAGAATCTTGAATATAAGATCATAGTAAGTGTCATATGCTACTCGTCTTGGGGTAGAGGACACACCTTGACTATGGGCCGTTTATATTCACCACTGGAAGTGCGCACAGTAATCACTCGAACTAAGCCGTCTTCTCCCGGATGAGTAGCGGTGATCACGCCTAACTTCCATTGAAGAGGAGGAATGTTGTCTTCCTTCAAGATGACGACAGTACCAACTTGAATGTTGTCACTGGAGCAGGTCCATTTCTGCCTCTGTTGTAGGGAGTGAAGATATTCGGATGACCAGCGTTTCCATATGTGTTGCAAATGATTTTGTAACAGCTGCCATTTTTCTACATACCTCTTATCTTCCGTCGGAGGATGTGAAGGTAGAGATGTGAGAGGTTCTCCAATTAAGAAGTGACCAGGAGAAAGATATGATAAATCAGCTGGATCATCACTTAGACGAATGAGTGGTCTAGAATTTAAGCAAGCTTCAATCTGAGCTAAGAGGGTAGAAAGCTGTTCATATGTGAGAATTTGAGCTCCCATAACTCTTCTGAGATGAAATTTCATAGATTTCACTGCTGCTTCATGTAAACCACCAAAATGGGGCGAATTTGGAGGGTTAAACGACCAGCTGTACTCGTTATTTGCAGTGAAATTTTGAATTGCAGTTTGAAATTCTGTTGACTGCAATAACAATCTGAGATCTCTTAACTTGTTGTTTGCGCCCACAAAATTAGTGCCATTATCACTGAAGAATTCTTTACAGAGTCCACGACGTGATGTAAATCTTCTTAGGGCTGCTATGAAGGCATCTGATGTTAGATCAGAAACTAATTCAATGTGGATGGCCTTTGTTACCAAGCAAACAAAAATAGCGATGTAAGCTTTTACAGTAGTTTTACTGCGTGGAGCCCCATATTTTATGTTGAAAGGTCCAGCATAATCTACTGCTGTGCGGAGAAAAGGTCTAGCAGGAGTTATTCTGTAGCTAGGAAGATTTCCCATTAACTGTTGAGCACTTTCTGCTTTTAACTTGAAGCAGGTTAGACATCTATGCAAAATAGCTTTTACTACTCTACGAATACTAGGTATCCAGTAGGCTTGTTGTAATGAAGCTATAGGCAACTGGTGTGAGGCGTGCAATAACTTGAGATGTTCATGTTGCACTATCAAAATTGTTAAGTGATGTTTGGATGGCAATATAACCTGATGTCTTGCATCATGTGTAAGATCTGATTTCTCCAACCGTCCACCCACTCTTATAATGTTATTCTGATCTAGGAATGGAACTAATGAATGGATGGAGCTTTTCACTGATGTTTGCTGGCTGTTGCTAAGATCTTTCAGCTCTTGGGCGAAAGCTTCTTTCTGAGCAATTTTTACACAAACTTGTAAAGCACGTTGAAGTTCTGCTGCTGCAATAGGTCCATGATATTTGTTTTCATGACGGCAGGCAGAAATAAATCTATACATATAACAAGTAACTCTCTGAAGGCGCCTAAGATCAGAAAATCTTGTGATAAAACTATCTTCTACGGTGGTGGCTGCCATACAGATAGAAACCACTTGCTCGGAGGAATCTTGAGTGTTTAGTTGCTTTGGCTGTTCAGGCCATGATACTGTGCTTTGTGATAGCCAATTAGGACCGTGCCACCACAAATCAATATCAGACAATTGTTCAGACGATACACCTCTTGAAACGAGATCAGCTGGGTTGTTTTCTGTAGAAACATGTCGCCAGGCTGCTGTTTCAGAAAGCTCTTGTATTTGTGACACACGGTTGGACACAAAGGTTTTCCACTTTCGTGAGTCTGATTTTATCCACGACAGAACAATAACTGAGTCTGACCATAGATAATTTTGTGATGTTTGAATATTAAGGTGATTCAACACCTTGTTGTACAGTTTAGATAACAACAATGCACCACAAAGTTCAAGACGGGGAATGGTTTGCCTTTTAAGAGGGGCAACCTTAGACTTGGAACACAGTAAGTTAATTGTAACTTCACCTTCACTGTTCACAGAACGGAGATATATGCACGCACCATAGGCCTTTTCTGAAGAGTCACAGAAGCCATGGATTTGTATATCTTGAAGGGTACCATGTGTGAGTACAAACCGTGGAATACGCATTGTGTGTATTGTGCCTAAAATGTCACAGATTTCAATCCATTTCTCTGCTATGTAAGACGGTACTACTTCATCCCAGCCAAGTTTTTCAATCCATAATGATTGCATGAAGATTTTGGCATTGATAACAATAGGACTGACAAGGCCTAGAGGATCAAAGATGGAGGAGATGACTGATAGGATAGTACGCTTGGTAAGTTGAACTTGAATATGAGTTTGGAGAGAAGGATGGGATTGTATCTGGAAATGATCAGTTGCAGGATGCCATAGTAAACCAAGGGCATGTGCATTTTCACTGTTATCAAGAGACAAAGGCAATTGGGTCTCTCGATGAGATGACGGAACAGATTCCAACAAAGCTTCATGATTGGAGCACCATTTCCGCAATGGAAATCCGCCACTGTCAAGCATGAGGATTAATTCTTCTTGAAGGCGTAGCGCTTCTTGAAGATTATCATGTCCTGTCAGGCAGTCGTCTACATAGAAGGAAGTTCTAACTGCTTGGGAAGCGAGAGGGTATTTAGCTTCTTCTTCTATCGACAGCTGATGCAGGGATCTTATGGCTAAAAATGAAGCTGATTTAGTACCATAAGTCACGGTAGTTAATGCATAGTCTTGTATGGGCTCATTTGCATTAGAACGCCACACAATCCTTTGAAGATTCTGGTCGTTTTCGTGCATCCTTATGCGTCTGTACATTTTAGAAATGTCAGCTGAGAATGCATATTTATAGGTTCGAAAACGAGTTATAATTGATGATAAATCATCTTGCACTGTAGGCCCTAATTTCAGAATGTCATTTAGGGACTTGCCTGAAGATGTTTTTGCAGAAGCGTCGAACACAACTCTAGTCTTGGTTGTGGTGGTGAGGGCTTGATTACTCCATGATGTGGTAGATAGAAGCATTTTTCACCTGGCCGTGGGAGTGAAACCTTCTTCATGTGTCCCAATTCTTCATATTCTTGCATGAATTTTTTGTAATCTTCTTGCAAGACAGAATTAGTTTGAAATTTTCTTTCCAGATGTTCTAAGCGTTTCACTGCTTGTTGTCTGGACTCGCCCAATGCATTTTCAGATTGGTTCTTGGGTAATTTCACTACAAAAGCACCGTCATCTGCACGAATAGCGTTTTGTATGAAATGTTCTTCACATTCCCTTTCTTCTTTAGTAAACACTGGTTTAGGAAAATCTTCTAGTTCCCAGAAGCGTCTTAACTGTGTGTCAACATTGTCAACGGTCACAAATAAATTGTGTTGAGCAAATGTGACTTTCTTAGATTTGATTGAGGTTTTGGGAACAGATCCACTGAGTACCCAGCCCAATTCAGTATTACTAAGAATAGGGTTATTAGGAGTGATTATTCTTTCATTGGTAAACAACTGATAAAATAAGCTAGCACCAATGAGGAGTTGGACATCACCAGGGATGTAGAATTTAGGATCTGCCAATGCAATTTCACTAGGAATATTGAATTTGGTAGGATCGATACGGACAGAAGGAAGTTTGTTTGCAATGTGAGGGATTACTAGACAGTTCATTTCAGCCTGGAAATTCTGGATCCTGGATCGCAGATTAACTTTAACACTGTGATTGCAAGAAGAGGTGCCATTTATGCCTCTTATATGAGTATCGACATCCGTTATTGACAGCTGCAACTTCTTTGCTAAATCTTCAGTTATGAAATTTAACTGGCTCCCTGAGTCTAGTAACGCTCTGCACAACACTAGATTCCCTTGCTTATCTTCAAGATGCACTGCTGCAGTTGCTAACAAAATCTCCTTTTGGTTGGATTTTTCTTTTATAGAACAATAACTTGCAGGCAAATTGTCAGTACCTTCCACAGTATTTGAAACCTGGTGAGAGATCTTTTTCTTGTCACGTGTGTTGTTATGTAATAATCTGCTGTGTGAAGCCATCCCACAATTGCAGAAGGACGAGTTTGCAATGGTCTCTTTTGTGATTGTTGGAGAAACAGTTTGCGCACAAGCCTTTGCCTTTTACAAACTCCCATCGTTGGTCTACACTTAACTGTGAGAATTTGTCGCACCTATGTAACTTGTGACTTTCCTTGCAACAAGGGCATGAATCACCTTTGATGGCAACATACGATTGGCGAGTTGTTTTTACAGACTTCTTTTGTGCATGTCTTTCACTCTTTTCTTTTGATGGGCTTGGCACGTTGTTAGAATTAGATAGCACTTCTAACGAGTGAGCCTTGGCTTCTAGAAAATTCATTAACTCTTGAAGCGATGTGAACCTTTGTGAGTAAATTTTACTTTCCCATTCCTTGCGTGTAGTCTCACCAAGATGATCCAATATTAATTGAATGAACATAACTTCATGCAATGGGATTTCAAGATTGAGAGCTTCGATAGCGTTAAGATTGCTTTGAAACTGATTTAGCAAATTTCGCAGATCTGTAATGTTTTCATCTTTCATTGTTGGTAACGAAAGTAGATTTTTGAAATGAGCTGTGGCAATGACTCGAGTGTTATTATATCTAGAGCACACTAAGTTCCATGCTATAGGAAAATTCTCATTAGTGACTGGAAGATTCTGAATGAGCGCGTGAGCCTGTCCTTTCAACGAACTCAATAAATAATGATATTTCTGGATGGGATCCAACGATTCATTGTTTACCACTAAACTACTGAAAGTGTCGTGATAATGCTTGAAATTAGTCACATCTCCACTGAAGACAGGAATTTGAATTCTTGGAAGTTGTATATTTCTATTGTTGCACTGTGAAGTAGAAGACTGACACGTGTGACGAGAATTACCACTGTGATTAGATTGATGACTGTGATGAGAACCTACACTACGCACTGGTTGGTCGTGTAGAAATAACAATTCACTAAGCTTAGCCTTTAGTATCTTGTATTTGTTATTCATCTCTTCGTCATACTGTGCGTGAATGTCAAGTTCACTTTCAGCTTCGATAATAGCTTCAATTTGAGTTTGTACAACTTCATAATTTTGCCACACTTCGTTAAGAGTGTCATATTCAACCTTTAGTCGAAATATATCAACTTCTTCAGTAATATTGTCACTGTACTTCTGAATGTACGTAAGTTTTCTTTTAAGAAAAGCACGTTTTTTCGTTAATTCCTTCAGGTCACTTTCCATGATGAGATGCGAAGTTACTTGAATTTTACAGATGAGATGCTACCACCGCTGCACGATGATGTATGAATCAGGTGTTCACTGCTTTCTTGATGTTCGCTGAAGACCGGTATCCCACGATGTCTCGTACCACTGCTGCAAGATGCTGTCCGCTGGCTGTCCGCGTTGCGAAGTTCAGGGTTGTTGGAAATCACGAACCCGACCGACACGGAAGCAAATGATGTGTGAGACGAAATCGAGAAACGGCATTTGCGAATACAAGTATGCAATAAGTATGATTGTACCAATATAATCCTGCCCGATAGAGGAACCAAAATGTATGGGATCGGACGTAAATATATACGGTCCGTGAGGAGCAAAATGTTGGGTATCAGGTTCGAGAGGAACAAATGTACGGGATATGACGGAAATATATCTGGAAAGAAGTGAAACAATATATGTGTAAGACATAGAAGAATTCTCTGGGAGGACCATTTAGAGCAAGAGTGGACTATATATCGAGGACACTGGATTCAGAGATCCTAGGAATTATATTGGTTTAACAATCGAACATGTTATGAAAACTTTGCACTTTATTAATACTTGTAAACACTTAAGGAAAGAATATATGAAAACTGAATAATAACTAAAGAAACACGTTGAAAACAATGAACTAGAAAATGGCGCGTAAATTATTACACCACTATAAGTAATTTCGTAAATTTTATATTTTACCAATGAATTATATATTATATTAAAGGTAATAAAATTTACTGTAGATTGATTATATTCACAGTTATTAGAATGCGATTGTTCACGTAATGTAGCTTCTCGGATGAACAATGACGTCACCACACTTACACTGCCGTGGAACTTATCAGCGAATCTAATGCACTTTGAATATTTAAAACGCGTAAATTATGTTGAATAATTTACTTGGATTGAATAAAACTTGTAATGAAGTTTTATTCCTACGATTTCTAGTATAATTACAAAGGGCGCGAAGATGCCTTTGTTCACTAGGAAATCAGAGCAGTGTCAGAACGTGACTTGTTCGTGTAACTGCAGACTTAATACTGACTTGGCTTCCTGACGCTCTTCGAAGCGTCCCTACAGGGGCATACCCGTCACAAAGAACCCGTGATCAGGATATGATGTAATATTACGCCTACTCAAAGATGACTTGGCGCAAGAAGGTATAGCGGATGATTTGAATTAAAACTATTCACTGCACATAATAAAGACACTGGAAAAAACCCTTAGCTTGCGTTGACATTCACGAACCTATAAATGTCTCCATAATTACACGATACTTATAAGGCTGCAATCGTTGAAACATTCTGTTCCATATGCATGTGAAATCAATTATCTGCACTTTAATTTATAGAACTTTTCCCGATACTAAAATTCTATCTTTTCCTTAAAAATCCTGTGATAGAAAGTTAATGTTTTACAATGGATATGTTTGCTTTCATACACCACAGATTGTCTGTTGAACACTGCATGAGAATATTGTAATAGAAAAATTACTCTCACACTGGGACTTGAACCCAGGACATTTGGCTATCCGTGCCACTGCACTACCAATTGAGCTAAGTCAGAGTTCACTTCACAGCTCCAGTTGGAACCTCTCTCCTGTGACTGATTGCCCTTAATGGTCTACTTCACTGACAGACAAGTTATGTCGAAACAGAACGGGTCTTATTATCTCGACTAGTCGTTCGCTTGTGAACCTGTCCGTTTATGCCCAGTTCCTCCTTTCTGCGACTTATAGGATACAGGTGAGCCATTCTTCTTGTCTAATATGGTACAGTAATATTGAACTCATATGGTTTTACCAAAATATGTAATACATCAGAACATCAGTGACTACTTCTGTTTTATTTTACAATGAAATTACATATTATTTTAACTCCAAATGAAAATAATATGAAGGAGAGAGGTTCACGTGATCGACTAATTTGTTTATTTACACAACTAGACAAATCTTCTCTTCAAACCTTGAAATATGCTTCACCTAGTCATCTCGCATCACACTTTAGTGATCTATATTGTTACAACAATTTGGAAACTAGGTCCCAACAAAATTTGCAAATATCGATAGTCACGTCATAGATATAATTTTGAGATAACTTAGCAGTTACTGGCCAAAGCAATGGACCCTAAAATTAGTTTATCAGAATTTTATTTCGTTTCCTTTTTTTAATGTACGCCATTTTGTAATATAGCTAATTACTTATATCACTTTCCCATACTCCTACTACTCAATGACACTGTTAAAATAATCACCTCATATCGCCGTTCTGTAGGGTAATACTTGTAATGTCATTAATATTTTAATACTATAATTCCGATTATTATTATTTTGATACTAAGTGCAATATATTTAGCTTCTTTCCTTTCTTCTTTATTTCCAAAATAGGGCATACAAGGCAACTTTGTTATTAATTGAACTCACAATTGTTTTGTATCAGGTTTCTTCAGTTACCTAAATGTCAAGTTGTGTTGATTGTGTTAAAAGGAGATGGGAACATACTATAACCATATAATTATGTAATAGTGAAATAAACATTTGGTATAGTTACCTAGATTTATACAGATATCCCATCGAGTGTTTTACAGCTTCAAATGATAATAATTTTATCGTTTGCAGCTGACGTGCCTGCAAACAGATCAGTATAACTTTCATTGCAAAATGTTGAAATGAAGAACGATTTAAAAATAAAAGTGGCCTGGTCGGGTTTTTGTTTCAGTGGTATGCTAAAATGTTAAAATGCGTGCTCGCCGCTCGCTGCAGAGAAACATGCATAACTAGTTGAGTTTATTTCACTAAAACCCATTGGCAGTAATAACACCAATTGCAGTTAAAACTACAAAAATAAAAGCTATGGAATTAATAGATTACCTACTGCATTTAAACGTGGATTGCTATTTACAGTTGTCAAAACTTTTAATCGTAATATGCTCGGTTTTCCATTTCTAAAGCTATGCATTAATTATATCTCAACTGTCATTATTCATTAGAACTGTTGATATTCCACTGTGTAGTTGGAAAACAATCAGAATCGGAAGTTTTATGTGTGTAATACATGTTTTAAAAAACATAATTCATTGCAGATAGCATCCTACTTTTTGCAAGATAAGATGTCACCAAGTTTTCTGACGAGCTTTATGGTAAGGTCATAGGAATCATAGGACTTCAAAATGTTGTTTATTAATAAATTTTATTTTGAAAATAATTATTACCAGATTCCTGAAATGGCATGAAACATTTCGTCGTTGATTTTATGAAACCTGCTGTATGGTGGAATTGGCTAAATTGAGATTATATCATGGGATTCTGCTCTTCAAGCTCCACAATGTGGAAACCTCTTATGTGGCAAAAAAATGTTTTGACATTAAATTGTAGATGTTTGATTGTAGGCTTTCAACATTGTAGAGCTTGAAGCGCAGAATCTTATATCATAATATCAGTTAAGCCATTCTGCCACATAGGTTTGGTAAAATCAACGACAAACGTACTCCTTGGATCTGTGTTATGGTGTTTAGATTGTTAAGGTATTGACAATTAAGGCAAGTGTATTTAGTTGAAAAAAGAATAATTTATGTTATCTGTATCACTAACTCATGCATATAGGTTCATCTTCCAACATTTTGAATCTTAACAGTTTCTTTTGTAGACAAAATTCATTTCCATGTCAGAGGTATTTTTACTTTCCATTTTCCATACCCGTACCATAGGTACTATAGGTGGAGAAAATATTAGGTTCAGCCCTGAAATTCGATATCTAGTTTTCAACACAAATATCCGTTTTGAAGTGCCCTGAATCCAAATATGTTATCTTCAGAAAGGTATAGGCCTATTTTCGGCTCCGTCTGTATGTATGTATGTGTGTCTCTAAACATTAAAGCTCCAGAAAGAAAAAAATCATATAAATTTGCGTTAGATATCTTCTGGCGATGTGACACGAAGTTTGGCAAAAACTTTCACTTAATTTGCTGCCACGGTATATGAAGAAAACTTCATCTTTCGCGATTTTTTTTAACTGCTCAAACATTTTTTTTAGTACATGAGGTCCTTACGCCAACGGCTATAATTTTCATTTAAAAAATGTAACTTTCCGAAGGGTAGTTATATGCCAGCCATAGTTTTGTACAAACTGATGCTTTAGTCTTCATGGCGAACATCTTTGAACATGCTGAAACATCCTGCAGTTCGGAGTCTTATCCTACATCAGAGTTACTTGAAGAGAGTAAGTTGTATTGACCGGATTTTCTTGTCTCTCTTGTCAGAGATTATATGACTATATCGATGATTGTGGTCGCGTGTGGCAGTAATTCTGGTGATTTCTTCGAGAGTAGAAATTTTCAACCTTTTAACTTCGCGGAAAAAGTTTCAGGACAAGGATTAAGAAACTTAGTATGCTTTATAGATTCTTGTTATAAAAAAGAGGGAATCCTGACAAGAGACGATCCATCATTTAAATTACGTCTCCTTTTGGTCAATAAGCCCTAATAAAGTTAAATACCGAACTGATATTCAGGCAATGTATGACCAATTATTGTGTTATCTAAGAATCTTTTTGGAAAATAGTGTTGTATTTAATCATTTTACCAAAGCGTAACTTAGGGTGCCGTGCAGCAATTTTTAAAACTCCGGTTTGTAATTCACTGCATTCTTAGTATAATATTACAGATAGAAGTGGGCGGCAAACTATTATTTCGCAATGTAAGATTTTAGATTTTCCTGGCGAAGAGTATGAATAAATCTTTCCCGGGTAGACAGCCAGGTTTGAAGATCAAGTGTCTCCGACGTTTCAGAGGCCCACGCTGCCTCCATCCTCAGGGATACTGAAGTGTCGAGTCTGTCATGCCGAGGTGGTATATATACAGATCGCGAGTTGCGAGGAGTCGACCAATCAGGCGCCAGTTCATTTTTCCATCGTCTTTTTTTCGGCCAATCGGCTTCTACTGTCTTTTAGTTGTTTGAGACAGTGATTCCAGGCAGGGTTGATGCTGAGGCCTCCGTCTCTATTGAAATTGTTAGCCTCAAGCTTAATTTCGATCGCTTCCTTGATTAATCTGTCCCAGAACCTTGAAGTCTTCGCAAGGATTGTAGTGTTTGCGAAATCAATCCTGTGCCCGGATCCCAAGTTGATGGTATGTTCTGCCACCGCAGATTTATCGGGATAGAAGAGTCTGATGCAGCGGGCATGCTCAGAACAGCGCTGGTCAATAGTCCGTGAAGTCTGCCCGATGTAAGCCCTGCCGCATTCACAGGGGATGCGGTACACACCCGGTGTTCTGAGTCCTAAGTCGTCTTTCACCTGTCTCAAGAGGCTTCTGGTCTTCATAGGTGGTTTGAAGACTGTTCTGATCTTCCATTTCCTCAGGATTCGGGCTAATCTCTGTGATAAGTTACCGAAATACGACAGTACTGCAGTGCTTTTAGTGTCGTCAGGGTCTCGTGTTGGAGGTGTTGCCTGACGAACGGTCCTTTTCAGGGCCAATCGAATTTCCCTTTCATGGAATCCATTTTGTAAGAATGTCCTCCTCAGGTGGTTCAGTTCATCAGGCAGGTTTTCTTTGTCCGAAATGGAGATTGCTCTGTTGATGAGGGTGTTAAGTACTCCTCTGCGTTGCGCTGGGTGGTGATGACTATTGCCGTTGAGATAAAGGTCGGTGTGAGTCTTCTTTCTATACACCCTATGACCTAGTGTGCCATTGGTCTTACGTTGTATTAATATGTCAAGGAATGGAAGACAGCCATCTTTTTCTATCTCCATCGTGAAAGCGATACTCTGGTGTATGTTGTTGAGGTGGTCGAGGAATTCTTGGAGCTTCTCCTGTCCATGAGGCCAGATTACAAACGTGTCATCCACGTACCTGTAGAAGCAGGTGGGTTTATAGGGTGCTGTTTCAAGCGCCTTCTGCTCAAAATGCTCCATGTATAGATTAGCTATGGCCGGAGAGAGCGGAGATCCCATATCTACCCCGTCGGTCTGTTCATAATATTTCCCACCGTAGAGAAAGTATGTGGAAGTCAGGGTGTGTCGGAATAGCTGTATTATATCATGGCTGAAGTGTGGTTCAAGTAGTTCCAGTGAATCTTCTACAGGCACCCGTGTGAACAGCGAGACTACGTCGAAGCTGACCAGCAAGTCACCGTCATTGACTGTGATGTCTTTGAGAGTGTTGACAAACTCAGTTGAGTTCCTCACATGATGTATACATCTCCCCACTAAAGGCTGCAGTAGCTTGGACAGATGTTTCGCGAGTCTGTATGTTGGAGCTCCTATTGCACTGACTATCGGTCGTAGAGGGACTCCTTCTTTGTGAATTTTCGGGAGTCCGTACAGCCTAGGAGGTACTGAGCCATGTGGCGTCACCTGTTTTTTGATGTCCTCAGGCAGCGTAGATCTCTTAATCAGACCTGAAGTCTTCCGTTCGATAGTGAGTGTTGGATCTCGTTTGAGGAGCTTATATGCAGGATCGTGAAGGAGTTCACATATTTTCGTATCGTATTCCGATGATCTCAGCAGTACAGTGGCATTCCCTTTGCTGGCAACACTACAGTGTCACTGTCATTACGGAGGTCTCTCAGTGCTTCACGTTCTTCCCGTTTCATGTTGGACTTCGGTGGAACGGTCCTTTTAAGGGCCAGGCTGACTTCCTGTCGAATCTCGTCTGCGGTATCAACGGGGAAAGCCTTAACTGCTTGCTCAATTCCGCTGATGATATCAATGGTGGGAATTACCCTAGGTGTAGGTGCGAAATTAAGACCCTTGGAAAGAGCAGATATAGCAGCAGCATCTAGCTGTAGGTCAGTCAGGTTGACGATTGTGCGTCTCGTGTCCCCTTCTGCGTTAATGTCGTGCTTTTTATGGAGGCGGTCGTACTTGTTTACTTGTCTCTCCGATGTTTTCCTGTGCATTAGATCTTCCTGTGCCTTAGTGAAAAGATCAATCCTTTCCCAGTCATGTGGTGACAGACGACAGCTTAGAAGTAAGTGAAGCTGAAGTAACTCCTTGTCATTCTTATCCAGTTCGTACCTAGTGTAGTGTATCCGTTCTCGGGTCAATGCTAGGCTTGTCCGATGTAATATCTTCCTGGTAGCTGGAGTGCTCACAGGGTAGCGTAGTTTAGTAAATCCAGGAGCGATATTATTCTCTCGGCATCTCCGTAAGAAAGCCAAAGAACTCAGTAATTTAGCCTTCTTCTTCCGCAGCTTCTCAAATTCACGTATACTGCGAAGCATTTCCTCCCCGTAGAGGTGTGTAATGTAAGATTTTAGATTTTCCTGGCGAAGAGTATGAATAAATCTTTCCCGGGTAGACAGCCAGGTTTGAAGATCAAGTGTCTCCGACGTTTCAGAGGCCCACGCTGCCTCCATCCTCAGGGATACTGAAGTGTCGAGTCTGTCATGCCGAGGTGGTATATATACAGATCGCGAGTTGCGAGGAGTCGACCAATCAGGCGCCAGTTCATTTTTCCATCGTCTTTTTTTCGGCCAATCGGCTTCTACTGTCTTTTAGTTGTTTGAGACAGTGATTCCAGGCAGGGTTGATGCTGAGGCCTCCGTCTCTATTGAAATTGTTAGCCTCAAGCTTAATTTCGATCGCTTCCTTGATTAATCTGTCCCAGAACCTTGAAGTCTTCGCAAGGATTGTAGTGTTTGCGAAATCAATCCTGTGCCCGGATCCCAAGTTGATGGTATGTTCTGCCACCGCAGATTTATCGGGATAGAAGAGTCTGATGCAGCGGGCATGCTCAGAACAGCGCTGGTCAATAGTCCGTGAAGTCTGCCCGATGTAAGCCCTGCCGCATTCACAGGGGATGCGGTACACACCCGGTGTTCTGAGTCCTAAGTCGTCTTTCACCTGTCTCAAGAGGCTTCTGGTCTTCATAGGTGGTTTGAAGACTGTTCTGATCTTCCATCTGTATATATACCACCTCGGCATGACAGACTCGACACTTCAGTATCCCTGAGGATGGAGGCAGCGTGGGCCTCTGAAACGTCGGAGACACTTGATCTTCAAACCTGGCTGTCTACCCGGGAAAGATTTATTCATACTCTTCGCCAGGAAAATCTAAAATCTTACATTACACACCTCTACGGGGAGGAAATGCTTCGCAGTATACGTGAATTTGAGAAGCTGCGGAAGAAGAAGGCTAAATTACTGAGTTCTTTGGCTTTCTTACGGAGATGCCGAGAGAATAATATCGCTCCTGGATTTACTAAACTACGCTACCCTGTGAGCACTCCAGCTACCAGGAAGATATTACATCGGAAAAGCCTGGCATTGACCCGAGAACGGATACACTACACTAGGTACGAACTGGATAAGAATGACAAGGAGTTACTTCAGCTTCACTTACTTCTAAGCTGTCGTCTGTCACCACATGACTGGGAAAGGATTGATCTTTTCACTAAGGCACAGGAAGATCTAATGCACAGGAAAACATCGGAGAGACAAGTAAACAAGTACGACCGCCTCCATAAAAAGCACGACATTAACGCAGAAGGGGACACGAGACGCACAATCGTCAACCTGACTGACCTACAGCTAGATGCTGCTGCTATATCTGCTCTTTCCAAGGGTCTTAATTTCGCACCTACACCTAGGGTAATTCCCACCATTGATATCATCAGCGGAATTGAGCAAGCAGTTAAGGCTTTCCCCGTTGATACCGCAGACGAGATTCGACAGGAAGTCAGCCTGGCCCTTAAAAGGACCGTTCCACCGAAGTCCAACATGAAACGGGAAGAACGTGAAGCACTGAGAGACCTCCGTAATGACAGTGACACTGTAGTGTTGCCAGCAGACAAAGGGAATGCCACTGTACTGCTGAGATCATCGGAATACGATACGAAAATATGTGAACTCCTTCACGATCCTGCATATAAGCTCCTCAAACGAGATCCAACACTCACTATCGAACGGAAGACTTCAGGTCTGATTAAGAGATCTACGCTGCCTGAGGACATCAAAAAACAGGTGACGCCACATGGCTCAGTACCTCCTAGGCTGTACGGACTCCCGAAAATTCACAAAGAAGGAGTCCCTCTACGACCGATAGTCAGTGCAATAGGAGCTCCAACATACAGACTCGCGAAACATCTGTCCAAGCTACTGCAGCCTTTAGTGGGGAGATGTATACATCATGTGAGGAACTCAACTGAGTTTGTCAACACTCTCAAAGACATCACAGTCAATGACGGTGACTTGCTGGTCAGCTTCGACGTAGTCTCGCTGTTCACACGGGTGCCTGTAGAAGATTCACTGGAACTACTTGAACCACACTTCAGCCATGATATAATACAGCTATTCCGACACACCCTGACTTCCACATACTTTCTCTACGGTGGGAAATATTATGAACAGACCGACGGGGTAGCTATGGGATCTCCGCTCTCTCCGGCCATAGCTAATCTATACATGGAGCATTTTGAGCAGAAGGCGCTTGAAACAGCACCCTATAAACCCACCTGCTTCTACAGGTACGTGGATGACACGTTTGTAATCTGGCCTCATGGACAGGAGAAGCTCCAAGAATTCCTCGACCACCTCAACAACATACACCAGAGTATCACTTTCACGATGGAGATAGAAAAAGATGGCTGTCTTCCATTCCTTGACATATTAATACAACGTAAGACCAATGGCACACTAGGTCATAGGGTGTATAGAAAGAAGACTCACACCGACCTTTATCTCAACGGCAATAGTCATCACCACCCAGCGCAACGCAGAGGAGTACTTAACACCCTCATCAACAGAGCAATCTCCATTTCGGACAAAGAAAACCTGCCTGATGAACTGAACCACCTGAGGAGGACATTCTTACAAAATGGATTCCATGAAAGGGAAATTCGATTGGCCCTGAAAAGGACCGTTCGTCAGGCAACACCTCCAACACGAGACCCTGACGACACTAAAAGCACTGCAGTACTGCCGTATTTCGGTAACTTATCCCAGAGATTAGCCCGAATCCTGAGGAAATGGAAGATCAGAACAGTCTTCAAACCACCTATGAAGACCAGAAGCCTCTTGAGACAGGTGAAAGACGACTTAGGACTCAGAACACCGGGTGTGTACCGCATCCCCTGTGAATGCGGCAGGGCTTACATCGGGCAGACTTCACGGACTATTGACCAGCGCTGTTCTGAGCATGCCCGCTGCATCAGACTCTTCTATCCCGATAAATCTGCGGTGGCAGAACATACCATCAACTTGGGATCCGGGCACAGGATTGATTTCGCAAACACTACAATCCTTGCGAAGACTTCAAGGTTCTGGGACAGATTAATCAAGGAAGCGATCGAAATTAAGCTTGAGGCTAACAATTTCAATAGAGACGGAGGCCTCAGCATCAACCCTGCCTGGAATCACTGTCTCAAACAACTAAAAGACAGTAGAAGCCGATTGGCCGAAAAAAAGACGATGGAAAAATGAACTGGCGCCTGATTGGTCGACTCCTCGCAACTCGCGATCTGTATATATACCACCTCGGCATGACAGACTCGACACTTCAGTATCCCTGAGGATGGAGGCAGCGTGGGCCTCTGAAACGTCGGAGACACTTGATCTTCAAACCTGGCTGTCTACCCGGGAAAGATTTATTTATTATTTCGCAGTTAGTCAAACGCGATTAAATTATTTAGAATTCTTTGCTACTTCTGTTACATTCCTCATTTTAATACCCATTGTGCTGACTTAAAAACAAATATTACGGCTTATTGTTAAAATGTAAACCGACCTTTTATGAAACAAAAGCCATTTAATATGTACAGAATTGGATTTCAAGTCTGAAGGTACTTCAAATATTGAATGAGCTTTCAAATAATGAACATTGCGTAACGAATGCAAGCACATAAATGTAATAGCTTTGTGTCACATAAAATAACTAACAGTTCAGTACTTCATTTTAACAATTAATTTCGCGATCTAATATTACACATACAATTAGAATGATAAAGACACCTATTGTTTAAGAAAAAGTTAATACAGCAATACAGATTTTCCGAAACAGTGATATTTTATTGAAAACATAACACTCAGTACTTTTCACTATCTGTTACCTGGATTTGCATCAGCATTTTCTAAATTAGGGGCACTAAAATTCACACCATTTGATAAAGGCTACATTTTAAATTTAAAATATAAAATAATGAACATCTGCATTCTACCGCCTCTTTGTGCCCCTAAGGCATGAAGTTTAATAAAGAAGCACAAACAAACAATAGAAATCTGTCGAAGGAAAATGGAAAGAAAAATCTTCGGCTTAACACTAACTACAGAATGCATAACCGAGAAATATGCAAGAGAACAAAAGTAAAAAATGCCATGACCACAGGAAGCAGCTTCAGGACACGTCATGCGACAGCGTCCCAGGAGCTGGACGCATAGAGTAACGGTCTTGGATTCTAGGATTGGCCAGAAAGTCGTTCGCAGACAGAGAACCCGCTGGGAAGGCGAACTCAGGAGGACCTACTGCATCAGCTGGACAGTAGTGCCAAAGCATGGGAACGTGGAACCAACTAGTGAGCACAGCTATCAGGGCAACCGGTTACGATGATCTTTCCCGGAATGGCTAACCGGCACTACAAGACTCCTTTCAAACGAAGGAAGTCTTTGTCCAATAGTGATGTACACGAGCTAATGTTGAGGTATAGCCGATTTACAGAAGATGGGGTGACGTTAAGTTATCTCTGTTGGTTCACTACAAGTGTTGCTGTCCTTAAAAAATACGATGCTCATATTAATATTGAAGCTAGTTCATCAAATTGTTTAGTCGAATATCTCTACAAGTACGTTTTGATTGACATCCCATTCACAAGTGTTGACTCACTTAACGCGCTTATTAAGGAATTTTTTGAACCGAAAAAAATTATAAGAATGCACAATGATTTAAAACTATATTTAACTCTAGAATGCTCACTCTTTTCTAGAGATCATTACTGCTCACATGGGGTACGTCGTCACCCATTACATTTTCAATATTTGCCTCCCCGCTCACGAGGATAGTAAATTAAATGTGCTTTCAATTTATATTTTTGACAGTTCCGGTACAAGTTCATAAGCAAGAATCATTCCAAACCTTTAAGTGTTTTATTCCTACCTTCAGTGATGGAGGAGACCCTTAATATGTTCACAGTTGTCACTGTCATATAAATTAGGGACATCTTCATCTAAACTATCAAGAATGAAAACTTCAAGGCCTTTATCATTCACAGAAATACATGGCAAATATTTAACAAACACTACTGCTCTCCGGGGTTGGGTCAACCCAATGGTCTCATAGCGAGACACACTCAATGAAATGCAGCCATTCACTGACTTACGTAAAGAGAAGTTACTTTGGAAAGTATAGAATGATGGGGGAAGTTTTAAGTGCATGCATGCCAACTGTGCAAAAGAAAATGGAGTTCGTGTGGGTGACGAGTTTCCCGAGGAGTAGTCTATGGTTAATTACTTATGAAATGTCCAGTTTCCCTGCATATTTGTAAAAACGGGCGAATTGCGAAATCTTAGCTCGGGTTTACTAGTTAGTGCTGTGGTAATATTTTAGTGAATCTCTCATCACATATTTTTGCACTAATTTTCGACTAAACACAGAGATAGCATTATATTGCATGCATAGGTTCTTAGTCCACCTCTTGCACTAAGGCACCATGTAATTGTCAGTTCTCCTCGGGGATGTACAGGTTACTCGAGTAATGATATGGCTCATATACGTATCTATTTTCGATGTATACCTCATTTTCGGGTCACAGTCAACAAAATACCGGATGGTTGGGATCAATATGTACGCTTGATATGCCTTTTCAGTAATGGCTATATAACATCAGCACATCTGTTAAACCACTTCTATGTTGTACATGCAAATTGGATTTGTATAACATCCCCATGTCTTCGTGCCATTCTTTAGAGCACGGTTTTAGGTACATTTTGAAGAAAGACTACTTATTGGAGTCGTTATCATGCCGCGACTACTTTAAAATTTCTAGTTAGCTTTAACTTTCATGGTCCCTGGACCCCGAATCAGTCAACTGAAAAGTTTATGTGCATTATACATAACTTTTTAATGGACACGGAAAATGCCGTACCTTTGCACAAATTACTGGTAAACAGATGCATAAAAATATATGTGTCCAGTTCGTTAATTGGAAGACCAACCAAGGGGAAGCTGAAAGATCCATAGAACTGACTTCGTATGAAAAATATTGCATCCGATTAAAATTATTATACCCCCTTAGGTATTGTCAAGGGTTTTGTGTGAAAGGTTTTTCGATAACATTAACCATTAACTCAGGGGGTGATAAAATAAGAGCCGAAGGAAAAAATAATTCGTAACTACTTAGGTACACAGTATCAAATCTGTTAAAATATATTTAAACCTTATAAATATTATCTAAAACTTTGTGTGAAACACTTTTTCATACGACAAACCTTTAATGCAAAGGGTGACCAAGATGGGATCGCAGAAAGAATCATTACTCCGTTAGGAGTCACTACATCAAGCCCGTTCGAAAAGGGATCTTTTCATTGTCTGTTAAGAGTCCTGTTAGAGACGCAATGCGTCAGAAATATTAGCTTTTTTGGTAACTGGAAGACGTTTTAGATGATTTGGAAATCCAGAACATTTTTGCAGAAGTTTTTATTTAAAATCTGCTTCTCTCATAGGGCGAAACATTTTCCACGCGATTACTCCAGGAAGGACGACAAAGTGTTTCCCCTTATAGGCTAGTTTGATCGACGAAACGAAGTTTAGCAAATGTTTTACGTACTTGAATGCACACGCGCAAGATGTAATGGTAACATTAACACTATGCAGTTTCATCTGATTTCAAAATTTTGCGGAACGAAACTAAGTTCAGGTTTATTCACATTTCGTAAAATGAAATGGGGAAGTGACGAAATTGTTATGATGTACGATGTTTCATGAAAGTACCAAAACTTGAACCTTTACTCTTAATGAAATAACTAAAATTTATGAACCAGGTATGTGGCTTTTATCGTCCTCAGAATTAAGCCCTGCCCTTTGATAATGGTGCTACAAAATAAGTGTAACTGTATTCATGTATCGAAAGGCAGACGAACGATCCTCAAGACAGATTACATTGGGCATGTCTATAGCTTTCCTGCATTGGTTTTCATTCAAAATATTTTATGGACGCTCATTGTAGATTTTCTATGTGCTTCCACATATTGACATCCGAATGTGTTTTGCTGTGAGCGATTTGGATACAAATTTGTGGTTACAAATGTGCTGGAATTGTTTAATTAAAAATTCAGTCAAACAGTAGTTATGTTGTATTAAAGGGAACAAAAGTGCAACAAGGGTGGGAATAACGACAGTTTTGCATGTTATTCATGGTAGGAATATATAACATATCTGTACGTTTGGGGGAATGCAAGCAATGGGGGGTATGGTGGGAATCCAGTGCTAGCTCTGGTATTCCTGCTCCTTAAATCCCTGCAAGCTAGTTTGGTATTAGACGTACATAATTTTCACTATAATTAATCTTTATCCCTGAATTGATCTCTGAAAATGTAATGTACATTTTCCAGTATGTTATTTCGTAGCAGGTTTAAATTAATATAATTTACAGAAACAGAGTTTCTCAATGCAGTTTTCATTATTTCAAATGTGACGTAAGGAATTGAATAGATTGCTTAATACATAATTAGGGTTATTGAAATAATAGAAGCTATGTCATGCACAATATATACAGCAATGTTTTATGATTGTAAGTATACTCGTGAATTAGAGCCCTTGAAAGAAAAAATATATTAACTAACACATTCAATTTAATGGGAATCCCGCAAATTCACTCTTTATCATTACTTTTTAAAATTATTAATAACTAACATTAACAGTTAATATCTGTGTAATTTAAAACCGGATAAATTAGGCTTAGGATTAGGTTGGTTTTGAGTCATATCGAACATTAAGAACACGAGTTACGTATCTATTTTCTTGAAATAGTAATTGAATCCTGTTGCTGGTTAGATTCAGGTTTCTAAATTCTTACATAACTCCCTTAATTTTTCGTATAATATAAAGCGCCGTTAATATTTCCACCCGTATCAGTATGTAACTCATGTATGTATGTATTTGGCCCCTAAGGGGAAAGGCAGTTATGTAACCCAAACTCGCCAGCATGTATCCATGTGAGGTTATGAAATTCTAGTGTCTCCTACTTCAGTTATTTTCTTTGTCCTTCATATTAATTGGATTTACAAAAAGAGATAATAGCAGGGGAATGGAAATCTATCGAAACCTTAAAATGATTTTTCCAAAAAGGCAAAGATTACCCACTACAGTATCCCAGTTTCTGTTATTTTAAAATGTATATACGAGGGTAGTATCCGCACTCACATTATTTTTGAACTCTTTTGCTTTTTCTAATATCCAACTATAAATGCTATTAGATCCTTTGTACAAACTGATTAGCCTATGCCATAAAACATTTAACCTAAGAACATAATGCAGATACTAAAGAGTGCATTATAAATTACTGCCATTATATTGTACTGACCCCTTGTATGATCAAGTAGATAATGCAGCCCAACAAAAAAGAACATTTTGTTTAGTGTCTCAGATGTTTTACCGGATTTCGGCTGTACTTAGTGTGTGTAGGCTAGTGTGCCTAACAGAATTTGCAATAGGATTTTCGGAGGACCACTGGATTATAATCCAGAAAATATATAAGTTTAGAAGTGTAAGGATATTGAAGGAAGCAGGAATAATGGGGAGAGAGAATTGTTACTTTATTCTTCTTTTCTTGAAGACTACTGCTTCTCCTTGTATTTGGTATAGACCAATATTGAATAGTGCTTGCTATTTTCACTAGGTATACTTCAGGAATGACTTAAGGTTCATTTGCTGTGAGAATACACCATGCTTTGTGATCTACAACAATAATATAAGTTTTTTATTTTAATCTCAAAAATTACAAACTTCAGGAATAATTGAGCTGTATTGACTCAAAATACTACTGCAGTATACTCTATCTGCAAGTAGGAAAAGAGAAGCTGCAATTGCTTGCCAAAACTTCTTATCTTGATAAATGCTGAATTACTATTTGCAAAATATCAATTTGCTAGACCATTCCTTGGTCTTCGTGAGATTACTATGTCCAGTTCAAACTACTACTGCAGCATATTTGGCTTGCAAGTAGAGAAAAAGAGGAGCTGCAAGGATGCCAAAACTCCCTACAATTATATAAGCAGTATTTACTTTAGCTACATAAAGATGCTAAGCCTTACTTGGCTTTGTGTGTTAATACAATTTGCTTTATTTTACTTAACTTGTTTTGCGACTACATCTGATGAGAATGTGACTGCATTTAGCCGGACTGTAGTTAAGTGAGGATGTACAGTTATAGATGCTGAAGTTCTATAGTGATGTGGATCATCCTGAACGGTGGCCAGTAGCGAGTCCTTCCATGGCTACAAGCTACGCTCCACGAAGTTCTAGTGATGTCCTAGAATCCACCTCCTGGTAGATTAAGTAGTGGCTGCTAATGCTGGTTCCATGCGTAGTTGTATGTAGAAACTGTACAATAATATATTCAGACTTGTGGTCTGTTGCTAAATTGGGGCTGTGCCCTTACGAAGCGACGATCGGTGAGAGAGTGATTGAAGTCTAACGGCCAAAATGCGTTCACATAATCATCTTACAAAGAGTCAGGTTCTAGAATCCTATGGAAGGCTCTTCTTGAAGTTTCCAGTAGCTTCCATCCAGAATAAGAGTACATTTAAAGATAATAACATGCTGTAATTATTCTGTAACATAAAGAATCTGCGTGTGAACATTTGCATTATAATTGTAATGTATAATTACAGAGAAATTTAATAATTTTAATGCGGTGAATAATCGATCTATTCATAAAGCTGCTTCTACAACCAAGTGCAATAATCGATATGACGCTTCTAAGTGAGCTAATGTATTCTGTCTGTAGCGCCAAGTAAATGTTAATGAGCTGTCACTCGACTTATCGATATTAGTTCGATGTCGGCAATGCAGCTTTCTGTTGCTAATTAACATTAATTATTTAATCTAATGATAATAGCTAATAGTAACAGGAATAAATATGTAAAACTATTCCTTAGTTTATTACAATACAGATTACAAGGGATATTTTCCTTATCTAAATTTAAATAAATAGATGCAAGCGTGCCAAGAATTCTGTCTGCTGGTAACTGGCATCAGTGCCATCTAGTGACTTGTATTAATACTTCATTACTAGTATTTGCTATAAAAGTATAATAAATGGGCTCTAAGCTCTACGAGCTTACATACTGGGGGGGGGCAAGAAAAGAGAAAAAATTTACTGAGCAGGCAGTGGACACAGCTTAGATATAGGTCTTTTTAGAATTGAATTAGCAGTTTTGACTGTTGCTACTCTAACTTTACCATCTGGACCAGGATGAACTTCTAGAATCCTAGCCAGTGGCCAATTCATAGGAGGAACATTGTCTACCATTAATATAATTAATTGATTAGTTTTCAGATTTTTAGTTTCTGTGTTCCACTTCTGTCTTTGTTGCAAAGTATTTGAGTATTCTTTGACCCATCTGGTCCAAATGCATTGAAACTGTTGCTCTAACAACTGATATTGTGACAGCCTGGATAGGTTTATAGACTGTAAATCTGGGTGAGGGATAGAATTCAAAGGAGCACCAATGAGGAAGTGACCTGGGGTCAATGCCATGTAGTCTTGCGAGTCGCTGCTCATCGGCGTCAGTGGTCTGCTGTTGATGATGGCTTCTATTCTGCATAGAAGGGTGCTGGCTTCTTCATAGCTGTAGATAGTATCTTTCATCACCTTGTATAGAATAGTTTTCATGCTGCGGTTAGATCTTTCTACCAGTCCTGCCATATGGCTTGCCCTTGGTGGCAGGAAATGGAATTGTATATTTAAATTTGCTGAAAAGTTTATGATCTCTGTGTTAGCTTGTTCTGTCTGGAATTGTTCATAGAGTTCACTCAGCTCTCGTGAGGCTCCTACGAAATTCCTACCATTATCTAGGTATAGGTGAGAAGGTAGTCCCCTTTTAGATACAAATCTTTGTAAAGATGCAATGAATGCTGCTGAAGTGGCTGCTGTTACCAATTCAATATGTACTGCTTTGGTACATAGACATATGTGCATAGATATATAAGCTTTGTATACTGTTTTGCCTCTACCATGATCCTTTAAAGAGATAGGACCTACAAAATCTATGGCTGTGGTGTCGAAAGCTCGGTTGGGAGTAACTCTGGCTTGGGGCAAAGTTACCATAATTTGCTGTGCTTTAACAGGGCTGTGTCTAAAGCAAGTAAGACATCCTTTTAATGCTGATTTTACAGTTTCAACTCCATGAATGGGCCAATACTGCTGCCTTAGTGTGTACAGTATTCCTTGAGGACCTTCATGTAAGTTTTTCAGATGTGTGTCTCTGACAATAATATTAGTTATGTGGTGCTTGGCAGGTAATATAATTGGATGCTTAGCATTGTAGTTTAGATCAGTATGGTGCAGTCTTCCACCAACTCTAAGTATGCTATCTTTATCTAGATAAGGATGCAATTGCAGTAGTGAACTGCTTCTAGAAACACAATTATTCTTTCTAATATGAGCTATGTCTTCTGAGAAGGCTTCTTTCTGAGTAGCATGTCCCGAAAGTATAGTGTTACACGTCGGGACAAATGATATACGTAGGAAAAGTGTAGACTATGTGATGGCGGATATGTATGATCTGACTATGATGGTGAAGAAGCAGTACCCTCGGGCGAAGATTGTGATCAGTGGAGTGGTGAGGCGTCGTGACGCCCACTGGAGGAGAATAGGGCAAGTGAACGAGGCGTTCGAGTGGGTGGCGGAACGATTAGGAGTGACTTTCGTAGACCCGAACTCGTGGCTGCAGGAAAGGGATATTGGACGTGATGGCATCCACCTTAATAGGCGAGGGGCGGCATCCCTGGGAGCACTTTTCAAGAGGGTGGTATTGAGTGGTAGGAGCCCGGAATGACAGCACAATATCTTAAAAAACATAGATTGTGTACAGGTAAGGACAGGTCATATGAATTTGCTGCAGGTTAATTGTCGCAGTTTAGTAAACAAAGTAATCGAATTTTGGAACTTAGTGGACATCTATAACCCTGATTTAATAATAGGTACAGAATCATGGCTACGAGAAGAGATAAAAGACGCGGAATTATTTAGAAACGACTATAGAGTCTTCAGGAGGGACAGAAATGAGAGGGGTGGAGGGGTGTTCATATGTACAAAGAATGAAATAAATAGTAGTCTGTTATGGATCCACAATGAGGTTGAAATGTTAGCAGTGCAAATTACAAACAACCTCGATAATCTTGAAATAATTGCTTGTTATAGACCCCCAAACGAAATAGATAATTTGACATTGCACTCACTAACGGAGTATATGAACACAGTCACGATTGACAGGAAGATATTAATAGCCGGAGATCTAAATCTGCCTACGGTAAATTGGAAGGGTGAGTCAAACACCCGGTCACCTAAGCAGGTATTTGTAAACAATCTGGTCTGGGATAATAACTTTCTGTAAGTTGTGAATCAACCAACGCGGGAAACAACTATATTGGATATTTTTCTAGTCAGGTCGCTGATAGAAATAATTTGTTGTGAAACATTACCAGGTATTAGCGATCATAATAGCGTCCTACTGAAAATCGGATGGGATATACCTCGAGGTCCAAGACTCAATACAATAGTTTCAAGGGATTTTAGCAAAGCAGACATTAAAGGGCTACAGAATTTTCTACGCGAGAAATATGGTAAATTCATATCTGAAGGAGCTAACATGGAGGAAACCTGGGAAAACTTTAAGGTCATTGTTCTAGAAGCGCTAAATAAACATGTACCTCACAAACAAATAAAGAAAAACCCGGACCCTGAATTTTATACTAGGGGAATACGTAACTTAAAGAAAAAAGCTAGATTAGCATACAATAATCGAAATAAAAGTCCAGAACACTTAAAATCGTTTAAAGACATTTCAAAGATGTTAGAAAAAGAAAAGAAAGAAGCGCAGGGAAACTTTCTGGGAAATATCTTACACGAAGGGGATAATAATAATTGGAGAAAATTTTATTCATACGTACGCAGAAGAAGGGGCGACAAAGAACTCATTGCAGTTCTGCAAGATAGGGATATACAAATAGTTGATGATAAAGAAAAAGCAGATTTTCTTAACTCATACTTCATCTCAGTTTTTAACCCCGATGGTGAGAAATGTGACAGTGTGCATGATGCACACTCGGTTTCAAGCTTTAAAGTAACCTTAAAAATGGTTAGGGAAAGAATATCTAAATTAAAAAACCATAAATCACGGGGACCGGACGAAATTCCTACGGAAATATTAAAACTGGGAGGAGAAGCCATGATTCCATACATAATGCGTCTGATCAGTATATCGATAAATAATGCAACACTCCCGCATGATTGGAAATCGGCTATTGTAGTACCAATATATAAGAATGGCGATAAAACGAAAGTAGAAAACTATAGGCCAATTAGCCTAACATCTGTTGTCTGTAAAGTGATGGAACATATAATTGCAAAATATATTCGGGACTTTTTAACAAGCGACTGGTTTTATGAGGGCCAACATGGCTTTAGGGAAGGATTTTCATGTGATAGTCAAATGATCTCACTATTCCAAGATATAGCTGAAGTAGTTGATAAAGGAGGAAGAATAGATGCAACTGTTATTGACTTTTCAAAGGCTTTTGACTTAGTGCCGCATGGAAAACGTTTAGATAAAATAATCAGACTAGGAATTGACCATAGGGTGGTACTCTGGATAAAGGCATTCTTAGAGGGGAGGACACAGAAAGTAAGGGTAGGTAAAGAAACTTCTAGAGCCGAACTTGTCAAATCGGGAGTACCGCAAGGAAGCGTTCTTGGCCCACTACTTTTTCTCATATATATTAATGATCTCTGCAAAAACATTAAATCTAAAGTGAGATTATTTGCTGATGACTGCATTATTTATAAAATAATTCGTGATATTAGAGATACTGAAATAATCCAAAGTGATCTCGATAAAATTGTTAGTTGGGCTACATTAAACGGTATGAAAATAAATGACACCAAAAGTAAGTCAATAGCATTCTGCAGAAGGAAACAAGAAATCCGGTTAAACTACAAAATAGGTGACGCAACGGTCCCACAAGAAGAATGTTGTAAATATCTAGGGGTATATCTTAATTCAAATTTGGCATGGGATAGCCAAATTGACCAGGTATCGGGTAAAGCGTGGAGGGCGTTACATTTTGTGATGAGAAACTTAAAAAAGGCTAACCCAAAGACCAAACAAGTTGCTTACATGACACTAGTACGTCCATTAATGGAATATGGTGCAGGTTGTTGGGATCCTTACAGAACCCAACAAATCAATTCGCTCGAAAGACTTCAGCGCAGGGCAGCTAAATTTGTCACAGGAAAACGAGACCATGGTGAAGAACTTGTTACTGAACTAGGGTGGGAAAAATTAGAAACTAGGCGCAAGCAAGCCAGGTTATGTTCACTATACAGGGCATATATCGGACAAAAAGCATGGAGTGATATTTCAGCACGTTTAGAAAAGCCAACTTACTATGGAAGAAACGATCATGAGTACAAGATTAAGACTATTCGACAAAGAACTGATGTAGGCAAATTTTCCTTCCTAAATAGAACAATAAACGATTGGAACAAACTCCCTGCTGAGGTTTTCATGACCTGTCCCTCCTTAGGGTCCTTTAAAAGAAAGATAAAATGTGTTTAATTCTTGTCTTTATGATGTGCATGTATTATTTAATTTCTTTAAATACTTGGCTTGTACTTATTTGTACTTATTTATATTGATATGTAATAATTTTAGTTACATGCATTTTATCTAAGTTGACATGTATTTTATCTCATACCTATTTCTTTAACTTGTCTTTAACTTTTAGTGAAATTTCCTTGCCTGTCTATTAGGTGAGGCTTTGTTATTAGTATGGGTATCTGAAATAGTTTTTAATATGTATTTGACAACCACTGCCACCGGGCAAATGCCCAATTGCAGTGTAAATTAACAATAAATAAATAAATAGCATTGTGAGCTTTCTGTAGCTCTTGTGTGCTGATAGGGCCAATGAGTCTATCAGATTTGTTTAGACAATTGTGTTTAAATCTGAGAATGTAAGCTGTATTCCTGATTAGCTTTCTAAAGGAGGAATATCTATGCAAGTATTCATTATGCGTACTAGTGATCATGAAAGCTTTGGCAGTTTTCTTGGTTTCTGGTATTTCTTCTGTCTGAAGTACTTTATCAGTGGTTGGCCAAAAGCATTCTTCTTGTGTTTGGAATTCTGGACCATTCCACCATAGAGTTTGGTTATGTAGCTTGTTAGGTGAGACAGGTTTAGTGATGAGATCTGCAGGATTCTGCTGTGTTGGCACATATCTCCATTGACAGTTTTGTGTAGCAGCTTGAATTTTGGTTACTCTATGTGCTACAAAAGTATTCCGTTTGTGTGGAGGCTGTGTGATCCACTGCAAAGTTATAAGACTGTCAGTCCAGAAATATACTGCTGATATTGTGATCTGCAGAGATAGGGTAACTTTTTGGTATAAGCAAGCTGCCAACTGAGCTGCACATAGCTCCAGTCTGGGCAAAGTAATCTGTTTGGGTGGGGCTACTCTAGATTTGCTTGTTAGTAGTTGAACTTGAGTGTGGGGGCTTTTATCTTCAGATTTTATGTAGCAGGCTGCTCCATATGCCTGTGGGCTTGCATCACTGAAAAAGTGTAGTTCTACATGACTGAAATTGAGTATTAGAGTGTTTCTTGGAATCTTGTATAGCTCTACATAGTGAAGTTGTGAATATAGTTCATTCCATGCTTTCTGTATAGCAATAGGAGCTTGTTGATCCCAACCTATGTCATTCAGCCAAATCTGTTGCATAATACATTTAGCTGCAGAGATGATGGGGGCAATTAGTCCCTGAGGGTCATATAGAGTACAGATGGCAGATAGAATCTGTCTCTTAGTAGTAGCTTCTGGTAATGACTTCACTGTATACTGTAGCAAGTCTTGCAATGGATTCCAGTGTAATCCTAGTGTTTTGACTGTATTCTGCTCTTCTAACTGAGTAAGTGTAGCTTTAGAGAGCTTTTCTTGAGGCAGTGTTCTCAAAACTTCTTGTGAGTTAGAGCAAAACTGTGTTAAGTTAAATCCACCTGCCTGTAACAGTTGTGATACTTCTGTGGCTGCTAGTATAGCTTCTTGCTCTGTAGAAAATGATGCAAGGAGATTGTCAACATAAAAGCAAGTAGATAGCAATTTGGATACTGTGGGAAATCTGTTTCTCTCATCCTCTGCCAACTGGTTGAGTACTCTGGTTGCTTCAAAAGCTGAACAGGCTTGTCCATATGTGATAGTGTTAAGCTGATATATTTTCACTGGAGTGGATTTAGAATATCTCCAGAAGATTCTTTGGAAGTCTCTTTGCTGTGGCTGTACCATTACCATCCTGTACATTTTCTCTATGTCAGCACTCACAACATATGGGTGGCATCTGAACTTCAAAAGTATGGTGTAGAGATCAGGTTGCACACAGGGTCCAGTGTATAGAATATCATTGAGTGATGTACCTGTAGAGGTTTTGAATGAGGCGTTGAAAACAACTCTGAGCTTTGTGGTTTCTGAGTCTTCCTTTAGGACAAACTGGTGTGGAATATAATATGCTTCTGGGCCATCCTGGTAGAAACTTTCTTCTACTTGGGTCATGTGACCTAGGGCTTGGTATTGTTGCATGAAGTCTGAGTACTGTTGGAGTATAGTAGGCTGTTTATGGAGTCGGGTTTCATTAGAGAAGAAACGTTTTAGAGCTCCACTTCTGGAGGCACCAAGATTATCTGTGGGCTTCTTAAATGGCAAGGTTACTGTGTAACGTCCATCTCTGTCCCTCTGCACTGTTTCTTGAAAATGCTGCTCGCATATGGTGTCTTCTTCAGATCTTACTGGTTGGATAATTTCTTCCATTTCCCAGAATTTCTGCATGTTCTTGTGTATTTGTTCTGTTATGCTTAAGTGGCAACGTGGTTCTTGTCTTCTACCCTGTGCATAATGTATTTGTCCTGAGAGAATCCATCCCAGTCGGGTCTCTCTTATGTATGCTTTGTGTTTGTTGGTTTTGTTGATGGGTATAGTGTGTCCCATTAACAAGTTCCAGAATACATCTGCCCCTAGCAAAATGTCAATGCTACCGGGTAAGTGAAATCTGTTGTCTGCTAGCACAATGTCATTAGGAATTCTCAAGCTGGTGACATCTATAGATGCACTGGGAATGTCTTTGGCAATCTGGTTAATGATGAGGCACTGTAACTGTCTTCTATAGCCATTGCCATGGGCGTCCCTTATCTGTATATGTCCAATTTCCAAGATATTGGAGGTGTGTAGGTTTACACCGGTCACAGCTATGGTGGTAGGCTTGGTTTGTAACTGTAGCCTATCAGCCAAATCTTGGGTTATGAATGTATGAGTGGCACCTGAGTCCAATAATGCTCTGGCTTTTACGAGTCTGCCATTCTGAGCTTTGACTAGTATTTCTGCTGTGGCAAGAAATGTATGAGTTTTAGGAGTGATCTGTGCATTATTAGCAAATGCTGAGCCTGTAGCATTGCTGCTGGTAGTAGTTGGAGATTGTCTAGTACCATTGTGGCTTTGGTTTCCGTTCTGTCTGTTGTTAGGCAATCTACTAGTGTATTGTGTAGTTGCATGTTGCCTATATTCATTGCTGCGAACCTTGTCTTGGTGTAGCAGAGTGTGGTGGCGTTGTTGGCATTTATAACAAGATGTAGATGTGCAGTTTCTGACATTATGTCCTGCTCTGAGACAATTACTGCATAGTCTATTATTGTTTACAAAGTTCCATCTCTGTGTGTTGTTAAGGTTATAGAAGTCTTCGCATTTGTGTAGTGGGTGCTCTAGCCTGCACAGTATACAATTGTTGGCTGCATGGGCAACAAAGGTACGTGGGCTCACTTGTCTGTGGTAGATAGGCTTATTCTGTGTATTGTGTACAGTTTTAGGCCTGCTGGAGCTGTCTGGTGTCTCCAGAGCTTGTCCCCTTTTCTGTAGGAAGTTACAGAGTTCTTTGAATGTGTTTAATTGATCTACTGTACCCTCTAGGCTCCATGCTTTGAGCGTAGCAGGGTCAAGTTTAGACGTGAGAAGATGAGTGAGCATGTAGTCCCATCTAAGGTTCTCTGGTGTGATAGATTCTATTGACCTAACCTGTCTGGTGAAGTGGTCAAGTAAGTCCATTAATTGGCTGGGTGATTCCTTAGGGATCTTGCTATAGTCAATCAAAGATTGTAATAACTGTTGCAGTATAATTTTGTTGTTCTGAAACCTTTCATTTAGCAAGTTCCAGGCGGTTTCATAACCATTAGCAGTTAAGGGTAGTGTGTCAATAAGTTTATTGGCTGAGCCTTGCAATGCTATTCTCAAATAGTGAAACTTTTGAACTGGATCAAGCGAATTGTTGCTGTGAACAAGCGAGATGAACAGTTCTCTAAATGGTAGCCAATCTGAATGCTTGCCATTGAAGTGTGGCAAATTTATCTTTGGTAGCTGAACTCTAGGAGTGCAATTAGCTTGAGTGTTAGGTTGAGTTGTGTCTTGAGGCTGAACTTGTGGTATGTTAGTCTGTAAGTATTGTGTTTCATAGTCTCTAATTTTCTTGCCATGCCTACAGTTGTGTAGTATGTCTCTTCGAAAGCTTGTCTTTCTCCTTCCCAATCCGGGTCTGTGTCACATGTTTCTATTTTGCCCTGTATTTCCTCAAAGTTCCTTAGTAGTGATTCATCCTGTGATAGTCTGTGTGCAGTTTCTTCAATATTGTCTTGGTCAACTTGAACTGACAAAACATATTGGTAGAATCTAGTTAACTTTCCTTTGATGACTGCCCTCTTCTGCTTGTAGTTCTTAAGTCTGGAGGCATCTGTGGCAAGTTCTTGTGAGTCTGGCATTGTGAGGGGTGGTGTATGACAGTGTGTTATAAGGAAGGCTGTCACTTACCTGATTATCCAGTAAGACTGTTGTCCCTTGCACTGCTCTACCAGAATTCTTGCACCTTTTCTTACCACTAGGCCTGCTATGACTGCTCTTAGTGTGTAATCCAGTCAACATAGGCTGAAAATACAATAGAGTATTAGAATTGTACAAGTACAAGTTATGTTTTACAAACAATGTAAACTGTTGGTATGAGGAGTGAACAAAGTGATTATCCAAGGTGTGGATTGATTCCAGGTCCGGATGACCAAAATATGTAGGCTAGTGTGCCTAACAGAATTTGCAATAGGATTTTCGGAGGACCACTGGATTATAATCCAGAAAATATATAAGTTTAGAAGTGTAAGGATATTGAAGGAAGCAGGAATAATGGGGAGAGAGAATTGTTACTTTATTCTTCTTTTCTTGAAGACTACTGCTTCTCCTTGTATTTGGTATAGACCAATATTGAATAGTGCTTGCTATTTTCACTAGGTATACTTCAGGAATGACTTAAGGTTCATTTGCTGTGAGAATACACCATGCTTTGTGATCTACAACAATAATATAAGTTTTTTATTTTAATCTCAAAAATTACAAACTTCAGGAATAATTGAGCTGTATTGACTCAAAATACTACTGCAGTATACTCTATCTGCAAGTAGGAAAAGAGAAGCTGCAATTGCTTGCCAAAACTTCTTATCTTGATAAATGCTGAATTACTATTTGCAAAATATCAATTTGCTAGACCATTCCTTGGTCTTCGTGAGATTACTATGTCCAGTTCAAACTACTACTGCAGCATATTTGGCTTGCAAGTAGAGAAAAAGAGGAGCTGCAAGGATGCCAAAACTCCCTACAATTATATAAGCAGTATTTACTTTAGCTACATAAAGATGCTAAGCCTTACTTGGCTTTGTGTGTTAATACAATTTGCTTTATTTTACTTAACTTGTTTTGCGACTACATCTGATGAGAATGTGACTGCATTTAGCCGGACTGTAGTTAAGTGAGGATGTACAGTTATAGATGCTGAAGTTCTATAGTGATGTGGATCATCCTGAACGGTGGCCAGTAGCGAGTCCTTCCATGGCTACAAGCTACGCTCCACGAAGTTCTAGTGATGTCCTAGAATCCACCTCCTGGTAGATTAAGTAGTGGCTGCTAATGCTGGTTCCATGCGTAGTTGTATGTAGAAACTGTACAATAATATATTCAGACTTGTGGTCTGTTGCTAAATTGGGGCTGTGCCCTTACGAAGCGACGATCGGTGAGAGAGTGATTGAAGTCTAACGGCCAAAATGCGTTCACATAATCATCTTACAAAGAGTCAGGTTCTAGAATCCTATGGAAGGCTCTTCTTGAAGTTTCCAGTAGCTTCCATCCAGAATAAGAGTACATTTAAAGATAATAACATGCTGTAATTATTCTGTAACATAAAGAATCTGCGTGTGAACATTTGCATTATAATTGTAATGTATAATTACAGAGAAATTTAATAATTTTAATGCGGTGAATAATCGATCTATTCATAAAGCTGCTTCTACAACCAAGTGCAATAATCGATATGACGCTTCTAAGTGAGCTAATGTATTCTGTCTGTAGCGCCAAGTAAATGTTAATGAGCTGTCACTCGACTTATCGATATTAGTTCGATGTCGGCAATGCAGCTTTCTGTTGCTAATTAACATTAATTATTTAATCTAATGATAATAGCTAATAGTAACAGGAATAAATATGTAAAACTATTCCTTAGTTTATTACAATACAGATTACAAGGGATATTTTCCTTATCTAAATTTAAATAAATAGATGCAAGCGTGCCAAGAATTCTGTCTGCTGGTAACTGGCATCAGTGCCATCTAGTGACTTGTATTAATACTTCATTACTAGTATTTGCTATAAAAGTATAATAAATGGGCTCTAAGCTCTACGAGCTTACAGTGTGCTTATTGTAAATATGTAAACAGTTTTTCTCTATCAGCTCTACTATTATATAGATTTTATTCGTGAACTCTTAGTGTAGCGAAACAAAATCTTGCTTGATAATATAGCTAGTGAAGGTTCTTGACCATACTTTAGACACGTAAGACTAAAACTGTACGAAGTACAGAAAAACTAAAAGCTGGATTATTTTTGGCCCTCAACGTGACAGCTCATAAGTCATAAACGACCGTACAATATGTGATAATATCAATTTTTTGAAAGACCCTTGTTATTGTAATTTAATGTAATGTTAGTGTGTTGCTTTTGTCTTCACACGATTTAGAAGCTAAAAAATAGGCACTTTTTTTATTTATATCAAACGTAAAATGGGATAATATGCATAATGGTAATACCATATCTCACAAAACTAAAGCTGATAGGATAAAACTAATGGCACATTTGGCATCAGCGACCTAAATATACCCAAAAATAAGTATAAATTCTAAGGCACCAAATTGGCTGTTGGTCTGTGTAATAGCCTTATATTAGTAGTTAATAATATTATATAACTCTTTTCTATTAATTTTCACATCTGGAGTTACGCACTCTTGAATTGCACATTTTAGTGTATATATCAAAACTAGGAGCGTGTTGTTCAACAAGCTTATTTAGGTCAGATAATAATGCATTAATTGCAAGTATTTATGCAAACATAGATCTGTTCAATAATACGGTTTAAGTTGTTACAATTCATACGCTTGCCATCTGCTTTTAACTGCTTAATCTGCATGATACCAGAACAAACTATGAAAATTGTCCCATAATGAAAAGTATACAGCAATGCAATTTTAAAAAAGTATAATGCAATTTTAAAACAACCTTATTGATTAGTTTTATCTAATTGTTAGATCGGTTATTGATTTTTTACTGTTATGTTTGATTCCTGGTTGGGAAACGAGAACACATACATAGAAAGACTGGCCTATGCACAGCCAGTGCGAAAGAATTATCCTTCCATGTACACATTTATTTATATATAATAACTGGTATAGTTTTGTTTCTGTTACTTATGCTTTTAACCGTTGCTGATTTTCGGAATCGAACCCGCGAACCTCTGAACAGAAAGTCAGTCATTCTCATTTTGATCGTGCTCTTCGGGTCACAGTCGAAGCTTATGCTAAAATCTCGGTTCTAATCCGTAATATATTTTTATTTACTACATTAAATAAATAGCCTTTAAACATAATTATTATGATACTACTATGTTATATAGAGGGTAGCGCAAACCGAAACGGTTGAAACTATATGAGGAGCGTCGATTCAAAACGCGTTATGTCCACAAATAATGATTGTTCAGGAATGACGAAAAACTGTTTGTGGCTAAACTATCAAACGAATTTGCAATATTTTTTTCTGATCAGAATCAGTTATTAATATATAGTTAAATGTATTGGGTGTGTCAAATCATTCTTTTCATTTACATCTTTTATTAATGGTTAAAGTTTCGAAAGTAACGGACTTAACGCGTTTTGACCCAACACTATTATAATAATCATTTAAAAAGATGAAAGTTAGTATTTTATTTAAGAATTACAATCACATCTTTTCACACTAATACAAAGTGAACTATTGCCGAAGTACCAAATTGTCAAAATTTATACAATTTCTGTTTTTAAGCATTTTAAATCATGGGAAATCCATACTTCTCTTTTTTTATTACTGACCGCTAATGACATCTGTTTCGGCGTCTGGTGAATACCGCTTTCGTTAGAAGAACACCTGCAAAAAATAGACGTCGTAAAATTCAACGCACCGCCTGTTTCGCACGTGATCGCGTCCAAAATGTGGACTCAACGTAATTTGCACCGAACCAAGTTCTGGACTGAACGCGTTTTGCATCGAACCCCATATTTCAGGCTCAATTTTAACGGGGAAAGGTTGCGATTTGAAACAAAAACGTTATGTAGTATATTGCAGAACACCTGAGAGAATGCGAATCCGCAAAAAACTACATTACGATCGTAGGTGGACTTAACGCGTTTTGAACCGACACTCCTCATATGATAACAGGAGCAAAAAATAGACCTCGTAAATCGTACTCCTCTAAAAGTGAAGTTTCGGCTTTTGCAAGTTAATTGGGCCCATCCCTTGTCATCTAAATAAAACTCTATAAATATTCCAAAGATTTCCAATCGAATTAAAAAGAAGTTTGAAATTTCAAAAACCCAACTTGGTTTGACTTATATTTTTAGTTCTTCACTGGTGAAGTATCAATAAATTTTCATGAAAGATCAAAAAGTTGTTTTGTTTATACAAATGTATACTTCCTGAACATTGTGGACGTTGAGGGTAATGAATAAAAATAAGCAATTGCTTTTTCTGACATTTTTCAAGCAATTCCTTATAATTTTATGACTAAAACGTATAGCAATTTGAACTCCAATAAAAGCCTAGACCTCTCTAGCAATTCCTTAACATTTTATGAATAAAGTTTAGCAATTGCTATCCATTAGCAGCAATTGCTTTATATTTTCTAAGGCAGGTCAGTAGGTGTCTTGAGATCAGTCAAGAAGAGTTTATTTTTACGAACATGGCTGCTTTTATGAATATTTGGAAGTGAAAAGTATATAATGTTCGTAGAAATAGTGGTGAAAATGATTATAGGAAACTGTATAGGTTTAGTGAAGTAAATGTGGAGTGGCTTGGTGATCACGAGAGAAGCTTGGTGGTGCAATTTCTTCCAAGGACCGGATGAGAATATTTCTGAGGCATGTGTCTGACGCAGGATATCTTGGTAATTGAAAAACAATATTACAAAAGTTTAATTTAAATTTCTATACATGAGGCTGTTTTCTGTTGTGATATTTCCACAAGTGTGTAGTGTAATAAAACTATAATAAGTGCAGTATAATTAAATATACAGTAATTGCAAACAGTTAATTAAAGTAACAGTTACATCATTTGTCACTTACATTCAATTTTATTCAATGTGGGATTATTTTGAGAGTCTACAAGGTCCAGGAACATCTTCTCCCAAGATTTATATACAATTTTTTTGTTTCCCATAGCATTCACATCAAACTTCCATTTACCTTACATTTTCATATTACTTAATTTCTTGAATATTTCTTTGGCACTGTGAACTTCTCCAAATTCCGCTTCATACCTTTTCAAAAATTTTCCTACTGCAATTTCTTTTTCTCTTTTCACGCTGGGAAGCTGAGATTTACTGAATAAAACCTTGTTGTCCTTTAACATCATGAACATTTTAGTATTACTATCTATTTCCCTTTCATCGCCTGACCCACTACATTAGCTATCCATGATTGAATAATCATGTTCCTCTCTTCAGCAAGCTACGAGTACAAGTAAATAAAATCCAATCAACATTGTTAACAATTGCCACCAGTTTCAAAGACGCTGACAGAGAAGGAGGGAAAAGAAACTAGCAAATGCTGGAACTTCCTAGACGAAGCTAGGAAAAGCCTATTATTTTTATTCATATATTGGTCCAGCATTTGCTTTTGCTCCTAGCAATTCCTAGTAAGATTTTGCTTTTGCTAGAAATCAATTTCTCTTAGCAATTACTTTGTTTTTATTCATCACCCTCATTGTTTTACAGTGACTCACTGGCTATCAAAAATTTAAAAAAAACTGCTTTTTAACATGTATTCACTGTATGCCTTGCATCACCTTTGTAGATCACTGCGGACCATTTGCATCCCATATTAAACTCTGACACTGTCTTCACTACCCCTAGTTCCAATTTCTGTTTGGATATGAAAGTTTCTTTGGGGCAATGTTTCCATAGAACACTGTGGAGACATTCATTCTGATTTTGAGTGGCACCTTTTATACACCTCTGCAACAGTTCAGTAGATGCTAATCTCTCATAAATAGGCACAATTTTTTGTACTACCTCAGGGCTAAGCTTGCAAGTCATTCTATCATGGCTATCCACTTGTGCTCCTTCAGCAGTCTGCCTATTGTGAAAGCACCATAGGCCTATTATTTATATCAGGTAGTTCAATACGTGAGGTGAAATCTGAAAAAGCAGTCAATTTCTTTTCAGAAGCTGTAGATTTAGTGCCTTTAGTAGCATCAGGAATTGTTTCTGAATTGTTAGAGATAGGCCTAACTACTGAACACTCCACAGTATCTTCTGCAATGTTTTTCTGATTATTTTTTGGAACTTTATTTTTATAATTTATCATACCTGTTGACTGGGAAACTAACCCCACTTTTTCTTAGAAGGGCGTTTTTTATGTAGTCTTCTCTTGTTACTGCATGTCTCCATTTTCACACACCACAAGAAAATACACGAGCATAAATAAACACAAAGAAATAAAGCCTACAGATCTAATTTCTTTCAGAAAACACTCAAATTTTACGAGCAGGATACATGTGTAAAACGTAAACAAACAGCTGCCATATTAGAATAGGTTTGTTCGCAAAGTAAATCCGTGACCGCTTGAGAATTTGTTGTACTGCGCATGTCCAGTCTGTAACTTACCCGTGATTTGCACTTTGCGAACGGTTACAAGAATTTGGAATCGATAGTCTCTGCGTTTAATCGATATGATATGCAAATAAAATATATATTTCCCTTTGACATGTTATAAATGCAATATACATCGACAATATAATCTATATTTTGGGAAACTTTTAATTATCTTCCATTATTCATACATATAAGTAGCCTATGTTTATAAATCTGGCGCAATGTTATAGGAGGGAGGAGTCAGGCGCGTGAAAATAGGTTACTGCGCATGTCTCTGATAACAATTCATGCTAGAGCCTGCAAACTTTTCTTATAGTACAGAAACTGTCCGCGAGAGCTTTGCGAACAGAAGATTGAAATCAGAATCACGGATTTTCGCTTTGCGAACGCGTGTGGAGAAAGAGCGCATGCGCGAACGATAAGTTCCTGGTTTCTGACTGCTTTGCGAACAAACCTAATAGGTGGTAATCAATTAAATATCTTTATAGACAGTTATTGACCACATATCAAACAATAAAATTCATTCTAAAGTAAAGAATCCACCCAGTAATAGTGACATAAGTTGCAAAGACTTCTTGCATATCAACTATTATTATTCTATAACAATTTATGAACATAAAAGTATTACTTTTGACTAACTTTGTCACGAGATGCTCGAATGCACTGGTAGGCCAAGCTCTGTTGCGCGGGATGCTTGAAATTCGATTTTTACAGTACTGAAAAATTGCAAATAAGAGATTATAATCATGCATTTCATGAAGTGGGCGTTCACTGCTTGCTAGCTGGCATTTAAAAATCCACGCGCAGGACATTTAATGACCGCTTGGACTTTAAAAATGGCGGATTTTGAGTAAAAACGTGTTTTTTTTTATAGAGTGAAGTCCGTACTATTTTTTGGATATAAAAACTAAAAATGGAAATTTTGACCAAAAAGTCGTGAAATTTCAGTATAGTGTTCCCTTAAGGTTCCCACCAATTATAGTGTCAAAACTATCACACTTCAGCAACGACTTTACATATAATAGGGAAGTTGAGAAAGAACTGGGACACCCTGTGAGAGTTATCTACAATAAAACTCAAAGAACAAAATACCATGTAAATAATAACATATAATATAAGTGTCCATTTTATACTCTCATTTATTTTCCTTTAACTCAAGTTTATTCTTGTAGAACAATATTTCCTTATTACAACGTACAGAACACCCTGGATCAAAATTATAAAATTATTATTTGAGAATTCTAAATGACTAAGGTCTAATTTTCTTTTTTGCACCCTTGATTTTGATTAAAATTTTCCAATTAAGTGTTTCTGTTAAAATGTGTTTAGGCCTAGGCTATAATTTTAACATTATATATAAATAGTAAAACAATACTGCTACTACTACCACTACTACTTCTTTTTCTTTTCAGATTAGGTGATATCACCTGTTTCTGTCTCTAATGTCAAGGCATCTTTTGCGCGGTCTTCCTATGTCCCTTTTTCCTTGATGTTTATTATTATTATTATTATTATTATTATTATACCCGATTAGGAAGTCTCTCCCAGTCTGTGTATGTGCACAATCCATTCTTTCCTATATTCAAGTAAGTTTTCATTTACGAAAAGAGTTAGTAGTAAGCAAGCTTATTACTTGTGAATGGTAAAAATCCTTTTAATTTATTATTATTATTATTATTATTATTAATTAATTCATTAATTATTATTCCGTCCAGACATGGCAATCTAATAATCTGTATCTGTTTTTCTATATCCCCTATGTAGGGGCAAAGGGCCTCCAAGTGGAGGTTTCTGTTACCTATGTAAATTTTGTTACGCTTATTTTCCGAGAGGCAATCTAATAAGCGAGTTACATATTACCAGGTAATTTGATCACTTGAATGATTAAAATATTTTAATAGTTCACCACTGTGGTGCAGGGAATGCGTTCGCTCTCCTCACGGGTTCGTGGGCCCGGGTTTGATTCCGGTGGGGATCAAGTACATAAGTGTGATTTTCCGGGGTTTTTCCTCGCCTGTGAGACGAATTTCAGGTAACCTTAAGCATTTGTGGTCCCCGGATATAATTTAGCTGTCATTATCTTCTTCATCCCAACCGCGCCTTGTTCGTTATGAGTGTGTTCGCGACTTCCGACAGATCGCGGCTCTGTAAGGCCCGGGCGGCATGGACCGCCTAAACGTCCCTACAACGTGCAAGCCATTTCAGTTCCGCTTGATACAATAAGAGAAACGTATATCTGGATTTAAAACAGTTTAAGACGTCACAATTCAAAAGCGTCGATCTTTATCTTCAAGATTATATCGATAATCGTTAATGCAATATAATTGCTGCTCTTTTCTGAAATAGCTCTCAAGTCCTTTTCCGATCGACGGAAACATGACGAGTCCAGTGTGTTTCGAGAAGTCACTGTTAAAGCGTCGGTTGAAAGGTGCATCATGTCAACGGAATATAAAACAATCAGAAGAAAATTTACACAGTCAATACTCAAGTGGTCTTCTGATGATATAACTCCAACAGAGGTAAAGTAGGGTATATTTACGCTTGCAGTAGTTAAGTTCAACATGTCATGTGTAATGGAATAACATAATATTGTATTTTAAGACAATCCATAACTTATGTCTATGGCACGATACAGTTAAAGCAATGTACAGTCAGAATCCTAAGATCCTGTTCATACTTACTGTACGTATTGCATTTTCACGTGAGAACAGAAAGAGTGGATAAAGCTTGCCGATAGTCACTCAATAGGCCTATGGGTTAACTTTTGACTCGGGATAGAATATTCTGATGGGTAACGAATCTGAAAATTCAAAATTGGATTCACTTCACTTCACTTCCTTAAGACGTGATGCCGAGAATTTCTCGCCCCGAAAAATAAAGTTACTTCGATAAGAGCTTAAAGCATTGTGTTCTGGACATAGCACGCAAACATTTTATTATTCTACGAAATATGTTTGTAAGCTTTACAGAATCTCATTTAGGCCTATATTACTCCTGCTTTCTTTTTAATATGTATTCCCTTAGTGGCGACGAGTTCGTTGGTTGGGTTCTGACGTTGACCTACTTCTTGGTAGCATTTAATTTAATCTATCTCTTGTCTTCTAATTTGTTTGTCATGCGGAAGAGCCTCCTTATTTTAAGTTAGGTTAAAACACTCCGTTACAGTGATGAGTATTGTTGCTATTAGAATTATTTAATCCAATTCACTTATTTTTTTATTTATTGGTAAACATTATTACTTTAATGACTTCGTTCAGATATTACATACGATCTAAATAATAGCATAAACTGCATACAATAGCCGATAAATAGGACTATACAGTATATAGGCCTACATAAGTAAATTCTCTATGTTAAAATAATGTTCGCGGTGTGCTTTATCTGTTTTCAATCCTAGTGAACACATTCTAAAGCAGCGCATTCTTGTATGGGAGATCCTGGCATGGCAATTTTTTCAAAATAATCTTTATGCTATTAGTGGTTCTGTGAACAATAGACTACGTGTAAAAAAAATCCGGGATATTTCCAATACAGTTTTCGCGGTATGCAGATTCACATAGATGCTGCGATTTTGTTTTCTTCACCGAAGTAGGATGACCAACTATGCTTTCTTGAGCTTTGCATATAACGGTATCAGTAAAATTTGGATTTTACTCTAGGTTAGCGGCAGTTAGATTAGAAATAGTCATAGTGTTAGTGATAGGTTAGTAGCAATTAGGTAAGGAACAGTGATATTAGATTAGCAAGGCCATTTTGAATTGCTAAAGTGCCATATCCACCTCTACATTAAGGTTTGTTGAAGTCATTAAAAACTATGTGTGTGCATGGGTTTTTTTATTTTTTTATTTTTTATTATTATTCATTCAGTTTAAAGATGTTGGCAGCCTTAATGGTTCAGTTTCATGTAATGCTCAGCTTCTTTCAACGATTACAATCGAATGGTTACCCTGGAAACAATGTTATCTTTGCAATGAATGACAACATTGGATAAACAATTCAAGGCTGCGAAAAAGAGCAGATCTTATATTTTTCTAACTATAAGATTTACAAATTCTCTTCCCATTAATACTTGCAATAGTAACAAACAGGGATATCCACATATTCTGTGGATCATGTACTTTAGGCGGAAGGAGTTTGAAATACAGACGTCACAAATTCCATGCATTCCAACAGTCATATCGTATCATATCACATTTATTTCCATAGATAATTATTAAAATTGTATAGGATTGTCAGTACATATAAAATCACTACAGATTCTAGTATTTCCAAGGAGTCTGGAAGTACTCTTCTAGACTATAAAAACAAAATTCAAGTAAGAATGTCTTAACCACTTTCCTGAATTTACTTTCGCTCAGTTCCTGCACTTCCATTGGTAAATGGTTCAATGTAGATGTAGATGTAGATGTAGATATCTCGTCCTGTAGATCCTGTGTTGAGCGGGGCTCAAGGATATAGACAGTGATGGGAAGTAATTGAGTAAAAGTAATCGGATTACAGTAACGATTCCTTTTTTGGTCCCATTTACTTGTAATCGTTACTTTTTAAAAAATGTAATTTTTACTGGTAATTTACTTCTGGAAATAAAATTGTAATCGTTACTTTTGAGTAATCGTTACATTTTAGTAATCGAAAAGTATCGAATTGAGAATTTGGCAATGTTGATTTTTTCTGCTCGCTGGCAGTCGCTGCAGCGGTGGTGAACTTTGCGTTCTTTTTAAAGCGAACGTAAAGCGCTTAAAGCTATGGTTTGTCTACGGCGGTCATCGCTGCCTGTTGCTCTCCATGTAAATCAATGCACCCGGTTTGTCTACGACGATAAACGCCGGCGATGACCGCCGGGGTCGGAGGTGATCGCCGGCAGTTGCTTCTGAGGCAAATTCAGGGCGATGAACGCCGCAGATTATCATGTATATAGTAGGTCAAGAAAAGCAGAAGACAGCCATTTGGCACAAAGTACTGTCATTTTTCCCAAGTTGCAGATGAAATGTTATAGATTTCATGTCTAAACACATTGCCCTGTATGACATGAGCTTAAAGGACCATAAAGATAGCTACACAAACGAAAATGTGTGGCAAATGGTAGATAAATTGTTAGAAAACACTGTTATCTGTAATTACAATTTATGTAACATACAGTAAAATTACCAGTTCATTTATTAGTAAAAATATTTCCGATATATTATTACCGGTTTTATTATTTTATTATTCACTGAACCATTTAACATTTAGTTCAAAAGTGAATTTCCTTTGTTCCTGTCAGCGTTTTATCTTGAGTGAGCGTTTATAGGCTATGCTGAGGTTATGAAAGCAAACAAATTTCCAAATTCCATGTCCCCCCACCACACCGAGCTGTTTGACATGGCCAACTATAACTGTGGACAGCAACAGTATCATGGACGATGATCTCCCGTAAAGAAACCACCCCTACAACGATGATCGCTGACCCCGGCGGTGATCGCCGGCGATGAACGCTGTAGACAAACCATAGCTTTAAAGCAGTGACGCGACATTCGACATGGCAAGTCAGCATTTCTGCGGAAAAACGTGGCAACGCGACATCAGCTGAGATGAGCGGAAGTCGAAAGTATTTTGTGCGTGTGTTTTTTTGGGGGGGTTTGTTTTTTTAATGGCGACCACAGTCAGAGCAATTTACGGGGAGCGATACTACATTTAAATAGATTTCTGTATGGTTTCTAATCATTTCAAGACGGGTTCAAGAAATTAAAATTAATTTTCTCAGCCTATAAAATTTATTTATATCCCTTTCTTTGAAAAGAAGGTTATGTGTTCCACATTATAAAACTAAGCTCAAACTAACCTCAACTTCAAAGTTAATTACCGAGCATTAGAGGCTCTGTTGAAAATAATGCTTCTGGCATTGAAAATTCATGTATGCTGTATGAGGACCAGTGATTTACAACAAGGTGACATTCACATATAATTCTGATAGTAGGATTCTTGATCCCGGTATTTGTCTTTTTCTAATTTGATCAAATCTAATCTATTGTGATACTGCAATATTACGCCGCGTGTTGCGGGGTTTTACAATATATTGTAAATGTCACTTTATGGGTTTTGCTACATGAACTGTCATGGCCTTCTTTTTAACTCCAGTGAAGCTGAAGCGATTTACAGATTCGGTTTAAAAAAGATCGAAAAATGCACCCTATATATTTTTTTCTCAAAAATTTTTCAGTTAAAATGTTTTCAGTAAGAACATTTCTTATTTAAGTATATTTTGACATTTGCTTCTCATTTTCAATTGCTATAGGCTAACGTCGTCACAACTAATATCCAGGTTCGAGGTAATATTAACAAAACTTACTCATGTGTGTGGAAATATTGGTATTGATCTGTTTTGTTTGTTTCGTCATTAATAATTTTAGACTTTGTAACGTCCCAAGCAACTTTATTAGCTGAATGGCCCAATAGTTTCTGCCCTTTTGCCCCCCCAAAAAAGAAAAAAAATTAGGTACCGGTACTGCCATTTTGTAAAGTAATTGTTCTTGTAATTTTACTGATTGGGCCTACTTTTTTGTGCCCCCCAAAAAAGAAGGAATTTTTAGGTACTGCCATTTTGTAAAGTAATTGTAATTGTAATTTTACTGATTACTTCTTCAAAAAGTAATTTGTAATTGTAATTAAGTAAAAATTTTCTCAAGTAATTGTAATTCAGCCCAATTACTATTTTTTTGTAATTTTTCCATCACTGGATATAGAACACGTCAGATCAAAAAATACATGCATGTTATAACAATAATATAGGCCTACAGAAACTGTAAGCTGCCAAATTTATCCAAGCTGGAAATATTCATCCAAATTGTAGAAGGTGTGAGTTATTAAAAATTCCTTGACAGCTGTTTTGAAAGGTTTGCTCTTTCTTTGAATACATAATAATTTAATGTTGTTTGGAAGTTTGTTATATACCTGTACTGCAGAATAATAGCACCCTTCTGAAAGAGTTTTAACGAGTTATTTGGTCTGTGTAGATCATTCATGTTTCTGGTAGTACGTCCGTGTACACTAAAATTAGTTTGAAATTTATCAATATTATTCACTACAAAACACATAACAGAGTATATATACTCCCCTGTAAGAGTGAGGACTTTTAATTTTTCAAATAGCGGTTTACAAGATTCCCTTTTTTTCTTTCCACATATTATTTTTATTGCCCGCTTTTGTAATCTAAATATTTTCTCCCTATGGGAAGAGTTGCCCCAGAATATGATCCCGTACCTCATTACCGAGTGAAAATATGCAAAATATACCATAAGTAATGCATCCTGTTTTAATATATTATTCAAAATTCTTAAAGCAAAGCACGCTGAACTCAGTTTTGGACTTATCATTTCTATGTGTGTCTTCCAGTCAAGATTTTGGTCAATTTGCAGTCCTAAAAATTTTACATTGCTAATTTCTTGTATGATTTGTGTTCCATAATTAATTTCAAGATTTGAGATACATCTGTTTTTTGTTCTAAATTGTATAAAATGGGTCTTATCAATATTAAGTGTCATTTTATTAGCTAGAAACCATGTGTTTAACTCGTGAAAAGCCTTTGTAGCTATTCTTGATAAATGCTCTTGTGACGTTCCTGTTACAAGTACACTAGTATCATCTGCGAAGAGCAATACCTTTGATTCGTCACTTAAGTTATAGGGCAAGTCATTAATGAAAATTAAAAAGAGCAAAGGTCCTAGTATTGATCCCTGAGGTACCCCATTCTTAACAACCCCTAAGTTAGATTCATTTCCATTTATTATTACCTTTTGAGTTCTATCAGAAAGATATGATTTGAACCACTTAAGTGTTAAATTATCGAACCCATAATGATCCAATTTTTGAAGTAATATTTCATGATTTATACAGTATATTTTATAACTAGTACTAGTTATAACCCCTCTGACATCCCCACATTAGGCGATGAACCTTTAGTAGATATTCCCCCAATTTCACATAATCTAAATAACCTGATCTTCAAATGGGAACATGTTACCTGTAAAATGGTAAACAATGCTGTCTCTAAACTCGCTAATTCTAGTAGTGAAGATTTCTATGGCATTTCCAACAATATTATTAATCATATAATTGATGTAATAGTGGTTCCTCTTACTCTCTTAATAAATAGAATATTTAACACAGGTAAATTTCCCGAAGTCCTGAAGGCTACAATTGTAATACCAATATACAAGAAAGGAGATATAAACAGACCAGATAGTTATCGCCCAATATCCCTCATACCAATAATATCCAAGGTAATTGAACATTGTATTAAATTTCAAATTAGTAGCTTTTTTGAAACACAACATCTTCTTTCTCCATCTCTTTTTGGCTTTAGGCCAGGTCTGTCGACGGTAAATGCGGTAGAAACTTTAGTCACAGAAATACTCGATGGTTTTGAAAAAAAGTTGATAACTTGTGCTTCATTACTTGATTTAAGTAAAGCTTTCGATACTGTGGCTCATGACATCCTGATCTCTAAACTAGAGAACTATGGCATCAAGAATAAAGAATTGGCACTTATTAGGTCATACTTAGCAAATAAAACTCAAGTAGTCATGGTAAATAATCGTAAATCAAATACCTTACCGGTCATTAGAGGGGTACCGCAAGGTTCGGTTTTGGGACCGTTTCTTTTTCTGGTATATATGAACGATTTGCCAAAATTTTTGCCACATAAGTCCGTAATATATGCTGATGATACAACTTTCATAACAGCGGACCATAATTTGGAGGAAGTAAAAAGAAAAACACAAGAAATGCTTAGAAATTCCGCGGCATGGTTTCATAAAAATAACCTCATCTTAAACAATAGCAAAACTGAAACAATGTTCTTCTTCCTCCATAGGTTAAATGAGAATATAAATGAGTCCGACTCTGTTAGACTATTAGGCATCAATTTGGATCCTAAATTGAATTGGAAAGCCCATACCGAACAGCTAAGCATCAAGCTATCCAGAGTAATCTTCTTGTTAAGTAGATTAAAAACTTTAGTTAGTAAACAGCATCTACTTAACTCTTATTATGCTTTTTTCCATTCCCATCTCCAATATGCGGTTATATTATGGGGAAATTCTTCTGGCGCCCAAACAGTGTTCAAGTGGCAGAAAAAAGCAATAAGAGTAATTACGGGAACTGTACGCCATGAAACATGTAGACCTATTTTTAAAGAGCTAAAAATCTTAACTGTACCCTCACTCTATATTAAAGAATGCCTCCTTTCAATAAAAAAACAGACAAACCATTTACCACTCAGAACAGCCATTCACGGGTATGAAACTAGAAATAGAAATGATTTAAACATGGACTACACCAGATTATACATGAGTCAAAATAGTTTTAAATATACAGGTATGAAGTTATACAATATGCTACTGCTTACAGTGAGAAATTTACCAATTCATGTCTTTGAGAAATACCTTCATAATATTTTAATTGAAAAGTGTATATATGATGTTAATGACTTCAATCTCTGTTGTTTTTAATGTATTTGTTTTTTATGACTATTGTCTATTTCAACTTGTGTTGACAAATGACAAATAAAGAAAATTCAAATTCAAATTCAGTCAAACGCTTTAGCTAAGTCGCAGAAAATTCCCAGAGCATATTTCTTTTTATCTAACGCTTCCAGTATTTCTGTAGTAAGTTGAAATGTAGCATTCTCAGTGGACATGCCACTTCTAAATCCAAACTGAGATGAAGTAAGAATGTCATTCAAATTAAGATAGTGTATTATGCGTTTGTACATGACTTTTTCAAAAACTTTTGAAAATGAGGTTAAGAGCGATATAGGTCTATAATTTGATGGTAGATTTTTGTCACCTTTTTTAAAGAAGGGCTTAACAATAGCATGCTTCAGTCTTTCTGGAAATATTCCATTTTCTAATGAACAATTGCATATGTGACTAAGAGGTTTACTGAGTTCCGATGAGCAGCTTTTTAATAACTTATTACTTATCTCATCCCATCCAGACGAGCTTTTACTTTTGAGAGACTTGATTATATTTTCAATTTCTTTGTGTGAAGTCAGGTTCAATTGAAATCTATGGTTCCAAACTGTAGATTTCGTTAGTAGGTCTACTGCCTTAATGTTAATATTATTTATAGGAATACATTTCTCTGCAATATTTATAAAGTGACTATTAAAAGCATTTGTAATGTCCGATAAATTATCTAGTTTTTTGTCTTGGTATATTAATGATGTGCAATCATTGTTTCCCTTTGTTCTCCCCGTTTCGTTTTTTATTATATTCCATACAGTCTTAACTTTATTATTTGATTTATCAATTACTTGTGAAAAATGCCTACTTTTTGCTTCTTTGATTACTTTCTTCAGTATGTTGCAATACTTTTTATAGTATTCCTTATGAGTTTGGTTGTTACTGGTTCTATATTTTAGGTAGAGCTCTCTTTTGTTTGCACATGATATTTTAATACCAGCAGTTAACCATGTGTTATTCCTTGAATTAGGTAAATTAGCAGTTTTCTTTTTTGGAAAATTTGCCTCAAAATGTCGTGACACTATGTTTAGGAATTCACTTAATTTACTATCTACTTTGTCATAGGATAACATAGATTCCCAGTTTTCATTCGCAAGATCTTGTTTGAAATTTAAAATTGAATCATCATTCATTACTCTAGTCATATTACTATGAGCATGTTTACTGTTCGAATTTACTTTAATGTTGTTCAGCACTAACATTTGTGCATCATGATCTGATAATCCATTTAATATTGGAAATACTTTAAAATTAAAATGTTTTTCTATATCTATGAATATATTATCTATTGTTGTTTGGGAGTCGTTCTGAATTCTCGTTGGAAAGTTTACTATGAAATCTAGATTATAGCTACTCAATAAAGATATCAGTCTGATCTTCTTCTCACTATCAATTGAGAAATCTACATTAAAGTCCCCACACAGTATAATATTTACGTTAGTACTATACAGTGAATTAAGAACCCTTTCTAACTGATTTACAAAATAATTGAAATTACCTGATGGTGCCCTGTAAGTGGTTAGTATTACAAATGTATCATTGTCAAAATCCAATCTGGCTGAACAACATTCAAAATCCTGTTCTTTACAGAAAGAACTTGTGTCTATATCACTGAAATGTAAGTTTCTTTTGATAAATATACTCACACCTCCACATTTAATGGAATGTCTACAAAATTTTGAACATAGTGAAAAGTTATCAATTTATAATTGTCCCAGATCTGTTTCTGCACAGTGGTGTTCCGTTAGACAAATAACTTGAATTTCCTGTTTTTTAGGATTAATTGTATCCTGAATGGCTAAGTTAAATTCTTCAATTTTATTTTCAAGCCCCCTTATGTTTTGATGAAATACTGCAAATGATTTATTATTTCTAGCTATAGGCCTTAGTGTATTACTATTATTGACTTGAGATATGCATATAGGCCTAAGCTGTTGGGTTCTTTCACTTAGATTCCCCCTAAAAAACGAGTCGAGCCACCATCTATGACAGGAATAGGCCTGTTACAATCTAATACATTACACTTCAGCTCCTCTGCAACCAGTGCTGCCAGTGTCTTCTTTCCTCGAAGGTTGAGATGAAGTCCATGCCTGGTATACTCTTCCCTTCTTAAGCTGCTAACAGAAACAACATTGAAGTTAATATGATCTCTAGAGAATTTCCACAACTTATCATTTACAGCTTTTACCTTTGATCGAAGCGAGGGCTTGTCGTACCTGTGGAATAATTCAACAAAAGTTTGATAGAGGTGAATTTACATCCAGACTGTGATCTATTATACGAGCAGTAATAAAATCTCATCTTAGGACTATTTCTGGTATCGTAATCATGCGTATCACTATTCGTCACAAAAAGACTACGATTTCTTTTAATAAAAATAAGACATTGAAAAATGTAAATACACATTAAGGGCATGATAAACAACTTGATGAACAGTTTGCAATGAGATTGTGTAGGAGCACCAACCATCTGGCTACTTGAACGGTGAACGTATCCTGACTGCCTGAGGGACAGAACGGACTCAAGCATCAGTTATTGTTGTGATATTGTGACCGGCATTCACTTGTCTCATGATCCGTGACGATTTGGTGAAGCAATATATGTTTGTGCCTTGTGAATTGAACACAACATGCTCAAATCTGGAATTTTTGATTGGGTGACTTAATTTGTTTTAAAAGAGATGGGAAGATTTTTGTGTGCACATTTTGCAACAAAAGTGTAAGGTATGGAGTATAGTGCTTTTTATAATTAACTTTTTTAAAGAAACAATTTTACTATCATTCAAATTATTTTAAAATACTATGTGAAAGAGGAATAACAAGTTCCAGGGCACCTAGAAAAGCAGTTTCTACTAAGTTTAAGTTCTCTTGACTCTTGGAAAAGAATCAATCATACAGTACTCTCCTTCAGATTAGTAAGATGCTTGAAGGTAAGAACAGTGAAATACCAGAAGGTATTAAGATGTTGAATATATCGCGATAAAAGTGTGCTCCCATTATATCATGTGGTGCGGAATAATCTTTCTGATTGAGCAAAACAATTCTTACTGACAGAAGATGCAAACTTTTGCCAGAATGAAAAGCTGCGATACAATTAATAATCTGAATAGCATATTATAATTGAGGCGCCTAGAAGCCAAGGGAGGTAAGTGCACTTTTTACACTTTTGAGAAAATAAAGCAGTTGTCTCCCTTGGCCACCAAACAAACATGCTAAGTCTTGATGTGGTACTTATTTCCACCAGTAGATATCAGCAGCTAGTAGTTGTGTAGCAAATCTCTCTTGTCCTCCAAACAGATGTCATTCTCAGCCATACAGAATTGTATTTAACTCCATTTAACAAAAAGTGCACTTATCTCCCTTGGCTTCTAGGCGCCTCAATTAGGTCTAATATTCATTAATCATAATAATTACTAATTACCAGCTAACTAGTGATTTATTTTGTTCTCTCATTGTAAATAGAGTAGTATATCCCTTTGTGTGTTGACTTAAATCCAATAAAGAAAAATTAAATGATTAAATAGTGATTTATTATATTTTATAATATTTTCAAATATTTTTTTCATAATTTCAGATTTAGCTAAATAAATTTTATATTTTGGCAAACTTTTCTTCATATTGTGCCTGTCTCTATTCATAGCCAACCAGTCAGTCTTGGAAAATAAACTACGGACTGCATAACCTGCGCTAAAACACATTGAATTCCATGTAGCATGCTAAAGAAGACCAATAATAATAATATTAATAATAGTAATTTTAGTAATAGTAGTAATAGTAATAATAAATTATTTATTCTGCACATCCTACCTTGAGCAGAGCTCAGGGATATATAATAATGTCAAATAGAAACATAGAAATATAAAAAATATAATATATAATACAGTTTTGCATTCAAATTGGACTAAAACAGAAATCTAATAACATGAAAGCTTAAGAAAGCAGTCATGTAGATTTTAATTTGTTTCCTTCATTTTTTTAAATGTTTACTGTCTAACATGCAAATTTATATTCAATGTCCATAAAAAATCCTCCAACTCTAGTAGGTACCTAGGATTTTTCAACCATTTTTTAAACAATATATGTTTTTGGGAATTACAATTTACAAATAATTTTCAAAAAGTTAGTAGGTTTACTGCAGAGCAAGAAATACTTCTTAGAAATAATTTTGAATAATTTTTTGGTCTGTAAAAATAAAATCTTGGCCTAGCATATTGTGTTCATTTACAAGCAGTGGTGTTCCTAGGGCGGGGCAGTGGGGGCGGTCTGCCCCGGGCCCCACTTATTATGGGGGGCCCCCCAATGATGCCCCACCCTAATATAAAAATTGTTTCACCTCTTTTTTTACTCATCAGAATTTTTGTAATAAATAAAAATATAGCATGTTTGACATGTTACCAACACAAAAAAATTGTCTCCAGTTACCAATGTTTTAGTCTCTGGCCGCAAGAGGTTACTAGGAGATGCTAGTTGGATACTGCGCTGAAATGCATCATTTAACTGATAAGTCCTAATTTTTGTCTTATTTAAACATAAGCTTTTTCCCCCATTTCATTACTTTTTAATTATGCACATATTTGTATTTTGCTAATCAGTTAACTTATTATTGGACTAATGTCTGTTTGTATTTAATAAATAAATACATTAAATACTACATGAGTTCGCTCCCTTAATCTGTCTATTATTTTTTCATATAGATTAGCCCATGGAGATGACCTGAAAGACAAAAAGGTTAGCCATAGAAAAAGAAGTTAAAAATAGTCATGTTGGTAGCTTTTGCTGGGGGGGGAGGGGGCCTCAAAAATAAATCTGCCCCCTGCCCCAAGTGGTCTAGTTTCGCCACTGATGAACAGTGGCTTTTTCTGAAATTAACTGTCATATAGCATGAAAGGGAAAATGTTATGTATTTACTAGAGAATATTGTGTTTTTTAAATATGAGATTGTCAGGTTCAGTCTCTACATAGTATGCCTAGGTAAAAATAATACTTGTTTTTGTAAAATAAAGCATGGAACACTTGCACAATGAGTCTTTGAGTCAATATTGATTTAGGCCTATGCTCTGCCACTAATTCCAGTGCCGTTATGAGCCGTGGAAAATAAAAGAGGAAGGAAGTGATGAAATTTCCCTGTGCATGAAAAGATTGTCACTTAATGAATGGACAAAACTCCACAACATAAGCAATGCTTGCCTCGTGTGCATGTAGTGCAGTTTACAGGAAGATGATAAAAGGACAATCTATTTAAGTATATTAACTCACTAGTCATTATTTATGTGTAGAATATAAATCTTAGGTCATTTATTTAATCATGTCTTCGTTACAAAAGCAATACGGAACATGTTCAGATTTTATCTCCTCCTGATTATACCTGAATGCAGTCTTTCTGTCATTGGTTGTCATCGCAGGATGCACACCCTCTCCTCTTCCAATAGGACATGCTACCTAACCGTTCCTTGTATGAACATTTGAAGCCTTTATATAACTGTTCCTTACCTAACATAATCTATCACTGGCAGTACACATCATGGACCTACAATCTAACTCCCACGAGGTATCTGTATTTACCACTGTAATGTTATTCATCATTCTTAATTTAAACACTCCTGCACAGCATTATTTCCTTAAGTGATTCGCCATAATGTTTTTACCATTGTAATATTATTCATCATTCTGAATTTAAACACCGGCAAGGCATTACCTTGTCATCCACAGAATTGCTGAGTTCAATCAGCATGAAATCATGTTTGTGATGTTGGCGACGTCGTACATTGGTTCCCAATCGGTGCAGCCCGGCACAGACAGGGGCAGTCTTCTTCTCTAGTTCAGCGAAAAACCTCCATGATGTGTGGTGAGCTAGCCAAAATATTAGTCCAAATAGTAAAATGGAGTAGAATAAGCAATGTTTACCGTTTATTATTACATCTTGGGAGAAGACAGCATTCAAACTTCACAATTGTACTAAGTCCAGGCATTACAATATCTATGAATTTTTACCAGTTGAGATTTTCATTATTTTCTAACCCTAAGAACATAAGGACGGTCAAGTTTCCTGAGCGGTTCTGTTATTATATTTAATTACTAATTCTGTGGTGCTTTGTTTTAATCCAATGGGATTTGTTTTGTCTTAATTCCGAGACTGCTTATTTGGTCAAACCAAGTACAGTGAACTCCTCTTCATGTAATCGCAGATGTTATCAATCGGGTAATGTTATCACTTTTATGTTTATTGTGATCAAAGATTCGGTTTATGTTATCACATTTTCCTTTTTTTTAGCTTTATTTCGAAGTACTGTACGTCATTCTAAACTTCCTTTTTAAGGGTTTTGTTTCTAATTCCACTGTATTGTGTTGTATTGACGGTAGCAATTCTGTTCCCAGCTCACAGGATGACCAGTTCAAGGGGGTGGCACTACATAACTTTCTCTTTTAAGCAATAAAACATGTTTCACTCCACAGTTAAGCTGCAGCTTTTGATTTATGAAGATAACAGTGTTGACATGCAGTGATGGCTAGTGTAAAATGAAAAGACTTGTACAGGCATTGGATGTTTTGCTATGCAGTGTTCACCACAGATACTCGTAACTTCATAACTCATAACTGAGTATGGCGTATTGGTTAATGGACTCCTAAAGGAAAGTAAAAAAAAAATTTAAAAATAAAAACTATGTTACTGCTTAAAAAAATAGTAGTTTGCAGTCTATTACTGTATTAGCCTATGAGTGGTTCAATGATTCACAGTTACGTATTATTTTATGAATAAATATTTTTTAATTCTGTTTTGTAGTGTATAATCTTATATATGAATAAATTACCTTTATTTAATTCCTTTGGTTACTGTTATCAATCTGTTAATATCATCAGATTAGCTGCGTAGTGATAACAATAAGCGGCATGGGACGTATTTAATTCAGTGTAAGTCCTATCAACAAACATCTGTACAACCAAATATTTGACTGAATAACATCAATCTCTTACTATAGATAATTTAAATTTAAATCTAAATTGTGATTGCATTAACATGTAAAAATTTAAAAGTTTATAATGTCATTATATATTGCCCTTGCAAATACATTTGAAAATGAAGTGAGAATCTGACCAACTTGTTAGTCTGAAATGTGACATAAAGTCTGTTTCTTTACTTGTGTTTCATGAACACTAGAGATCAAATAATTCCACACGTATTATATACAAATGATATCAGATGTTTCCTGTCGGGAACTGTACTGAAACAGCTTTCAACATTCTGTGAAACTAAGAAAAAAGAAGACAAGTTAGCCCATGTCTGAATGTAATTAAGAAAACTAAATAAAATAAAATTTAAAAATCTCCAATTTTCAGGAAAAACCAACCACTTCGCCAGATGTTGGCGACCTTGTGAACATGCTGAGATCTGTCGGTTTCAAGTGTCGACAATTTGAAATGTGTGAGAACAGAGAAACTAGTGTTTCATCGTCAACTACAAGCTTAAGTACAGGAAAATGCCACGTAGAGATCATGTGTGGCCACTCAGGGCTGAAAGCTGTCATGGAGTCAGTGGTAGGAGAATGTCGCTGCCCGCCTGCACAGGATGAGAAGCCGGATGTTTTCTGGCATGTGAGCGGCAATGCCCCCATACCACAGGGAAGTCAGGTGAGCAGCTGTATTCATTCCAGAATTGTTCATCTTTAAGTATCTCAAATCAATTTGTCATTTGTGCACACTATAGGTTAATTCAATTCTCTAGCCCAAGTATTAAGGAAGGACGTACAAGTTTGAGCATAAAAAAAGGTACTTTTAAAATTTATTTTTAATATAAAACATGGTTTTTCCTAATGTCAATGGTTCAATTTTTACAATATGTATATTGTGTTGGTAGTTACAACCATGAATGTATTAGACTGTGCTGCTTGTTCTTTAAATTTAATTCCTTCTATTTTAAAACAAGAACAAAGAAAACTACAACAGTATTTAGTACCTTTTACTTAGAATGACTCCAATAAAAAGTTTTAAATGACTACAAAACAGGTTACTCTGAGGATGCTGCAGTGAAATCGAAAGCTCTAGGCACAAACTAATATCCTAAGTCAAGATCAAGGAATCTCATAACTATTTTATCGATTGAGCAAAGATACCCAATGGCATAATTTTTAATACCTTGTTTAATTGTTATAAACATTTCTTAAGTATTTAATGTAACATTTCATAATATATTTAATTTTAAAGTATTTTGACTGTAAATATGATAAAACAAAAAGTTCATTGCGTTCATACGATATTAAGGAATAAATGAAAATAATCACAATATATATGAAGCGTCCAATTCCAAAACTGTCTCAATCCAGTTTTAACAATTTTCAGGAAACTTCAAAAACTGATAACTTTTTTCCTAACTGTTTGCAGTGTTCTAATTTTCTTTTAATTTTACAGTTGAGAAACACTCTTCTAATGAGTGATATTCCTGAAAATCAGGGATCGATATTTCAGGAGTTATTTCATATTTTTGTTTGGATTGAGAGAGTTTTGAAACTGTAGGCTGGAACGAGAGAGTTTTGGAAAATTACACAATTCTTTTTAGTTTCTAATATTTTAGAAGAGGCTTCTTATTAATGTAAATACAATAATCTATTACTGCAATTTCTATTTTGTCTATGACATTGAACTCTGATATTAAAATTAAAGGTCATTCGGAATGAATACATTATTCTGTTTGGTTATTACACTTCAGATCAATTTTTAAGTCCTCTTTTTCCATAAATAAATCCTCATTTGCATTTTCTTGTCTGTTTAACCTTGATTCACCCTCTATTACACTCTTGTAAAATGATAAATCAGTAATTTTTCTCCACTTGGAACAAAAGTGTTGAGAACGAATAGTTTCTCTTCCTTCTGATTCTGAGATTTTGGGGTCATCTGCAAAATGCTTTTCCTCTCTTTAACACCGATTTTAATTCTCCTATGTCTATTAAGTAATTTACTTCACCTCTCACAATCACATTTTTTCCAGATACAGTTTTTCTTTGCTTAGCTGCGGAAAACTGGAAATGTCTCTGCCCAGGATGTTTGAGAGTAGCTTGCACTATTTTTCTTCCAATCAATGATAACAGTTCCTCTCCCAGTTCCTTCAGATTTGCAGTTTTTGAAATAATGTCTCTATATTCACATGGTTTGTTAATAGTATCCCTCTTCCTAATGACATTTTCTATTCTTCCAAAAACTCTAATGGCTGGAAGAAAAGAGTGGCCGACAATAGGGAAAATAACATGGGAGTTCTTTACAGTTGGTATGCTATTGTAGAGCCAAGACATTAACATTCCCATTACTGTAATATTTTTATTTTGTCCTGGGCACCCGTCAGCATACACTTTCATGACCTTAGTTTCCCCCAATTCGAAGGATCTTTCAATTTCTTCCGTCCTTTACCACTAGGTGTAATCAATATATTACTTTCCATTTCTTAAGAATAGTGCTTACTTAGCTTGTATTTGTGAGCAATGCACAGAAAACACTATCACCTTATTTACAGAGAGTCTGTACTAATTATTACCTTCTAACAATGGGTAGGTCTATATGAGAGTGACAACGTTCATAATTATAATTTGTGCTAATACACTGCTGACAACGGCTGGAAACACTGCTGGAAACATAAAATAAAAGATTATTAGTAAGGAAATTTAAAAGACGGATGGAGAGAGTTTTGTTATCCAAACAAAGAATATTATCAATCCTTGCTATGGATGGAGGAAGTTTTGAAAAATAAATTCATGTATGGAACGAGACAGTTTTGTAACAGTACATGGGATGGAATGAGAAAGTTTTGAAACTGTTTGTCATTTCTGAAGCTTAATTTTGGAAGGAAAGAGGAAGTTTAGGCACAACATTCATTACTATATTGTTAGAGATATGTAGGTAGATGACGAAAACGCCATTATCTCAATTTTTTAAAAAATTGATTGAGACAGTTTTGGAATTGGACGCTTCATATATTTCGAGAAAAATTCATAAACCAACCATTTATTCGTAATAATTACCCACAAAGGTTATGCTTTTAATGAAACTCATGTCGGTCAATAATTGTGCGGGGCTCAATGATATAGAACACGTCAGATCAAAAAATCATGCATGTTATAACAATAATATACACTAACTGCAAGCTGCCAAATTTATCCAAACTGGAAATATTCCTCCAAATTATAGAAGGTGTGAGTTACTAAAAATTTCTTGACATGTTTTGAAAGGTTTGCTCTTTCTTTGAATGCATAATAATTTTATGTTGTTTGGAAGCTTGTTATATATCTGTATTGCAGAATAATAAGCACCCTTCTGAAAGGGTTTTAACGAGTTAGTTGGTCTGTGTAGATCATTCATGTTTCTGGTAGTACGTCCATGTACACTGAAATTAGTTTGGAATTTATCAATATTATCTACTATATAACACATAACGGAATATATATACTCAGTGAAGGAAGTGGGAAAAATCCAGAGGCGGTATGCTATCCCAAAATTTTTCCCTAACATACCTCAATTTAAAGAAAGCACATTTCCTCCTTTACAAGATAATAATTATGTGATATCCACTTGGTGGTATTTTTAATTAACTTCCTTCATGAGTAACCAACTCTGTTTTATAGATGATTGCCAAGAAGGAGCACAACAGAAGACTAGATCATCATGTACTGTCGATTGACAGACCTTTATTTATTTCACATCATGGAAACCATCAATAACAGCAGTGGGTGTCGGCATGCTGACCACATGCCCCAATCCTGCCATCTATGGTAGATGAGCAGGTGTCGGGTGGTAGTCCAGGGATGTAGAGCCATTGAGTTTAGTTCATTTACTTCAATGAAGATATTTTAAAAGTATTTAAGGCCTATTTAAACAATATAAAAGTCACAACATTTTGTTACAGAGATATTTTTTTAAACATAGAATCTAGTGGTTCAGTCATTAAGATGGCAACAAAGACCATCACAAGTTATAGTGGCAATGGCTACCGGTGGAAGTGTACGAGTTGGTGAATAATCATGAAACGTAATTATTATATTACGACTGAAAGGAACATTCACAATTTGTATCAGCCATTGATTTTCAGTGACGGTATGCTATTTCACCATTGAAACCAGTGCCGGTATGCCTCTGGACCTTTAAAACCATTGTCGGTATTCCATACCGGTGCATACCGCCTCACTTCTTTCACTGTATATACTCCCCTGTAAGAGTGAGAACTTTTAATTTTTCAAATAGCGGTTTACAAGATTCCCTTTTTTCCTTTCCACATATTATTCTTATTGCCCGTTTTTGTAATCTAAATATTTTCTCCCTATGGGAAGAGTATACTTGAGGTAAATTTATATTTAGGCCTATGAATTGTCTCTATAATATTATTTGTTTAATATTTAAACCTAATTTTAATGTAATTATATCTGCTGATTTTAATGTTCAACTAAATTATGCTAATAATTTTGAGAGAGACTTAATTAACCTATTTGATTGTTTTGGACTTAAGATTACTACCTTAGAAATTACTAGGCCAGGCCTAACAAATGTTGGTACATGCATTGACAATATAGTAACGGACATACACAAAACTAAATCGTCATCAAAAGTGATACATACTTTATTATCAGATCATAATGGTATTCTACCTAGGTATTAAATTTCAATGTGAATTCAGGTAAAAATCATGATTATAATATCAGTGCACCAAAACAGTTACTAAGATTAGTCAATGATGATAATGTTAAATTGTTTATCAGTATGTTAAGAGAAATGAATTGGTTAGGGGTATATAGTCCAAAAAATATAGATGATAAATTTAAAGCTTTTCATGACTTGTTTATGTGGGCGGTCAATGGTGCCTTTCCACTAATTACTTCAAGAAATAAAAAAACTAAATCGGATAATAAATGGTACAATAATGAATTAGCCTACATAAACTTAAAGAACAATGTGACAAGATATACGACTTAAGTAAGATTTTCAATAACAATCAGTTAAGAGATAGATACCAAGTTTTGAAAAAAAATTACAAGCAAGCAATCGAAAGTGCAAAAATACTGTATTTTAATGGACTAGTTAAAAACTCAAAAAATAAAAGTAGAACGATACGGCAGATCACCAATAAACTTATAAATAATAACTGTAAAGCACAAGACTTGCCTAGTGAAATAACACCTGATAAGTTTAACAATGTTTTCATAGACCATGTAAATAAAGTCAGTAGTAGTATTCCTATCAGCAATCATGATTGCACTTTCTATATTAATAAGTATCCTAGACCAGAAACAAGTTTTGTATTTCAAAAAGTCAGTGTGGAAAACATGTTTACTAAAATTAATCAATTAAATAATAGTAAATGTTTAGTCATATATGGCATCAGCTCCTACATTATGAAGATATTTTTAACGAATGCTTAATAAATGGCTGTGTTTTTCCTAATAAGCTAAAAAATATCAAAGTTGTCCCAGTGTACAAAAAAGGTGATAGAAAGTTAGAAAACAATTATAGACCGATATCTATAGTACCTGTTATTTCTAAAGTCTTTGAAACGTTACTACATGGCCAAATATCAAACTATTTTGAGAAATCAAGCATATTTACAGATAAACAATATGGCTATAGACCTCATAGGAGTACGACTAATGCTGTTATCAAGCTTGTTGATCATGTAGTCAATGACTTAGAAAAAGATTCACTTGTAAGTTTCAGGTCTTTTGATATGTCAAAAGCCTTCGACACTGTCAATCATAGTACTTTAAGTAAAAAACTTTTTTATTATGGATTTGATAAAAATTCAATTAAACTTTTAATTTCCTATTTGTCAAAGAGTTTAAATTTTTCAAAATTGTTTTTAAGAACGGAACTTATTCTAAAGGCAGGTTAGTTGAATAGGCCTATGGTGTTCCTCAAGGGTCTATTCTTGGACCTATAGGCCCTACTCTTTAACATATATATCAATGACTTACCTGTAAATATTGATAGTGCAGGAACAAATGGATTGCTGTTTGCAGACGATTTAGGTCTTAAAGTAAGCTGTAAAACTAAAGAAGGAATACTAGACAAGTTAGATTCTAGTTTAATTTTATTACAAGACTGGTGTGCTGCTAATAATTTGTCCCTCAATACAAATAAAATTTGTGATATATCTTTTAGTTATAGCAGAAGTAACTCAAATCCAATAAACCATAATAATACTCTAAAATTTCTAGGAATTTGTTTGGATTCAAATTTATCATGGAATTTCCATATTGATTTTATTATTAAGAAAATGGCAAATGGACTTTATGTGTTAAGAAGACTAAGTGGTACAGTTGACAAAAATAGACTGCTCACTGTTTATTTTTCTCAAATACAAAGTGTATTGTCTTATGGTATTACCCTTTGGGGTTCAAGTAGCTATTGTAAAAAAATATTTATTTTACAAAAAAGGGCAATTAGAATTCTCTGCAAAGCCCCACATTGACTCACTTGTAAACCATTATTTACTGATTTAGGTGTATTAACTTTATATTCCCTTTATGTATTACATTTACTCTGTTTTGTCCATGGTCATTTTGAACATTTTCAAACCAATGCAGATATTCACTTACATGACGCTAGAAATAAAAACTCTATAAGGATACAACAATACCAATTTAGTAGTTCACAAAAAAACTGGTTTTATGTATCAACTAAGTTGTACAATACAGTACCTACCAAAATCAAATCTTTGTCACACACCAATTTTAAATGTAAAATCAAGCGTATATTGGTTAAAGAATGTTTGTATAACGTTAATGATTTTTTTAGCATTAACTGGGAATTTTATTTGTAATTCATGTGACTTAAATCAACAGTTAATATATTGTAGGTGTTTTAATTAAGAATAGAATATATATTATTATGTTGAATACTTGCAATGTTATAAAGGATATTAGTAGGCTATAACCATGACGACTGTCTATGCATGTATTTATATGTTTATGACAATAAAGATTCTTATTCTTATTCTTATTCTTATTAAAGTGCAGATAATGTGAAGAATATACAAACTAATTTACTATCGCCAGTAAACTTAAGTGTTCTGAAACATCACTCCTCAAGTGACATCAGCAAGCGAGGTTCCAAATGGCTTCTAAACTGAATCTAAGTATAGGTGCAAGTGGAAATCTGGCAAGCAGAGACCAAAGAAGGTTACACCACCTTCATGCATTTGATGGCAGCCATTTTGAAATTGATATGTGCACCTAGAGAACTAGCCATTCTGCAATGTCTTCTACCTATCTATATTTATTGACAGAAGTCTGATAAGATGTGTTCTTTATGTTGAAATTGGTGCATTCTAAAGTTTGTATCTGGTTACGTGGTTTAGACGAAAATTCTGATTTTACCATGCAATACCTATAGGCCAAAACCAGAAACATGCTTCAGGTGGAGGGGTACCAAGGGGTACCTAACTCACCTAGTATCTAACCCCACCTGTATCTAACAGTGAATTAAGTATTGACATGAACACACCTACTACTCATTCTGAAACCTTTGTGTCTACTCATAGTGGAAGTTTCCTTGCACCTAAGGCTCTTAAACTAAAATTATGTTTCCTTAATATTCAAGGTCTTAAAACACAAAGAACTAGTTTTAAGTAATTTTGCCACTGAGAACCATTATTTGTCTAAGTGAACACTGGTGTCATGGCTCCTCAATATCTTATGCATCTATTGATGAATTTAGTCTTGTTAATAGCTATTTTAGGAAACAACACACACGAGGTGGAGTAGCAGTGTATACCGGTATTAATAATTCACTCAACATATCTTACAGAAGTTTAAATCTGGATATTCTATGTGAAGAACTGAACTTTGAGGTGGCTGGTATTGTTATTTCTACCTTTAATTTAATAGTAGTGTCTCTTTACAGATCACCAAATGGAAATTGTAATGTATTTTTAGATAAGTTTGACAACATGCTAAAATAACCTGGACTGTTAGATACAGGTGGGGTTAGATACTAGGTGAGGGAGAGTGGGCAAGAGCAAATGAACATTTGCGCACTTGAGCCTCAGCAACTGTATGTATTGACTATATGTTAATTTCTTTTCAGGAGTCTCTTAACAGCGTTCAGGAGGCAGGAAGTTCTCGTGTTCCTGAGCTTCCACCAGGAGTTGGGAAAGTAGTGAAGGAAGTAATGAGCAGGATTCTTGCTTTAACTTTAGACCCGAAAACCAATGAATTGGACACTTCATCTCGTTCACTGTCTGGAATCGAGCGACGAGACTCAATTCTTTGTCGTTCTCTTGACGCCCTTAGTATTTCTCAAAATCCCTCCAAATTGTCTTCAGGAGCAAAGGACCATTCAAGTACAATGGAAAATCCTAACAAAACAGCATTCACTAGAACTTTATCAAACATAGTAAGTAAAGAATACATTTTTACCTTCTAATGAAGTAGGAGGCAATTGAGTTGTCTCATCTTTGATGGGTTCTGTCACTGTTTTAAAAGAGGTTAGAGATGAAAGATGTTGAAAGAGGGGTTTATAGATGAAATGTGTTTTGAGAGGGGTTTAGAGGTCAAAGGTATGTGTGAGAGACTTCTTGCCCTAGAAAAATAAAACAACAAATTCTCCCTAAGGTAATCGCTTTTCATTGATAGAAAAGTCTCAAGCCATTTGAAGAGATGTAGGCCTATATAGGTCTCTTGCAAAAATGACATTGAATTCTTTGAAATGGAAAAGGCCTAGTATTGGTACTGAAAATAATTTAATGCTTTTTAGGTTCATCATGATGTCTATTTTGAACCAGTCATAGGAGTCTATTGTCGTAATTTTATTGTTTAATTTTATTCACTTTCATGTAATCGTACCTACGTGCACTTGTTTTTTTTACGTAAATTCACATATGTACATGTGAATGCATTGTATGTATATACTGTAGGCCTATACAATTGTGATACATATGAAGGCAAAAAAGAAATTAAATTACTAGCAGTGATTGTATAAACGAGGCCTGTCAAATGTTAGAGGAACTGGGGGCAAATTTGTTTAGACATATCATCTTCTAGGCTGCACCAAAACCAATTTTGATTTGTTTTAACTTGGCTTTTCACTTAGCAGGGCACCCATGAAGAATATTATAGCTATCCTTCTTTCATTGTTAGATGTTAAAAACTATTTACAAATAGTACAGTAAGTCAAAGAGAAAATGTTTCACTAAATATAGTTTTTGTCACAATATTTCATGACTTCAATGAAAATAATAGTTATATAATTGATTCAGAATAAAGTCAAACGATGGTAGATGACTATTCTTAATCTCAGTAAGTATAACGGAGGATAGTTAATGAAGCAAGTACTATGCATTGTTCATAAATTTTACATTCGAATATGCACATTCACGAAGGTAGGCTTAGGCCTATTTGTTTCCAATCATTTTAAGCTTAATATCTCTCAGCTGGGATAACTTGTCATCTGAAAGAAGTCTGAAAAAGTTAACTCATTTTTTGTTTTGAAGAAATCGATCAGTTTGAAAATCCAAGCTTATAGTTGAAACTTCGAAACTAGATCTTCGATGTTCAATTTCAAGGGATCATTAAGGAGAGATAGTTTGTCCTTTGCGTTTTCAAATTCAGGAAATATTTAAGAAAATTCTTGAGTAATAATTTCAATATCATAAAATTAAAATAATATCTATTTCATTTCACAACTCTTGATAGGATTGAAAATGTGCCAAATGTTTTTTTTTTGCCTTAACAGTTGTAGCCTAACTTAAGCTTATGGTAATACATTGTTTATACTTGATTTTATAATAAGAAAGTTTTCTTCTGGTTAGTAACAACTTTTGGTCTACCAGTTGGACAAGCCAATGCACCATATATATATATATATATATATATATATATATATATAATATTCCTTTTAACATAAACCTAATTAGGCTAAATATTTAGCATAATGTATTTTGGCTTTGGTAAAGAATGACTGAAACTATTTAAACATTTTCAGGGGATATTTGCAATCGCATGAGGATCTTCCTTAATTATCTTAATCTACATTAATATATTTATTATTATTTGAACCATACGCAACACTTTTATACTTGGCCTTGAAAATTGAGTGCATCTAATGGTCCAAAGTAAACTAAAAAAATTATCGTAAATAGGCCTATTGCCAGTAATACAATGTTCATAAATATGGTGTTGCACAATAATTAGTTAGTTGCAAATGGTGGCACAGACTGTACAGTTGTCGTTTTATATCTGTGCCTCTCGCCGACCGTTGGAATTTTGTTACAAGTGCTTGTGCGGGAGCAGGTAGTCTGTGTATTGCAATACAAAAGACATCCAGTTCCCTTTCTAGTCATTGTTTGTCCGAGCTCAAATCTGTTCACATCTGCTGCCCGTTGTAAATTTAAGAAATGTTTTTGTGCACGCTAGTAGAATCGAGCCTCTCTCTCTTCTGATACCAGGAAATAGTCACGTGACAGACCGGCAGAGATATAATACGATGTCTGTACATCGGTGTGCTTGTGACAATCATAAAAAGAGTGTAGTGGGAAGCCAGGTATACAACTAGAGAAGAAAGAAATATTGGGTTCTTTCATACAAAAAGAAGTCTCCATTAGGTTGTCTAAATGAAGGTAATGAACATTAAACAGCCTTGTTCAGTTACGTTTACCATATACTGAATTGATTGCGAGAGGGTGTTAAAGTATTTTGAGTCTTTCACAAATTTTTGTTTAGAATCACATTAAACTTTTTTCCCTTAAATTTCCATGCTAAAATCAAGGTGCGTCTTATGGTCCAGAACATCATAAAGTTTGAAAAAATGGTATGTCATTCTTCTTTAAAGAGCATGTTTTCTGAAATATTTAATTTATTTTATATCCAAAAAAACAACTCTACTCCCTCTTCAACCTTGGTATGACTAAGGACAATAATTGCAGATGGAAGACTTCAGTTGAGCCACAATTTTGTCGCTCACATGTGACTATAAATATATATATACTCTACTCTTCTACATTTTGGCCATTAGATGATACTGAGAATTTTGAACTGAAATGATTGGACAATATGTACAACGTTCCATTAAGGATGAAATTGAGTGAGTGTAACATTTTTCAGGAGCTGCCAACATGTCCTCTGAGTCCAGTGGATCGACCAGTGAAACTGGATTCATTGCATCGTGAGGAGTCCTTCACTGTTTCGTCTCCCCAGGTTAGTCCTGTCCAAGAGCTGACAGAGTCTATAAGTAAAATATCAGTTAGAAAAAGGAACTCCATATACTGCCGTCTTGAAGTTGCAAAACGCAGCCTTACAGAAGCTATGGGGATGTTAGATGTCAATCCACTGTCACTGGACAAAGCTAAGAAGAAGGTAGGCCTATTTGTGTTTTGAATGTATACTTCTGAAAACTTCACATATCCAGGTACAGGTATGTCAATAGTTCTGCGAATGTGATGTTTTTCTCGGTCCTGCTTTTCCTAGATACATCCTTTTTTCGTGGGCTAGACTTTTCTGGATGGACTTTTTTGGCAAAATGTTGTATATTTTTAGTCTGTCATGTAAATTAACTTCAGATATAAGAACATAAACATATCTTTTAGCAGTATTGAAGTGTTCAAAACAGAAACTTAAATGTTGGACATAATCACAACTGAGAATGTGAAGAGCTGATTAATTTTGTTTCCAGAGATAAAGGAACCCCTCCCCCCCACCCCCCCCCCAAAAAAAAAAAAAACGAACACTCCAAGCAAAGACTATTATACCCTAGTGGCTGTTCCATAGTTCTGATGGTTGTTTAATTACGTTTCCCATGAACTTTGACACAGAATAGTGCTGCGTCTCTTCCACCTTATGGCCTCAATGAGTCAGGCAAAAGTATTTTACACACACGACACTAGTGGATAGTGTCACATTTTGATGTAGAATAAGAATTCATATTGCAGGGACAGCATTTTCAGCTGTCTCACCATGAGTGTGCCAACGAGTATGCTATGAGTATATCAGAAGTCTGTAAAACATTATATCAACTGATGTGTTATTTATAGCTGTAGGTTTTGTATTTTTAGTTGAGAAATATGAACGTCTATTATAGGCCCTAAGCATGTAAAAGGAGACAAAATAAGATGGAACATTTTTAGTCCTACGCGCATAGTAAAATTAATATACCTAAATATGCCCCAGGCTTCGGGGGAGGAAAGTATGAAAGTGATATTGAATTTCTTCATTTCAGCCCCAAAACGGTTGTATGGTAACATGAGTGAGAAATAAAATATTCTGTAAAGACAATAAAATTTTATGTTACCGAAATTTCTGTTTATTTCAGTTCCCTTTGGCGTGTAGTAGCAAAGGGTGCAAAATTCAACATCTCTAAGCCATAAAAAGGTATATCAAGCATTTTATGAGGGAAGATTTTGAGTGTGATTAGTTGTTCTTCCTTATTTCAAGTTCTAAATACCTATATAAGGACTTCAGAGTTTGAAATTGAAAGTCCTTTATAAGTTAATTTCGAATTACAAAATACAAAACCCGAGCGAAGCCGGGCCTTTTAAGCTATTTATGTAGACCTTAATATACCTACACTGTAAAACACCCTTGAACCCCTATGAATAGTTAACTCCGCAAGGTTCAGTTGAGAAAAATTTATTCATCACTTCCTTAGTTACGAATTAAGGTCAGCAAGAGTTTTAAATTGTTGGAAAACTGCATTTTAAAATTTTACAATATACGGTAGCCTACTAAGGGAAATAATCCTTCATTACCCATTAAAACAGCAGTTGAGAAAAATTTATTTTTCACTTCCTTAGTTACAAATTAAGGTCACCAAGAATTAAATTGTTGGAAAATTGCATTTTAAAATTTTAAAATATACGGTAGCCTACTAAGGGAAATAATCCTTCATTACTAGGGATGGGTCGATACCAGATTTTCTCGATACTCTATATTCGATACCGATACATGATATTCCCCTCGATACTCGATACTCGATACAGGCAACACTTCTAGTTTCAATAAATAGGTACATTAAAAATTAAAAGTTGAGAGAACTGTATAATACCAGCTAAATTAATTAAGTGTGCATATTTAACGAGACAAAATTTAATACCATCAGTAGCCTATAATTATTTTTAAACTCTACATTAAAACTAAAATTAGTTTTTGAAACAGTCCACTTACAAGTTTTTGTTGAAAAATACTAGCATTCTCACTTAATTGCTTAATTTCAGAATTACCAAAGTATCGAAAAAGTACCAAGCAAGTTTTCTGAAGTATCGAAAAATCGGTTAACAATTGTATAAATTTTCTCAACTTGCAAATTCGCTTCGTCGCTCCCAGAGTGTTCACCGGTGTTTACAGGAAACCTAACAAATGTGAACAATATATCCATAATAAATCAGCACATTTTCATGGAACTAAATCTAATGTGTGGAAAAACTTTGTCACTAGAGCCCTAAAAATCTGTAATAATCCTGCAGATCTGTTTGAAGAAAAGAAAAACATACTTAGGCTAGCAAAAATTAATGGGTACACTGGGAAGTTTATAGAAAGGATTTGGAGAAAAGTGAGTGTGGAGCATACAATTAAAAAAGAAAAAAACCCACAGATAAATATGTAAGTGTTACCTACAAACCAGGTGTCAGCCAGAATTTTTGGCAAAGTGCTGTGTAAATTTGGTTTAAAACCTGCCTTTAAAGTGGGGAGAACTTTGGAGAGTATTTTCTCACAGCAGAAAAAGACCCTTCTTGACACCCCTGGGGTCTACTCTGTTCTTTGTGATGACTGTGATGGGGTATATTTTGGGGGAAACTGGGAGAACTTTTAAAATCAGGCTCCAGGAGCATGCTAGGGACATTCGAAATATGAAGACTAACACAGGATTAAGCCAACATATGGTCTCCTTAAAGCACGGCATTAAAGACATAGAAGTGGTGAAAGTTGAGAGGGACTTGATTAAGAGAAAGATATGTGAAGCTGTACATATTGCCAGTAATCAGGACAAATGTGTTAATAATTACGAGGGTGACCTGGGCGATGAATGGATTAATGTCATCCGTAGAATGGTTCAAGACAGTGTTAATCCTAAAATTAGTTGGCAGATTAGAAAATGATCTGAATCTGATTTTGCAATCCCTACGGAATGGATTAATAGATTTCAACGTAATACCATGTTTCTTCACGGTATAAAACCTCCAGCATCTGAGCGTCTACTTTGTGAATCTACCCACCCACCCCTCACCGATGATGATGGTGACGTAGAGGGGGTTACACCATTCAACCCAGCTGATCTACCAACCAGTACCTGATGAAAACTGGGAGGAACCAGTTGAAATGTTGTGCTATAATTTATTATTGAGTTATCCACTGTTTGAAAATTTTAGTTTGTGAATCAGCTGTATGGAAGAAGCTTCAATTTTTCTTAGTCATGCTGGTTACGCAATGAAAGAATGACGCTCATTGGTTGATTTAATTTTTATGGATTCAATACGATTGGATGGAAAATATAGGAGGAAATTGTGTGCATTGGCAGTCGTTCATTACAAGTTCAATTTAATGATTTGTACAAATTTGGATCTTGGGACTTCGGCTATCTGTTTTAACTTGCATTAGTAGAGAAGTGTTGTTAATTGCAAAATGTTGTTATTAATTTCAGATAGGATTGGCACATACTTCCACACCTTCAAGGCTAAAAATACCTTCCATAACAGTCACAACAGCAACGCCAAGAACCTTCAAGAAACCAGTAGGGTCTCCTTCTTCTGGGAGGAAGTGTCTCTTAGGCCCTGGATCTGCCAAGAGACCTGGACCTGGGATCACACCAGGAAATACTAGGAGAACTGGAACTCCATCATTAGCCAAGAGAACACCTGTGGCCTCATCATCTCTGATTCGTACTACATCGAGTATGTCTCTAGTATCTACTAAGTCTGAGCCCAATAAAGCTACCACTCCTGCAGGACGAATTCCTAGAATGACTTCTTTAAGCATCAAACGAAAGGCAACTGAAACTCCAGTTACATCAAAGACTCAGGCAAGTTTAAAAACACCTAATAAATCTGATGTGAGTTCTGGTTCATCTTCTTCTGCATCTGCCTCTACCTCTGCTTCATCTGCAACATCTAGCAAGGCTAGGACATTGAAAAGTGTCGTCCGGAAAGTGTCTCGGCGATTATCTGGCAGCAACGATACTCCTCGCTCTAAGACTTAGAATCTTTAAATTTATAAGTGTTCAATTTTTCTGAATCATTAAATTTATAAATGTTCACATTATTTTTTCTAGGACCAATAAATTTATAAATGTCCACATTTTTTCTATCTTTATTTTTAGTCTAAAGTCTATATAATTTCTTTCTATTCAGTGGCTCCTGTAGTAGACAGGTTAGGTTATAATATGCATTAAGGTGAAATGCTACTTTGACTTATATTTTAAATTCTTCACTGGTGAAGTATCAATAAATTTTCATGAAAGATCAAAAAGTTGTTTTGTTTATACAAATGTATACTTCCTGAACATTGTGGACGTTGAGGGTAATGAATAAAAATAAGCAATTGCTTTTTCTGACATTTTTCAAGCAATTCCTTATAATTTTATGACTAAAACGTATAGCAATTTGAACTCCAATAAAAGCCTAGACCTCTCTAGCAATTCCTTAACATTTTATGAATAAAGTTTAGCAATTGCTATCCATTAGCAGCAATTGCTTTATATTTTCTAAGGCAGGTCAGTAGGTGTCTTGAGATCAGTCAAGAAGAGTTTATTTTTACGAACATGGCTGCTTTTATGAATATTTGGAAGTGAAAAGTATATAATGTTCGTAGAAATAGTGGTGAAAATGATTATAGGAAACTGTATAGGTTTAGTGAAGTAAATGTGGAGTGGCTCAGTGGCGGCTCGTGGCCGGAAAATTAGGTGAAGAGGGAAAAAATGCCACATGCTTACGTTAATAACCGAACTCACCTATGTCTTGTATAGCAAATCAATCCTTCGATAGTCCTTTATGGCTGCAAATTTGTCGGTGATATCATCATAGGACGGCTGCATTTCTTCTAACTGCAGTAAAGGTTCTTTCTGAATTGAAATATTCGCTAAACAAGATACTTGTCTGGCAACATTTTTGATCCTTCATTTAGTAGGCCTACGTCGTGATCTGACAGCTGGCACAATGATGATTTGATTTTAAACAATGCGGGTAAGAATATAGTTATTATTTATAAAATCTGATACATTTTATTCATGGAATACTCTTAATAAATCCCAATCGGGATTATGAGTTTCATTAGATAAATTCGATCCTGCTTTTCCGCCGCGAATCTATTGATGTTTATCGTAATTATTATTCTCCTAATCAGATTATTCAGAATATTCCATTCATGCGATGCGGACTTGAAATTGACTAATAATCTTTAGCAATGCCTCGGATATCGACCAATGACTGTTGTTTATCTTATAAGTTAATATGCTCGCAAGGGTCGGAAAGATGCAATTTTATCTGATAAACTTCAGCTCGTTACTGGATACTTCAAGGCATTAATATGCAGAGATTAATATGTCACATGTCGTATGATTGCCTATGAAAAAATATGCATTGTAGGAATGAAACGTCGTGATTCAACGTTGTCTTCCTATGGCGTCCTATCGGTGACGATCTCCGAAGATGGTTCAGTGTTGTGACACGTAACAGTGGGCTTTCATCACAGTACACAGTAGTCTTGGTATATGGTGACACACATTAAATAAATTAACTTCTAGTCTCATCCCTATGCCTCACTTTTGTGCTATAGAATCGAACGCCTATGATTTTTTTTCCGTTAATGATATTTAATTTTATGAGAAAGAATCCAAGCTCCTCTACCGTTCATACTTCAATGAAGTATATGGTTGTTTATAAACACCTTTTAAATAATTAATTGAAAATTGTTAAAAATAAAAATTCTAGCTCTTTAGCGTCTATGCAAATCGTGTGGAAAATTTAAACAAAATTGTTAGTTTTTTTTTTTTTTTTTTTTTTTATAAAATCGTGAAGAATGAAAGTCTGTTCTAGCCTCGCCCAAAGATGTAAGACTTAAAAGCCTGAGTTTGTACAAACGATAGCTGGCTTATAACTACCCTTCAAAGTATAAGGATACCGTATAAAAGTAAGAAAAAGTCGTCAATCTCCCCAGAAGATATCTAATCCAAATACGTTTTATTTATACACGATGTTTAGTTCTCAAGCCACACAGACACGTTCCTGAAAATATTATTGGACAGAGGAGAATTCAAAACAGGTATTTATGTTAAAAACATTGATTTCGAACATTTATTACCTTTGGTACGGGTAGAGGAAGTGAAATTGGTGCTTTGTTATTAATGGAGCTAGCAGAAGAGGAGTAGGTATGAAACCCGCCACACACTGTCATAGTAGCAGCTTTCTGTGGTAACCGCGCGACGCGCGCATCATGCAGCCGAAGAACGACACCTTCGTGGGTAGTCTGATCCCTTCAGCATGGACGTGGGATAAGCGAGAAAAATGCTGCTTGCAGCAACAGCTAGCATCATTTTTAGTGGACCAGACTACCCATGGAACAGGGGAAGTGAATCAAGGCTGCTTCGTGCTTCTTTGCAAGACTCGAGAGCTCTCTGGCGCCTCCTCCTTTAACATCACTCGTGGCGGGCAATACAAAATTACATAAATGCATTAGTAAAAACCAACATTCGAGATATGGGAAATAAACTTTAAAAATACGTATTGTAAAGGAAAAATACTGGTGAAGTGCTACTTCACCTACTTCACCTGAATAGCCGCCACTGGAGTGGCTTGGTGATCACAAGAAAAGCTTGGTGGTGCAATTTCTTCAAAGGACCGGATGAGAATATTTCTGAGGCATGTGTCTGACGCAGGATATCTTGGTAATTGAAAAACAATATTACAAAAGTTTAATTTAAATTTCTATACATGAGGCTGTTTTCTGTTGTGATATTTTCACAAGTGTGTAGTGTAATAAAACTATAATAAGTGCAGTATAATTAAATATACAGTAATTGCAAACAGTTAATTAAAGTAACAGTTACATAATTTGTCACTTACATTCAATTTTATTCAATGTGGGATTATTTTGAGAGTCTACAAGGTCCAGGAACATCTTCTCCCAAGATTTATATACAATTTTTTTGTTTCCCATAGCATTCACATCAAACTTCCATTTACCTTACATTTTCATATTACTTAATTTCTTGAATATTTCTTTGGCACTGTGAACTTCTCCAAATTCCGCTTCATACCTTTTCAAAAATTTTCCTACTGCAATTTCTTTTTCTCTTTTCACGCTGGGAAGCTGAGATTTACTGAATAAAACCTTGTTGTCCTTTAACATCATGAACATTTTAGTATTACTATCTATTTCCCTTTCATCGCCTGACCCACTACATTAGCTATCCATGATTGAATAATCATGTTCCTCTCTTCAGCAAGCTACGAGTACAAGTAAATAAAATCCAATCAACATTGTTAACAATTGCCACCAGTTTCAAAGACGCTGACAGAGAAGGAGGGAAAAGAAACTAGCAAATGCTGGAACTTCCTAGACGAAGCTAGGAAAAGCCTATTATTTTTATTCATATATTGGTCCAGCATTTGCTTTTGCTCCTAGCAATTCCTAGTAAGATTTTGCTTTTGCTAGAAATAAATTTCTCTTAGCAATTACTTTGTTTTTATTCATCGCCCTCATTGTTTTACAGTGACTCACTAGCTATCAAAAATTTAAAAAAAACTGCTATTTAACATGTATTCACTGTATGCCTTGCATCACCTTTGTAGATCACTGCGGACCATTTGCAGTTGTTGACTTCAGTCTATATCAATAATTCTTATTAGTCATAAAGTTCATTGTTCAATAAATGTAAGATTATTCTGAGTTAAATAGCTCAAATTTTCAGCATACATTTGCCACTCTACTATGTATATTTTGTGGTATGCTATTTTTTTCTAAAATTGTGGGTGTGAAAATTAACCTAACTGCATTTTTAAATAGTAAAATACATCCTAGGAAAATAAAAATACTGATAAATGTAGATGAAGATAAATCTCCTTTAGAAAAGGTGCTTTTAGAGATATTAAATTTTGGTTTCATATTTTTAAAATTATCACTTACAAGACAAGTATATCAATATTTGAATACCTTCATTGCTTTGCAGAATCGGCAAAGAGATGTGTAATGTATTCACTCATTGTTAGTTAATTATGTTTTACATTTCTTCCTACAGTTTGATATTGTCAAATCTGTGTGACTGCAAACTTCAGTAAAAACCTAAACTTGTTGTCTTTTGAATGCGGTTTTTTTTTTTTTACTAATGAACATGCATTTTACCAAAAAGTTAATCAGAGAGAAGTCTATTATTTTATGAAGAAATGTGCATGGATTTTTATATTTTAATCTGTCGAGCACCGTGCTCTAAAGAATATAATCCCTACATGATCTCTCCTTTTCAAAATTATCTTTTTCAGTATTATGTTAGTTTCTACTGCAGGCTAGTAATGAAATGAATTAAGTCATTTTCCCACTCTTTTGAGTCTACTTTCCAAACAATCAGGGAAGTGAAAGTTAAGCATAAGAACGATCTATGTGATATCGGCACAAATGGCACCTATGTTGGATGGGATTCAGATTTACAGCGGGCTCTGGTGATAAAATTGGCATGGAGACTTACACTTTTGGGGCTCTGCCTAGACGCTGTTTGTCCACGTGATCCAACACCCTCTCCCAGCCCGACAGTATTTAGGCATAACAATAGACAATTAACTATCCTTTAAGACTCACTATGAAAAGACTATTAGTGAGATCAAGAAAAAAGTGTCAGTTATTAAACGACCAAGATTCTGCCTTCCAATGAAGACCAAAAAGTGTTTTTTTAGTACAATAAAATAGTTAAACCGCATATTCGATATTTCAGCATAATCTTTGCTAAAGCAAATCAAGAAGCGTTGGGGAAAAAATTCAAATTCTTAATGAAAGAATGAGAGCAGTTTTGAATGTACCTTACTATGAACCAGTCAAGGATCAGTTGAAAGTGGTGGATGCAGAAATTTTTTTCAGGGGGGATTTGAATAGGTAGAAAGAATATTAAAAAAAATTAATCAACTTACATATACAATTAGTTTATAAAACTGGCCACTTATAGTACATTATACGTATAGCCTTTCTTCAAATTTCGGGGGGGGGGGATGTAACCCCCTATCCCCCCCCCCTGCGTCCGCCACTGCTACTAAATATGATTATTTTTAGTGACCAATTTCACCTGTCTGCGATGACATCTATCTACAAGATTGAGAAGCGTTTACTTCATTGTTAAAAAGAAATTTGGATATTCAAAATTATGACACAAGAAATGCAGCTAATTTTTATTTAGACCAGACAAATAGAACAAAAGCTTAATCATTATTTATGACAGCGTTCCTAAATATAACATGCTGAATAAAGATATCTGGACTTCAACATCAGTAAATATAGGTATATGCATATGCATATGCATTCATGATCCACAGACTATTGTCTCTGTTGGACATTACATGATAATATTATAGGAGAAAGATTCCTCTGACACTGGGATTTGAACCCAGGACCTTTGGCTATCCGAGCATCCATAGTTAAAACATCGATTTTCACCATCAGCGGTAACCATCGATGTATCAAAAATATTGACCTGAAAATATCGATGTGTTTTGATGGAAAACGATATATATAATATATATTTTTAAGTGTCACGATTTCAGAAAATTTGGCAAAATTCATAAAAATAAACTGAAATATTTCCATGAAAACAACCTATGTTTTGGGAAACTTTCTGTCAAAACGTTCTCAATGTCAGACTCTTTATATCAATTCATCATTAATTTTTACCAAAATTATTGCAAAATATACTGTATTTAAAAACATTGATCATCGACATGAAAACATCGGTCATCAACATTGAGCTGGAACAGAACTGGAGTTAGCAGTCCAGCACAGAAAGTGAGGCCGACTGTTTCGACTAGCTCCGCCTGGAAAATCTGGCAAGAAGCTATTTGTCTGCTCAGACAGAAATGTCAAGTAGGCATATATGCCTGAAAATTTATTACGATAGAGTGAACATTACCTTACCTTTAACTCCAAATAATTTATTTTTATCAATACGAATGGTTTTACCCGTGACTTCTCTTTTCATTATGTAAGTCTAACCGACAAATTCGCGCGAATTCAATACAACATTTATTACTAGGGTCCAGATTCTTACGTTTTAAACTATTTTATTCATTGCTAGTTAAGTGTGATATTTGAATATAATTATTCGTTTCATTGTCAAGAGTTACATTAAATTAATATTACGTTGAAATGTTTAGAAATTAAAATATATTTGATATTTGATAACACTTTTAGGCAGTACCAACTGCAATCGGTCACATTAGCTATTTACATTAATACACATCTTTAAAAACCTAAGCTATGAATATTTACAATCTTACAAACTTAATTACATTAGTCAAAATTATTATTCTAAGTTATACTAATGCCATAACCCAAGTGACACTAAATGAACAACATATACTTACAGATTACACATGTAATTACTTAATTAAGTTGCTCTATTCTATTTGTAAATCTGATTCTAAGTATTCTTTAACATCATAAAACAGGATTTTTTAAAGCTAGGAATATAGTTTTTAGAGAAAACAAATTTGGGGACATTTCTTGAAGTTTATAATATGGTAATTTGTTATAAAATGTTGTCCCAAATTTATTTTGATTTCTGGTCTGATAAATAAGCACTTCGTGTTTGATAGCTTTTTATGTTATATTTTACAATGGACAAGACAAGACATCAAAAATATACAAATTTATTATTGTTAGTAAGCCTGTCTCAATAAATAGTGGTTTGCAATGCTCTCATTTTTTAGCATTGGTTATTATTCTAATTGCTTTTTTCTGGATAACTAATACTTGATTAATTCCTACACCATTTCCCCATAGGCTACTACTATGCTCTGAAAAAATGCATAATAGGCAGTCTTTACATAATCTGAAGATACTTACTTACTCAATGGCAATAGCATGGCATGGCATGGTTAAACTATCAATAATATTATAGCTGGTGCCCACGGCTTCGCCCGTCATTATTATTAATTGACTCCAGGATTTTTAAGAAATTTACACTGGCAGTTTATTAAAAATGTTTGTGGTTCAGAGCTATGAAAATTGTAAGTAAAAATAAAATTAGAATATTTGTTCATTGTGTTCATTTCACTTAGGCCTTATATAATTATGCTTTTTGTAATTTTTACTGCACGGAGATTTCTTTTGTTTTCATAGCAACCAGATTGCATGCAGGAATGTCAAGTTACAATTCACTGTAACAGTATTCGTAAGTACCACTAATTAGTTACGTCGTGCAAAAAAGTATAAAACACAGAGATGTCTAAATTATAAGATACTGGTAGGTATATTCAGTAAATCTTACCAGTTTATTAATTTTTACAGTAAGTTTATAATCTAGAAATTAAGTACATTTGTGTAATTAAAATGTATTTTGTTCAAGCCTTGCACTGGTAAACCTTTTACATTTGGCTAATAAATCTTGAAATCATTATAATAGAAATAAGGAACACTATTGGTTAAAACATAATTTACATAATAAATTGCGGAAAGATAAACATAATGCGCTTGTTAACAAAAACATATACATTTTATTGTGCATTATTGATGCTGTTAAATTTTGAGGGGAATTTGAATTGGTGTATTGCCTAGCGTGGGCGTAACAAGACGGGTAATAACCCAGGTGTTTATGCCTCAATGATTATACCGTGAGCCTGACAATGTCCTGAATTATCATTTATATAATTCAATTGTGTTCAAAGGGAAACAAAGGACATTCAAAACAAATTTCTGGATGCAATTTTGAATATTTTCCTCCTAACATTTAATATTGTTTAATATTTAATATTTTTTATTTAGTATAATAGCCTATATTTGCATGTGCCCCCCCCACTCGAATGAGCCACCATTTTAGGGTAATTTTGTGCCCATTTCTTCATGATCTTATTTACTTTATGTTATGGGCAAGGAGCTGTTTTCCGACTCACCCTGCTCCCCTTTCCACCGGCGCGGTCGCTTTCTCCGCCAGCCTGCCTGCACGCTCGCTTCCCCTCACCGCCTACTGCGCATTTCCCACGCGCATCTTCTCCCCGCTGCATGCCAACCACTACTAAGCGCCGGTAATGCAGCTTGCTGTGTTAAACAGGCCCCTTGCACCATAAATAATATTTCACAATTTTTTAAAACGAATATAAAAAACAATAAAATTTCACGAATTATAGAAAATGTCGAACAATTAAAAAAATACCCTTGTACCAAACATCATATTTCACGATCTTTAAACACCGATTTGAAAGAAGAAAAAAAATTCACAATAACAAAAGACCCTTGCACCATACATAATATTTCACAATTTTTAAAAATGATTATAAAAAACAAAATAAAATTTCACGAAATATAGAAAATGTCGAACAATTAAAAAAATACCCTTGTACCAACCATCATATTTCACGATCTTTAAACACCGATTTGAAAGAAAAAAAAACATTCACAATAACAAAAGACCCTTGCACCATACATAATATTTCACAATTTTTAAAAACGAATATAAAAAACAAAATAAAATTTCACAAATTATGCAAAATATCGAACAGTGAAAAAATACCCTTGTACCAAACATATTTCACGATCTTTAAACAGGTAAAATAATATTTCACAATAACAAAATACCCTTGCAACACCAACAAACATAATATTTCACAAATGATAAAAAAATAATAATTCACGATAAAAAAAAATACAAAATGCCAAAAACCCTTGCAACAAACATAATATTTCATGCCAACAGGATATTTCACAATTATATAAATATAAAAAAAATCGAAATTTACATAATATTTCCAAATTTTAAAAAACGCCGTGTTATGACAAAAAACATGGCTTAATTGATGCAGAATAATTCCCTTGCACCAACACTACTCTTTTCATAACAAACAAACCATCTCAAAATTAGAAAACACGATTCTTGCGTTAACACTCGCTAACGCAATAGATAACTAAAATATATCGGAACTTCCTTCACTGCTCAACTCGCCTTCGTGGCGTAATGGCTAAGTCTCTTGGCTACGATGCTAAGGGTCATGCGTTCGATCCCCGTCCGATCCAAAATTTAATGTTAGAAATAGGTCTCGAATAGGTAGGTAGGGTGAAGAGGAGGTGAGAGGAAGAGAGGAAAGAGACGGGAAAGGAAGAGAAGAAGAAAATAAAGGAGAAATAAATTATTTTTCTCTTTCACCATTTCCATACTAGATGTCGCCACCGTCGCTATTCTGCTAGTAGTTCTAATGCCGCCGCTAGGTTTCTCCCCACCCTAAACCCCTACTTTCCTCGCTGTCCCGTTAAGAGAGTAGTGGTGGGGGAGTCGGGTGAGTCGCAATATTATTTTTTCCCATGTTATGTTATCTACAGAGTCTAAAGAATTATATCAGACTTCGATTTTGACAAGGCGGAGTTACGTAATTTTAGTACAATTAAAATAAGTGAATATGGCTCTATTTTATGAATATTGGCAGTTGCCATGTTTCTAAAACCAAAATATATACAGCAGAGTGCTACTGCACCGTCCCCGGGTTCCATTTCTTTGCAGAGGGATTTTTTGTTGAGAAAGAGAAGTTTCCATGAATGCGGCGAAAATTTATCAAGTGGCCAGTGGGTGTTGGCTACACTGCACAAGATGGCCGAATCCGAGAGTGGAGCCGCGAAAGACACCGGCGTTGTAATTTTCAGTATTATTTGCAGGTAACATACTAATTCTGTATTCATTACTTAATCAAATATTAAAGTGAAAATACTAATAGTTACCTAGAAGATTGGTATATAGTCCGGATGATACCTAATTATGAGATAATGGGACGTGACTTTCGGGCCACGTGGTCCTACTAAACAAAAACGTAGGTACCGGTACCGGTAATTACCTCGGATGTAAAGTCTTGCTAAATCCAACATTAAGTTAAGATGTCTGCCAAGCCTTGGTTCATTACTCCTGGAAAAATAGCCATAAAAAAGAAATGTGAAGTCAAGAATCACTACTTTAAATCTATCTAGTTTTGCGGTTTCAAACTGAAACATCAGTTAACTTATTTAGCTTTGTGCAAGAAGAATAATGAGACTCGAAATTGTATACCATTACATAGCCCTCTGCTGACTTTTATCGTACCTTTAATGTGGCAGTTAGGTTAGAAACATTGGCATTGTGGTGGTCCTATGACTACTCCCTGCTTTTCAGTCTTATAAATAATCCAACTAAAATTTGTACTGGCTATCTTGCTAGTGGTCCTGCATTCAAATCGTTAGATGGGAGAATTTGTAGGATAGAAATAAGTTCCATATAGGTGGGTAGGGTAAAGGAGAGAAGGGATTAATTAGGTGTTGGAAAGATAGTTGAAATAGACGAGTCCAAGTTTGCGAAAAGGAAGTTTCATAAGGGTAAACATATCGAAGGTCAATGGGTATTTGGCCTTGTAGAACGTGGTACCAATGCATGCTTCCTTTGCATTGTGGCAGAACGTTCCAAGGAAACGCTTCTTGCGATAATCAAGGAACGTGTACTGCCAGGAACGACTATTTATTCCGACTGTTGGAAGGCATATAATTGTCTGAACGATGAGGGTTATTGTCATATGACTGTAAACCACTCGATTCAGTTTAAGGACTGGGAGACGGGTGTGCACACTAACACTATAGAAGGGTTGTGGGCACATGCGAAGCGCAGTCTGCCTCCCACCAATCGGAAAAAAGGCGATCATTTCGAAGGCTACCTAGCTGCTTTTATGTACCGTAAATGGAAAGGGAGAGAACACACTTTCAAAGATTTCCTGTTGGACATAGTGTCATTGTACGAACCTAAGAATTGCGATTAACTCTCCGCATTTCTTTATTGCAAGTTGGGACTTGGAGAGCTAGGCCACCGTAAAAACGGCTCTTTTCAGAGCCAACAGGGACCCTACGGGAAGTGATGTGTCAAATATAACCTCTCCTTCCCAAATCAACCTCTGCCTTCACGTGGCGGGTCCTGAGTAATGCTAAAGAGGCTCTGGTGACATGGTAATTGCAATTATTAGAGCAAGCTGCGGGCTTAACACAGCAAGCTGCATTACCGGTGCTTATTAGCGGCCGGCATGCGCTATAGCGGGGAAGATGCACGGTAGGCGGTGAGGGGAAGCGAGCATGCAGGCGGAGAAGGCGACCGCGCCGGTGGAAAGGGGAGCAGGGTGAGTCGCAAAGTATAAACTTGCCAAACCGCCATATTATAACATTAAATATGGCTTAATTGATGCAGGAAAATTCCCTTGTACCAACACTACTCTTTTCATAACTAACAAAATATCTCAAAATTATAAAAACCTATTCTTGCGTTAAAACTCATGAATTCCCTCTAACATAACTCTAATATACGAAAGCTTCCTTCAGTGCTCAACATTCACTCGTAGCGTAATGGTCAAGACTCCTAGCTATAATGCTAGGGGTCCTGAGTTCGAATCCTGGTCGATCCAAAATTTACTATTAGGAATAGGTCTCAAATAGGTAGGTAGGGTGAAGAGGAGGTGAGAGGAAGGGAGGAAGGAGATGGGAAAAGAAGAGGATAAAGAAGAAACAAATTACTTTTTTCTGTTTCATCAGTTCATTAAGAGATGGCGCTACCGTCGCTGCTAGTAGTTCAAATGCCGCCGCCAGGGGAGGGATTGAGAGTAGGAGTGGGGGACTCGGGTGAGTCGCAATGTACAATTTTAACCAAAACTAACCTAAATGTATTGTAAAATGTTGCTTAATACGTTGTCTGGTCACTGGTGCACTGTGGGTGGGTAGTGGTTATGGTCATGTGGCAATAATACAGTTGTGGCAACATCATGGTAATAGGGCTGATCTTCGGTACCGGTACTCAATCACTATCACTTTCAACAGTACCACCAGGGTACAACATTTGGGGATGTGATATTTTTGTTTTAGAAACACGGAAAACAGCCAAATATTGTGTTGTATTATTCTTTAAAACCCTTTAGATTCCATGTATAAGCATCTTACATTTGTATGAAGATTCTGAAAGTAGGCCTAAGTAAAATCGCTAAAAACTGGACACATAATAAACTTAAAATGGAGCTGTGAACAACACTGATATCACAATGTCCTTGCACTGGACAATGTTGGGGAAACCGGGAACACTTGATACATAGGGAGAGTTAATACACCCCATCTACAGTGAGTCCCATGCAAGAGTTGGCCAATGACGTGGGTTTCTGCGTCGCGGCGCACACAGCTCCAACTCCTGGGCGATCGGGTGAAATATCTACACTAATAAAGCCGCGATCGGTGTAATGATTCAGGTTCTCACATTTATAGTTAAAATTACAATGGAAATAACCACGTACCTCATTACAAGAGATGTTGGAGATGTCCTCCTCTTGCATCCACACAACACTGGCATCTTTTTAGGAAATTTTCTTTCACGCGCGTAAGTTCAGCTTCCGAGATAGAGTTAATTTCTCTTGTGATACTGTCTTTTAAGTTCTTCTAAGAATAGCCTATGTGACTATTATTTATGGGGAACTTGAAAAATAAATTGCATAGGTAATTCCCCACACATTAGAACATAATATTAATTAAATGTGTGTCGAAGGCTACAAGGAACTTTCGGTTTGGGAGAGGATATTCATCCATAAACATAAACAACATCTCATGAACTTCGACATCCCAACAGATGAAAGTCTCATCTCCAAATGCAGCAAACTTCCCCGAGAGGGCAACACAAATGTCCAGCCAGCAGTTGGTGTTAATCTGATGATTATGAATGGCGATGGTCTTCGAAACTAGTTCAGGTTTTTATACAAAAAGTGAAGTATACGTGCTAGACCCAACTAGCTTCACTGTGTAAACTTTCAATATATTTTTGAATTAATGATAATTATTGTTTTAACAGTAACAGGGGACCTAACATAACCTAACTAAATGTTTGTATAATGCATAAGTCTGTGCAGGAAGAACCAATGGAGATGGAAGATTGTCGCCAGCCAGTGGGAGTGTCGGTGAACAACTTGGGGGCTGCATAACAGAATGGAGCACCTCACGCTGTAAGGGAGCTGAATTTCGACGTTCTATATTATTGCTTATGGGCTTTGTGCCACGTGATCTACGTTTTCTTGGGGGTTTTTCCCCCATTCCCCTGTGTCATGTGAGTTACGTATTTTTGGGACTCATCTCCCAAACCCCTTTCATGTAAACTTTAGTGTTCCCCTGGTTAGTAAGGACATCCTGGCATTTTTGTAATCATCAGGGCCCAGATTCTGATGACATAAAATTGTTTGAAAAATGTTCTATAAAATGATCCTAAATTTTAAAGAAAATGACTTAATAATTATAAAAATGACCTAAAAACTGATATTTTATTTATAAAAAATTATTAGGCCTATTGTGGACACAAAGTTATAGACTAATTTGTAGATAATTGTAAAAACTGTAAATAACTGTAATGTTGTGAATGTTCTTTTCTCACGGAAATTTATACCGGTACTGGCATTTTCTTTTGTGGTCTGCCTGATTAGGCTATATTGTGGTTTATTGAGGGTAAACAGTAGTTTGCATTCTGAAATCCAAGCAGGTTGCAGACTTTGGTGCCAAGTCAATAACAGTACTAATATAATACAAAATGTTGGCGTTTCTTTGATTCTCATTTCCGACTGAGACATGACAACACTTTAACGCGGAATTTTTCCTTCTTGCATTAAACAAACAACACTTCAAAGACAGCACCGCTAGCAATGAAAAAAGTTAATGCACTCAATATAAATACATGAAAATGACTAAATAATGAAGGAAACGACATGAAAATGACAAAATAATGACCTAAAATTGAAATAAATGCCCTAAAAATATAAAACTTCATAAAATGACAAAAATTGACCTAATAAAAATGCATTTATATAATCTAGAGACCATGATTAGGATTTATCTAGAAGTTGTCAATGTCTATGCAGCATCAATAAAAAGATGACATGTCATTAGAATCCGGGCCCTGGTAATCATCCTCTCATGTCATCTCATCTGGACAATGTAACTCCCAACTAGAGAAATGGGGCTAAGCCAGGAGGGAATACCACAAACACTACCAGTGGTAGTGGTGGCATTTGATGATTAATATTAGGGATGGGTCCTCGATACTTGCATGGCATCAGCATCGATCAATACTTCAGAAAACTCGCTTTGTACTTTTTCGATACTTAGGTAACTGCAATTTAAGGAAATGCGGTATCTCTTTCTGCTTTTAGTAGTCTACTAAATATAGTAAATGCCGTACTTGCATTTCTCCTTGAAATGGAGAAAACCACTCTGTGACTTTTGTCTAGTCACAAATAAAGACTTTCTGACTTAAAATCCAAACAGAATAGATTCTTAATTGTTTTGTTTCCTGTCAAACGTTTCAATAACAAGCAAGCTGACGGTCCAAACCCAATTGTAATTTTTGAACAAAAACTTGTAAGTGGACTGTTTCAAAAACTAATTTTAGTTTTAATGTAGAGTTTAAAAATAATTATAGGCTACTGATGATTTTAAATGTTGTCTCATTAAATATGCACACTTAATTAATTTAGTTGGTATTACACAGTTCTCTCAAAGGGAAAACCAAATATAAGGTGCATCATCGCATGAGACATATCCCGCCCTCAGTGAAGCACTTTCTTTTATACCACGAACTAGCGAATTCTTCGAGGATAAACAGGCTGACATACCGTTGGGTACAAGGCACTTACTCTCGCATTTTTAATATTTAGTACAAGGGAGCACTCTCACAGTTTTAATATTTGGTAGAAGGGGCACACTCGCATTTTTAATATCTGGTACGGTCGGGAGTGTCGGTGACAATATACAAGGATAGTTTGTCATCATGCTTTGCTGAGAAATAAAATGTGAATATCGAGTGGGCGGAGCTTAAAGTGCACCTTGTATTTTTTTTGTCTTTCGCCCTCTCAAATTTTAATTTTTAATCTACCTATGTATTGAAACTGGAAATGTTGAGGGTATCGAGTATTGAAAAAAATCATGTATCGGTATCGAGCATCGAGAAAAATCTGGTATCAACCCATCCTTAATTAAAATAAATGAAATATTGCTAATTACCTCTGAAGTACTACTTCTATGCAGATATGGGGTCCATACCTTGTCTTAAAAGTAAAATGCAGTCAAAAACCCTAAAGCAATTCGCGGGCAAAGAGGGTTAGTCCACTTTCTAGTTATTGAGAATTTGAGTGACTTAACACGCTTTACCTTCCCAACATAGCTTTAGAGATGGATAAACCCATGAGGCACACATCCATAACTACCGTACAATTTTGTATATGACTTACTGGACTTAACACAAATGTAGAGAACGTTTTTATATATGTAACTCTATGGACATATCTCAATTTTTGAGGATGGTGAATGGCGAATTGAGAATCTCCATTTTAGAAGAATATCTGTCTCTGCTTAGTGTAATAATACATGTTCTTTACTTTCCAGGCTAAGTCATCTAATGTGACAGCAGTGGAGATCCTTACTAGAGACGAAATGCCAATAGCATTCCATGACGACACAGTATACAGGTTAACAGAAGCTTCTGCCAAAATCAGTGATATGATGTGGGAAGAGTTGAAACAACTAAATGTATCCACTAGGGTAAGTAACACTAGACTGCATTATCTTGACGTATTAAAATGTTAGGTTAGAATTGTCGTACATCCTGTACATATAGGATTGTTTTGTATATCCAATATGGTAACACTAGACTCGCGTATAAGTATTAATACAGTAAAGATACTATGTGTTAAAAGTCCTAGGTAAAATACCATAGGCGCGGACCCATTTTTTAGAACTTAAGATTCTTTTCATAAAACACTTATATCACACAAATTTTGTTATAGATAAATGTGTGGAGAGGAGATGTTGTCTTGGCGAATGATTTGGACAGACCCACCCGCTTTAAATGCTACACTTTCTTTCATATCATGATCTGGCGAAAACTTCCTTGTTCTCCGCCATTTTTCTGTCCTCGTCCTCGTGATTGGACGTTGGAGGTGTGACTTCATATCCCTAAACAGGATATGATTGTGGGTGAACAGTTTGACAAACCTAAAAACGTACAAGCCACTAGCTGCTCGTAAGAAATGATGGTTGTGATAGAAACCTTGTGCTATTCATTATATTGCTCCTTAACTAACATAAACGTTCCTAACCTAACAAAACAGCGGAGCTTGGCTGGTGCGCGGCATAAAATCGTCTGCTGTCACTATATACAAGAAGAACAGTTGGTCACACTGCCTCACTCATACACAAAAAACATCACACAGTCCGTGGAAATGTGAATATCGCGCGAGCGGGTCCGCGTCATTGGGATTATTCCATGTATTAATACAGTAAAGAAACTATGTGTTAAAAGTCCTATGACAACATGTTAACTGGACGACACTAATGCTCCGTGTGGAGAGTAACTAAAACTACATTCTCATCATAGCTGGAAAATACATGACCACATCACAAAATATGTTATATTAAGAGAGAAAAATACACATTTTTCTTTATTGCAAATGTGAATTTTAAATTAAGAAATAATAAAACAGGTAGTAGGTATATTCTACAAAATTTGCCATATTCAAGTCCTTAATTTCACTGTTGTTTTATACAAATATAAAAGTTAAAATAGCATTGATTAATTTACACACAGTAACTAAAAAAGATGTCTTACAACGTTTCGGATTGTCCTTTGACCCTTCCTCAGGTGCCTCCTGAATCACAACTGTTGACAAGACTAGGAAACTTCCACTGGTAACTATCGATCATAAACATCGTACATCGAATATTTATTGACCCATTCATTTGGGACTCCAAATTCTACAATCCTTTTTCCCTCCTTGGGTGAGGCAATAAAGAAAAATAATGTGTATTTTTCTCTCTTAATATAACATATTTTGTGATGTGGTCATGTATTTTCCCAAGTAATTTGATATGATGAGAATGTAGTTTTACTTAATCTCCGCATGGAGCGCTAGTGTCGTCCAGCCAACATGTTGTCATAGGACTTTTAACACATAAGTTAGTTTCTTTACTGTATTAATACGTATACTGTGGTATACTCTGGTTATTCATTGCATGGCCAGGCGGCTTCCTTTCTTTAGGAGGAAAAGTTTGCCGACAGCTCAACCCATGTTCTTTAATTTTCCCGCACCAATCAGCTAGTTACCCCAGCCAATCAAATGTCCTGCGACAGATATGACAGCTACTCGTCAACTCCACGTGGAGTGGAACGCGAGGTTGCAAGATCTAGTTACAGTAAACGATAACACGTGTGAAGTGATTCAAGTGAGGGAAGGACTGAGGTCAGTGATAATAATGAGAGAATATTGCAATGTTGCTTTTGTTTTGGAAAGCGGAAACCAAGCCCGATATAGTCACAGAGATGCCAACTGCTACGGAATTTCCGTAGTTTCTACGATTTTCTTGACTGTGCTACGGCAATACGGAAATTGCACTAAATATTACGGATTTAACGAATCCCAATATCTATTTTTTAATTTTTTCGTTTTTAGTTTTTGACGTGAGTGTGTGTTAACCAAAGATGTTATATCTTACAGTTATATCATAATTATTGTAGTTATAACATCTTTGGTGTTAACATATTTCCAATTTTTTTATTATCACTGTAATGCCGCTGACGACTGCCGACGCCGTTGCTTGCTAGAAGTTTAATTGAGTGTTGCAGTGTAAGTAGCATATTGAGGAAATATGTCGTGTAAACATAAAACCAGTGACGAGTGTGATGGACAAAAACGAACTGCGACAAATCAGCAGTATCGAAAGCAGTATACGGAAGGCCTGTGCTTAGTGCATGTTGAAGTTTGAAATTGCATATACTGTATTAATTTGCCCGAGACGTCGAGTCTCCCACCATCCGATTAGACTCACACTACTGGTAACCACCTTTCAAGGTTGGCATCTCTGTAGTCAGATCAATTAACAGAAAGAAACACCGACTTAATGGTTTATCTCTTTGAAGCCGCCTGGCCATCCAATGAATAACTGGACTATAGTACAGTGCCAGGGTATAATGTTATTAACATAATTCAGTTGAAATATATTTTATTAATCATTTATTGCATATTGACTTATTTGTTAAATAGTCATTATAAATGGAACTTGTGACTTAGAACTCGCCTAGAGAAATAAGCAACTGGAGAACAGCTCATTGTACTTCAACAATTACCATATTTTCACTTATTTTTCCTTATCGTAGAAACATTTTAGGCTATATGCAATTTGTGTAGTGTTTAACAAAGTGAATTCAGTTCCGTATTCTGATTTCAGACAAATTATTCTAATTGAAGTAGGGGCAAGTTAGTACATTGCGACTCACCCTGCTCCCCTTCCCACTCGCCTGTCCGCGTCCCCGCAACGCATACCTTCATGCCTGTAGCCGTTGCTCAACGCCGGTAATGCATAATTGCAATTGATATGCCACCTAATATGTTACAATAAAGAAAGCCCCTTGCACCTCTACATAATATTCCACAATTATAAAAATGGCCCTTCCAACAAAATAGGCTATTTCACAATACAAAAAATACCCTTGTACCATACATAATATTTCATAATTATAAAAAACTCTGTATTATAACATAAAATGTGCCTTAATTGATCCAGGAAAATTCCCTTGTACCAACACTTGAGACGATTGCTACTTTGCAATTGAATTACTCCGCCCATATCATTATAATGAACAAAATAAGTTTATTATATAAACTTATTAATTAGAATAATAAGATAAATATTAATCAATTATGGCTTTGCATTACTAATAACATTATAGGAATAAGTAAAATTCAACTAAAATTATCTGAACAAGTTACAGCAGAAATGGAATAAGAACATAATATTTGCAATATTATATTCCGGCTGGACTTGTGTGAATATTGAAACGAGACGGATTTCCCGGAACGTAAGAATAGACTTAAGAACTAAACTAAAGGATCTCAGTGGGGTGTAGGAGACAGTCATTCATCACGAAACTCACTGCTATTGAACTAAAAACGCAGAGAAAGAAGAGCTTACTGACTCTATTGAAATTTAAAGGCTTAGTAAGTGGGAAAGTTCTTACTCTATAGCGCTTCGGGGAATCTAGCATCATTTCTTATTACTGACAGCGTGGCCAAGCACTGCCATCCACGTGTATTAGCGTCTATGCTGGGTAAGGAGCATTAGCCAATGAAATAAGGGTTTGTGTCCGAAGATTCGGAAACACAATGTAATTTGATGTAAACATAGCTATTAGAGGTTAAAAGAAATACAAGGCGTATTGGACTTTGAACGATGAGAAGTGGGGACACGCAGTAAATGGTATCGACACTCTCTCGTCTACGCTCTGGGTGAGCGGGGCGATCTTCTCAGCATCCAACTTCCGACTTAGTAGAAGTCGGGAAGCTATTAATATTCTTCGGTCAGTAAATGATTTAAGTATCATTTACTGCAGTATTATTTAAATCTACGAATATATTTAGGTTTGAGGTACGGCTTAATTATAGCTGAGTACCAACTTAAATTCAGTGTGTATCAAACTGGGTCATTCCAAATCAAATCATCCAGAGAAAACAACATTTTGCACCCCACCCCCTCAGATTTTCTTGAAATTTTTTTTACATCATCTATGGACAAATATAACAACCCGTATTTTTCATTTTGTGCAAATTCACTTTAGTTTTTTTTTTTATGATTTTTTAAAAAATTGCGTGTTTTTAGACAATTTGTTGCTAGGAGTGCAGGTTGAAAGTGGCACGTTTTGGTAAAAAATTATTTGTAAAGTTGTTACTTAATATTAAGTCATGAAACCCAACTGTTCTTACTTAAAATTTCACCAGGATTCCAAATATCTTATTGAAAATAACATTTGACTCACATAAAACTTTGTTTTTACTCTTCAAAGTTGGTGCTTCTGAAGTTTTTTCTTCCATGCAGTCATATAAGTAGAAGTTCATAACTTTTTTCTGCCTGGTGGTATCAGGCTGAAAAGGGTCTCATTTGAAAGAGGATGAAACGTACTACAATAGTATCAAATAAAATTCATGTGTATTTGATGTTATCATGTTATAAAAAAAAGAACAAGTTTTATGGATGAAAATTTCCATTTTAGCATTAACTGTTATCATAGCAAAAGTTAGATTAGTGATATTAATTTTATACAGCAATTAACATATAGATTTGTTCACTCTAATAGACCTAAAAAATGAATCACAAATTTTGTTTTGAAATCTAGGGTATTGTTAAGAATTTTTTTAGGTGACAGTCAGGTGAAAAGTAGATCTGTAATATGCTAAAACATAATAATGTAAGACATATTTTTTGTTTGAATGAAATTTAACTTTTACATGTAATGAAAGATTTTATTTTATGACTCTTTAAAAACCCAAAAATGAAATGATGTAATAATAAAAATTATTACAGTAATTAAAATATTTTATTAATCCAACAAAATTGGCATCAGATCATTTAAACATGATTGACCACAGGGTCCTGAATAAAATTAGTGCATGCCTCAACAGTTACAATACAAACAAATATAAATAGACACATAACATTAACATAAACAATGATTTTAACTGTTCACTTCTCTTGGAGACACAAGACCATTAAGTATAATATAAATGTCTGTGGAGAATACAAAGGGAGTCCTTTATTACTCCCAACAGGATGGTAGGTTTAACATTATCATAATACAGTGAGTCCCACGCAAGAGTTGGCCAACGACGCGGGTTCCTGCGGCGCGGCGTGTACAGCTCCAACTCCCGAGCGATCGAGTGAAATATCTACGCTAATAAAGCCGCGATGGGTATAATGATTCAGGTTCTCACATTTACAGTTAAAATTACAATGAAAATAAACACGTACCTCATCACAAGAGATGTTGGAATTGTTCTCCTCTTGCATCCACACAATACTGGCACATTTTTAGAAAATTTTCTTTCACGCGCATAAGTTCAGCTTCCGAGATAAAGTTAATTTCTCTTGTGATTTTGTCTTTAAGTTCTTCTAATGTATGGGAAATTGACCTATACACTTTATTTTTCAAGTTTCCCCATAAATAATATTCACATAGCCTACTGTTAGAAGAAATTAAAGACAATATCGCATAGGCCTATCACAAGAGAAATGAACTCTGTCTCGGAAGCTGAACTTATGCGCGTGAAAGAAAATTTTCTAAAAAGGTGCCAGTATTGTGTGGATGCAAGAGGAGAACATTTCCAACATCTCGTGTGATGAGGTACGTGTTTATTTTCATTGTAATTTTACTTTAAATGTGAGAACCTGAATCATTACACCCATCGCGGCTTTATTATCATAGATATTTCACTCGATCACTCGGGAGTTGGAGCTGTGCCCGCCGTGCCGCAGGAACCCGCGTCATTGGCCAACTCTTGCGGGGGACTCACTGTAGTAAATCATGTGACTCACAGACAAGAGACCAAACAAAAGAACTTGTCAGTACAGGTCAAGAGGAACATTGGCTTCTCTTACCTCAGTTAGTTTTGAAACTCTGTTGTGACAGTTCATCTTAGTTCATTATTAACAAGTATGCTAATTGTGAACAGTAGTTTTGTGAAATAGTTTTTCTAATAAGTTAGAAAATGTGAGTTTTGGATTTAGTTTTTTGTGCAGTGAGTAAATTAGAATTGTTGATGAATTACAATATAGGCTAATTTAGGTAGACTACTTGCTGTAAAAATGAGTTCAGATGAAGAGTTGATGTTATCACCTAAAGAACAGTGCAGTGTGGGACTGATAACTAATTCCCAATGTCATAGTAAATATTTTACAGATAAGGAAGAAAATCTGATGGTTTCAAATTTACCTGATCAAGTACAGGAAATTCTTAGTTGGAGGATAGCAAGAACATTGACTCCTACTTCTAATGTATGTTTGCACCACTTTCTATACTATACAGAGTATTATGAAAATAAACAAATGAAGTGTTGTGACCCAAACAAAGTCCACAAAAAAGTAATTAAAGCAGGGTTAAGACTGATTGCATTAAAATTTGCTAAAGAAGTAAAAAGCAAAAAAGGTATCGTATTAATTCCAGGCAAAAAGATTTGTGACAACTGCAGAAAAAAAGTTGTTTTGCATGATGATGATGAAGAAGAAGACAACGACCAGAAAAGTGTTTGTAGTCAGTCTTATGAAGGAGAATTTAGTGGCAGTAGTGTTTTAACACCTGCGAAGAAATCTAAAAAAATTTATACACCTTCAAAAGTTTTAGAAAAGTATGAATTAGACTCAAGTATGGCAACAATAGGAGTTTCACCAATAAAAGTTAAATCTTTAGCATCAGGATCAAAGGTAAAATATGCCAAACGAAAAATAAATGAAATTAAAAATAAAATGCAAACAAAGGTTGCACGTGTTTTGAGGCTACCAGAAAATGAACTACAATCTGATTCTTCAATTTCATCAACAGAATCTATATCTCCAGTAGCACAAAAGGCCCAAGATTTGGACCACCTAGTCAATGCCATCACAAACCTTTTTTTGGCCAGAACACAAAAATACTGGAAGAGAGGATAAGTTCTGGGTCCCTTTTACAGACATAATTTGCTCCATAGATATAGGCCTACCAGAATTAAGTTCTCAAGTAGGACGAATGATGTTCAGTCTTTCAAAAAAAAGTGAAAAAAAAACATTAATGCTGCCTGGCCAAGGAAAGATTAGGCCAAACACATTGGTAAGTCATAAAATTGCATTATCTTTAAGCACACCCAAGCTATCTTTCTTTTTAATCCTACCTAAAAATCTTAAATATTAGGCTATCCTTGATATCAAATTGAATTTATGACTAGTATTTTTAAGCCTAATATAGTGTACAAGCTGTATTAATTGTTGTATAAAATCAATATAACTAATCAACCTTTTGCATTGATAACAGTTTAACGCTAAAATGGAAATTTTCATCTATAATACTTTTTCTTTTTTTATAGCATGATAACATCAAATACCCATGAATTTTATTTAATACTATTGTAGTACATTTCATCCTCTTTCAAATGAGACCTCTTTCAGCCTGATACCACCAGGCAGAAAAAAGTTATGAACTTCTACTTATATGACTGCACGGAAGAAAAAACTTCAGAAGCACCAACTTTGAAGAGTAAAAACAAAGTTTTATGTGAGTCAAATGTTATTTTCAATAAGATATTTGGAATCCTGGTGAAATTTTAAGTAAGAACAGTTGGGTTTCATGACTTAATATTAAGTAACAACTTTACAAATAATTTTTTACCAAAACGTGCCACTTTCAACCTGCACTCCTAGCAACAAATTGTCTAAAAACACGCAATTCTTAAAAAAATCATAAAAAAAAAACTAAAGTGAATTTGCACAAAATGAAAAATACGGGTTGTTATATTTGTCCATAGATGCTGTAAAAAAATTTTCATGAAAATCCGAGGGGGTGGGGTTGCACACCCCTGGATGATTTGACTTGGACTGACCCAACTGTAAGTACCAGTGAATCAACGACTTTACGAGGTATTCTAGTGAATACACGAGATTAGGGAGAAAGACACCTTAGTAACGAGATCCACTCATCTGAAGTCAAAGTTCACATACGACGAATATTCTGCAAAAGCCTACTAACTGTTCTATAATTATAGTAAAATAAACAACACTCTTACCAGTTAACCAGTGAGTTTTGATTGCATCAGAATATAAAGTAGACTGTTTCTAAGAACTATAACTACCCAGATTTTGCCCCCCAGATACTGAAGATAATCTCTGCTCTGACTGTAGCGACACCGTGGCTGTAATTGGTTTCGTAACCCGCGAACCGTTACATACGTGGCTTACCCAATCTGTGGGGCTTGAAAAGGCTCGAAGCTAAATTGTGTTGACTCAGAATATTTTAAATTAAAACAATAACTGTTACACACATCATTAAGTAGAGACTACAGACATTGCAACGATTAACGGGATAGATAAATTCAAGATCCGAGTAAGAAGAATCAGGAGTGGGCAGACCGAAGATAGAATACCGGAGCAGCAGTAAAAAGCCTTGTAAAAATATAGTTTATAAGAGGGTATTATTGCTAGCTATAAGAGGGTATTATATGTATTTGTGTTCTGTGAAGGGTATGATTTATATGTATGCAAAGGTGAGTGAGCATGATTTTTATACATTGAGTGATCCCAGTGCAATAAATAAAGCTAGGGTTGTGTAGAAATGATGACGTTAAGGAACGGAAAAGCCGTAATTTCAAATATGGAAACCGAGGAAATGTATAACGGTCAAGATGTGCTAACTAATAGCGAGATAGATCTAATCCAAGGGAACGAAATTGTAGTAGGTAACCAGGAAATTAATAGTGATGAATCTGAAATGCTAGTAGCTAACGAAAGCCTAGTAATTAATCAGGAGACTAGTGAGGAGAGGGAACCAGAGATTGTATTAGTTCAGGAAGATAGGCCTTGTGAAAATACAATGTCAAACCAAGTAGATGAGGGACCGCCTTCATGGATGAAGCACTTCATAATTGATATGCAAAAACAGAATCAAAGAATCGCGGAGGAAAATAGTAGGAGATTAGCTGAAAAGTTAGAAGAAAATAGCAGTAAATTAGCTGAAAAGATGGATAGGAATACAAAAGACAGTAAAGAGGAAAATAGAAAATTATCTGAAGAATTAGGGGAAAAATTGGATAGGAGTACCAGTGAGCTGAGATTAGTTATTGATCAATTATCTGATAAGTCAAAGAAAAACGAGGATAGGGTAAATAAACTCTCAGACGAATGTAAAGCAACAACTGTAAAATTAACTAAAAGGATCGACCACGTGCAAAACAAAGTCGAGGAAAATAGAAAACAGTTGGAACAGAAAATAGAGCAGGATATAAGAACTCAGAATAAAAACTTGGAGGATAAATTAGTTCAAGCTTTGTCAGTGGATATGGGGGTAATAAGTACTAATATTCAAGGGCAGGTTAATGACGTTGAAACTAAACTAAACAAAATGGTTGCAGTACAGAATAATGTGACTAAAGAGGTTAATGATCATGCTGATAAAATAAGTAGGATGAGTAATGACTAGGGTTCGGATGTTTATGACCTAAAAAACTGGAAAATATGACCTTAAATATGCCCTTAAAAATGACTAAATATGACCCAAAAATCGTAAATATGACCTAATAAAAGAAAGTATTTTCTAATAATAAATGTTCCACTTTTAAACGTTTAATGAAACTAAATTACTACATCGCATGAATGCAATCAGGATCGTGTTTTTAAGAATTTCACATATTATTCACAGTTTTGCTTGTAATGGACATCTAATTTTAAAGCATTTGCTTCTGTGTGATTGCTTCACCACTTCAATATAATATTTTGTAGTCCATGCGTGTCCCTATAAAACGTGAAAAATTGCATTAATTTAAAAATTAAATTTCTATTAATTGGGCATAAACATTAAATTAATTAAATAAATTTCAAAGTAGGCTAATACGTACCAGTTTTCAGTCTCCATTTTTGTCTGCATTACACTATACAACCACGTGCATTTTAAGATTATCGAATAGAAATCTTCTCCTGTTGTCACTTAATATCGTCTTAAACCGCGAGAAGCTCCTTTCGACGTTACAGGATGTCACAGGTGCATATTTGAAGAACGTCATTAAATCGTTTTGCAGCCGTCACTTTAATTTCACACACTTTGCAATACAAAATTTTCCCGTCGGTGCAGAAGTGGTTTTCTCCAAACTCCAAAACTTTTTAGTTTTACACTTTCAGAACACTTATTTTTCGGCATTTTTATGTTACCCGATACCACTGCAAGTGTGAACTGAAAATCTTTTAAAACTGTCTCTATTGAAAGTTGTTAACAACAAGGAGGAAGGCGGTAAAACCCCGTGCATTGTGCTTCAACTACCTGCACTTGTTACTTACTGTCCCTTCACATTCCAGTTACAGTCAAACCAAAATATTAGTAACTCTTTCTCGAAAAAATTTTAACTCTACGATTTAGTGCCTACAGTATACTGTGCAATTGTGGTCTTTTACCGAATTTATTACTGAAATATGACGTTAAATTAAAAAATGACCGAAATATGACCAAAACTATAAAAATGTCCAAAATATGACCTGTGCAATTGTGCTCTTTTACCGAATTTATGACTTAAATATGACATTAAATTAAAAAATGACCGAAATATGACCTAAACTATAAAAATGTCCAAAATATGACTTTATATGCAAAATAAAAACGGTCCAATTAGGATAACAAAAGTGCAATTCCTGTTCAATTTCAGTTTGCGGCAAGATTAGACGTCAGGATAAAAATATGATATGTCATGAACATCCGAACCCTAGTAATGACATTGAACTTAAACTAAACAAAATAGTTGCAATACAGAATAATGTGACTAAAGAGGTTAATGATCATGCTGATAAACTAAGTAGGATGAGTAATGACATTTCTTGTACCGGAATTCAGGCTAATGGTAGAGGGGTTTGTTCACAATTAATTCATTGTTCGAATGGGGAAAATACCCACCCACACGGAAGTCAAGATGGTGAACCGAGGACTCCGAGCATAAGCCTAGAATCAGAAAATTCGCGAGGTGACCTAGGCCTACACGACAATGTTGTTATCCCAGTAACTGGTTATAATAATACTCATGTAAATAAAATCGCGGACTTAGATTGGCCTTTGCCTTATTATAATGATGAGAAAAATGCTAATCCTCATGAATTTATAAGGGAGCTAGAGACATACTTTAAAGTTAAAGGCATTCGAGAAGAATTTAAGATACTAGTTGTTCAGAGATCGCTTGGAGGTAGTTGCAAAGACTGGATGCCGGTGGTAATGAGGGAAGGAACTGGGTACCAAGAATTCAAAAAGTTATTTATGGATAAATATTGGAGCGATTCGCGTCAGAGTGAAGCTAGGACTGAACTATATTCAGGGCACTATAATGAGCAAGGGAAAATGACGAGTACTGAACATTTCGTAAGACTCATAAAATTAGCCAAGTCGCTAAACATAGTTTCCGAAAAAGAGGTCATCCAAATTTCAATGAAACACTTCGGTCCAGATATTCATAAATTGTTAACTGTGGCAAGACCACAATCTTACTCGCAGATGCTTAGCTTGTTAACTGAATTTGAGGAAGGCGAGAGAGCCATAAAGAAATTCCATAGTTATCAGCGGTACCATAATACTCAAAATCGTGGAGGAAATCAAGCACAGTACGCAGGCGCCAGCCGAAATAATGAGAATTATAATGACAGTAATGGTAGGCCTACACAAGGTTATCAGGATGCCAGGGGGAATAAGCCGTGGACTAATAACGGAAGAAATCAGAATAATTCTAATTACGGAAATGGAAGGAATGAGAGGGTAAATAATAATAGTTACAGAGAAAACCAGAATAATAATAATGGTTTACGTAACGCCAACAATAATCACAATGATGACAGAAATAGGTCACGACCTCAAAGCGTGGGAATAAATCACATAGCCTTCCAGGAACAAGAGAGAGGAAATGTAGATCAAGTATACCGATATGGACAGTTACAAGACGGTCGGTACATTCCTCATCAAAATAACGGGACGGATAATTGTAGCCACGTGCCGGATTCACAACAAAGATTAGATCCTAGTGTGAATGCATTTCATCACTCTCAAGCCGACACAGCAGGTGTAGGAAATGACAGATGTCAGCCAGAGGCTTTAAACTTAGTAGAGATGCGATAATAGGTCATATCTCATCTAACTCGTGCCCAGTGACCTCAGGGGACACTCTCCAAACAAACAGAAATAATATAAATACGGTAGAAGTGTCTTATGATTTGAATAAAAAGTCAAACCAACAAATTTTATGTCCACCGCAGATTAAAGCAAATATAGGAAATTTAAAGGTACCAGTTCACGTAGATGGAAGTAAAAGTACTGAAATTCCGTTTCTCACGACTCATGCAACAGATCATCATACATGCTCCGAACGGGACTTAGCTATCCAAGACGAATACTCTATTATTGAAAGTTTATCAACTGTGCAATTAGATAATGAGGGGGAGGAATTTTCAATTATGCAGAATGTAGGCCTATCGAGCCCAAGCAATAATATTGAGAATCAGAATGGCGGAACGCCAGATCAGTATCAGAAACGCACGGAAATTGATGAATTTAATAATACATTTGTAGAGAAAGTATACGAAGTAGGAGCGAGTTATGAGATAAACATGTGTGAGACAGATGTCCGTGATCAGGGAAATTATAGTGAGGAGAATGGAGAAGAAGGTACTGAAAAATTGCGAGAATCTGAGATCTTAGAAATTTTAAGGAGTAAATTGGACGGCACCACGCCTATTAAGGATCCACAAAAGAAACCTAAACATCTCTACCACAAACATAAAAAGAAAAAGAAAAAGAGGGAAAAGAATCTGTCGAATGCAGTAAATAAAAGAATGTCTCGCCTCGAGTTAATTTATAGAGGACCGTTTATAGTGACTAACATTTTTAATGGTATTTGCTATGAAGTGACAGATCCTAAAACTAATAAAGTAGTGGGACGGTACAATCTTTCATTTGTGAGGCCATACAAAGAATAACCAGTTAAATAGGTGAAACAACATTGGAATAGGCTTGAGTCATTTCACTAGAATTAAGGCACTGAAACTGAGGGTATTATTATTGTAAGTATACATGTCCGCGGAGCAAATATGAAGCGAAATGTAGGCTTGCAGTTTAACCTCAAAAATGTGAAATTCTTGGGACGTGCATAAAATATATCCTATGCCGATTATATTGTTGTTATTTAATTGTAATATGGACCTCGACACTTAAATCCGTCGATCTTTTATTGTTGTTATCTCTTTTTAATCTGGACGTTGTACCAAATATATCCGGTCGCGCTTTTATCTAGGTTAGAATATATTTAGTAAGTGTTTTCAAGTGTTTGTATTCATAGGGTAAATTAGGTTTTGTATTAATGTTTCATTATTACCTGATGAGGTGAGGTATCTGTGGTCATGATCTAAGATAGCCTACCGTGTGCGAAGGGTGTGGTGTGTGAGAGAGTAAGAAAATATTGTAGTATGTGAAGTGTGAATGAAGCAGTTGTGCCAGGTATAGGAAATGTCATTCACTCATCAAAACAAATAATAGTACTGTGAGGAGGTTGGAAGATATTCCATGTTATAGAATACGAGTTAGCACGAAGGTCATTGTACTGGGATTCACAACAAACTCTGCTCACTTACGTCACACTAAGCACTTCATGTCAGGAGTAAAACAGAATTACTCCGTAAATTTGAAATTTTGAATACAAAACATAAATTTTCGTAGAATTCTCTTGGGCATGTGAGACGATTGCTACTTTGCAATTGAATTACTCCGCCCATATCATTATAATGAACAAAATAAGTTTATTATATAAACTTATTAATTAGAATAATAAGATAAATATTAATCAATTATGGCTTTGCATTACTAATAACATTATAGGAATAAGTAAAATTCAACTAAAATTATCTGAACAAGTTACAGCAGAAATGGAATAAGAACATAATATTTGCAATATTATATTCCGGCTGGACTTGTGTGAATATTGAAACGAGACGGATTTCCCGGAACGTAAGAATAGACTTAAGAACTAAACTAAAGGATCTCAGTGGGGTGTAGGAGACAGTCATTCATCACGAAACTCACTGCTATTGAACTAAAAACGCAGAGAAAGAAGAGCTTACTGACTCTATTGAAATTTAAAGGCTTAGTAAGTGGGAAAGTTCTTACTCTATAGCGCTTCGGGGAATCTAGCATCATTTCTTATTACTGACAGCGTGGCCAAGCACTGCCATCCACGTGTATTAGCGTCTATGCTGGGTAAGGAGCATTAGCCAATGAAATAAGGGTTTGTGTCCGAAGATTCGGAAACACAATGTAATTTGATGTAAACATAGCTATTAGAGGTTAAAAGAAATACAAGGCGTATTGGACTTTGAACGATGAGAAGTGGGGACACGCAGTAAATGGTATCGACACTCTCTCGTCTACGCTCTGGGTGAGCGGGGCGATCTTCTCAGCATCCAACTTCCGACTTAGTAGAAGTCGGGAAGCTATTAATATTCTTCGGTCAGTAAATGATTTAAGTATCATTTACTGCAGTATTATTTAAATCTACGAATATATTTAGGTTTGAGGTACGGCTTAATTATAGCTGAGTACCAACTTAAATTCAGTGTGTATCAAACTGTAAGTACCAGTGAATCAACGACTTTACAAGGTATTCTAGTGAATACACGAGATTAGGGAGAAAGACACCTTAGTAACGAGATCCACTCATCTGAAGTCAAAGTTCACATACGACGAATATTCTGCAAAAGCCTACTAACTGTTCTATAATTATAGTAAAATAAACAACACTCTTACCAGTTAACCAGTGAGTTTTGATTGCATCAGAATATAAAGTAGACTGTTTCTAAGAACTATAACTACCCAGATAGATATATAAGCATTCATGAACCACAGATTATTGTCTCCGTTGGACATTACATGAGAATATTATAGGAGAAAAATTCCTCCGACACTGCGACTTGAACCCAGGACCTTTGGCTATTCGCGCCAATGCTCTACCAACTGAGCTAAGCCGGAGCTCAATTCACAGCGCCAGATGGAACCTCCCTCCTATGACTGATTGCCCTAATGGTCTACCTCACAGACAGACAAGTTATGTCATATGCAGTACAGTGAGGCACACTAATTAGTGATTTTTGTGACCGGGCTGGTCACAAAAATCACTAATTAGTGTGCCTCACTGTACTGCATATGACATAACTTGTCTGTCTGTGAGGTAGACCATTAGGGCAATCAGTCATAGGAGGGAGGTTCCATCTGGCGCTGTGAATTGAGCTCCGGCTTAGCTCAGTTGGTAGAGCATTGGCGCGAATAGCCAAAGGTCCTGGGTTCAAGTCGCAGTGTCGGAGGAATTTTTCTCCTATAATATTCTCATATAACTACCCAGATTTTGCCCCCCAGATACTGAAGATAATCTCTGCTCTGACTGTAGCGACACCGTGGCTGTAATTGGTTTCGTAACCCGCGAACCGTTACACACTACTTATAAAAACCGATTCTTGCGTTAAAACTCATGAAATCCCCCTAACTCTAATATACGAAAGCTTCCTTCAGTGCTCAACATTCACTCGTGGCGTAGTGGTCAAGACTCCTAGCTATAATGCTAGGGGTCCCGGGTTCGAATCCCGGTCGATCCAAAATTTACTATTAGGAATAGGTCTCAAATAGGTAGGTAGTGTGAAGAGGAGGAAGAGAGGAAGGAGACGGGAAAGGAAGAGAAGAAGATAATAAAGAAGAGATAAATTATTTTTTCTGTTTCATCAGTTGCTTAAGAGATGGTGCTACCATCACTACTAGTAGTTCAAATGCCGCCGCTAGGGGAGGGATTGTGAGTAGGAGTGGGGGACTCGGGTGAGTCGCCATGTACCAATTTCCCGAAGTAGGTTCTGCTGCATGCCGCAATTAATGAATTGGCGCCTTTCCTCCCCTAACTAATGAATTTTCAGAAGATGGAGATGTTGATGCTTATCTATGACTAGCAGGTGCCTGCAGCTTCACCCTCGATAATTATTTCAAAAATTAAAAATTAAGAGCACAGCAGTTAAATCATTATATTTATTAACACTTACATCACGTTGACTACATACCATGATTAGAAAGCGTCACCTGGTAAAAGCGACCTCAGATTCCAGTTACTTGGCCCAGAAAACCCCTGTGTAGTTACTTTTGTTCAAATCAAACAATGTTTTACCATGTTTAGGTCTACTATATTATTTATTTATTTTTTAAACTATTATTGTGCTCATTAAACATTTATTTATGATTTACCCTTTGATTTAGTGATATTTCCATATAATCAGAGTTTTTTGTAATTTGAGGTAGCCTCAGCCCCAATTAGCTTGAATTATTGGGGCTCTACTTTACCTACGTTATCGTAATCTGCCCACGAACATGAATTTTCAAAGGTACTCTAGGCTAAATCTCTCTATATATATAAGAGGCTTTGTCCTGACTGACTGACTTAGTGACAAAGAATCAACGCAGATCCTAAACTATAATAGATAGGGACTTTTGACAGTACCTTCGTTTCATAATGTAAGTGCTCACTAAGAACGGATTTTGCATAATTTTCATTTTAAAATGCCAAAAATCAAATGTTTTTGAGAATACTTGATCCCTTTTTACACAGAATTATCGAATCCAAATCACAGAACATATTGTTGCCAGTGGTATCAGATGGGTTTGGAAATAAATGAAATGGGACTTTGAGAAATTAGAGAAGCTATCAATATAATTCATGTTATAAACAAATATTAAAGAATGAAATCCATGAAAATAATGCAGTCACATAACTTTCTCTACCCTGGACATAGAGAAAACAATACAAGATACGGTAATGTGTATATTATTATATCGCAAATTTTTGGAGAGAGAAGTATGAAAGTGATATTGCATTTCTGATTAATTTCATCCCCAAAACGGTTTTATGGTAACATGAGAGTGAGAAATAAAGTATTCCGCAAAGACAATACAATTTTATGCTACCGGAAATTGTTTCTTCTGATTTGAACCCCTACCAGGCTTGCTGTGTACAAGCAATGGTATGCAAAATTCTACATCATCTATAAGCCATAAAAAGCTATACCAAGCGTTTTCTGAGGGAATAGCTTAAGTGTGATAAATCGTTCTTCCTATTTCAAATTCGAAATACCTATATAATGACCTAGAATTTAAAAATCTAAAGTCCTTCATAAGATAATTTCCAATTACAAAATAAAAAACCCGGGTGATGCCGGGCCTTTTAAGCTAGTGTATATGCTGAAAGTTTCTATATAAAAAGAATACTAAATACCAGTACAAATTTGTTATTATTAACATGATTTGTTGTTGTTATTAACATGATTTTTGTTGCAGGGCTGTTGTCAACATGGTGGATTCACTTACCTTGAGCATCTCTTTCTCATCTCCTCCCATCCATTTTATAATAAAAAATCCTCACTTCAACTTCTTTTCTAAAAATAGGGGAAAAGGGTAAGTGAATTGATCTGTTCTGCGCCTGTTCCTTCACGGATTTTTCTGCTTTGTGTTGAAAACATTGGGTCTTATTAGAAACATCTTGCTGCTCTATTTCTGTCATCAGTTCTAAGGTAAACTAATCATAAAGACAAAAAGTAATGAATTATGTGTTATCTATTCATTTTGAGAATGCAGGTGTATATAAACATTGCACTGGTATCAGGTGGCCATATGTTACGTCAGTCATCTTATTTCCCGCGAAGAACAAAAAAATTTTAGTATGCTGTTGTTTGCGTTAAAAACAAAGACATGCTTATTTGCTTATTTTGTTGTTCAGGCTGAAAATGACTGCTACATGAATACTGTTATATACAGAAGGTACAGTGAGTCCCACGCATGAGTTGGCCAATGACGCGGGTTTCTGCATCACGGCTTGCGCCAGCTCCAACTCCCGAGCGATCGGGTGAAATATCTGCGCTAATAATGCCACGTTTGGTATAATGATTCAGGTTCTCACATTTACAGTTAAAATTACAATGAAAATAACCACGTACCTCATCACAAGAGATGTTGGAAATGTCCTCCTCTTGCATCCACACAACATTGGCACCTTTTTAGGAAATTTTCTTTCACGTGCATAAGTTCAGCTTCCGAGAAAGAGTTAATTTCTCTTGTGATGGCCTATGTGATATTGTCTTTAAGTTCTTCTAACAGTAAGTAAATATTATTTATGGGGAAACTTGAAAAAGAAAGTATATAGGTCAATTTGCCATACATAAGAAGAACGCATTGTACGAAAATCTCTTCTGTACAGGTGGCAGCGGGTAAATTCTAACAACTGATCCTCATTTTACGATTGTGACAAGTGCAGTAATGTATATCTGTGTTAAAATGTGTAATTCTCTTATTTACAGCACCTTGTCTATAACTATGGTATTCCGGCAATATTTACCATAATTTTAATTTTTTTAGTCTACTTCAGACCATTAGACACACCCAACTTTTAAGGCTCTGTTTTCAAGGTAAAAAGGTGCGAAATTGGTCCGTAAAATACGGTAATTCTGTGTACCATAGGCCTATATCTGTGTTTTATCATGATTACTGATTAATGGTGACTTCAATAAATATAATATTCTGCATTGCAATTGAGATATTTCAGAAAATTGGCAACTTAATGCTTTTATAAGAGACTATTTTACGATTTTTAGAACCTATTTTCCAATTTTTAGAGCCTATTTTAGGTACCTAAAACAGCATTTTTAGCGACCTAAAAGTCCGAAGTCCGAAGTCCATAAATTATAAATGCCACATTTTGCCGTACAATAAATAAATTTGTAATAAGTTTATATTGTTATGTTAATAATTTTCGTCACATATTAAGAGCTTTTATGGTTATAAAAATTAGATCTAGTACTGCACTATATTGTCTTGTAGCATGACGTGTGCTGCGGTTCAAATCACATGCATTTGTTCACACAGGCTTGCATTCTCATAATGAATAGATAATAGATAATTATCTTGAAAACACATTTATTATGACTAAAGACAGGATTTTCATGCACTATCAAATATTAAAATACCGGTATGCATTCATTTAATGTGAAATCTTAAAGTATACATGCATTCATGTATTATCAAGTTACCAAATGTGCATTATGAAAATATTGCAAGCAGTGGCATAACCAGAAAATAATTTTGGGGAGGGGTCTCACCCCTGGAAAATATTTAATATTGAACTAATGAAAATCACATTTTATTCGATTTTAGCACTGAAAAATTAGCAAATTTGTTTATTATACTCTATAAGACATGCTAACGTAAACAAGAAATCGCTACTTAAGTTATAACACTTATTACTATTTATAATAAAAGTTAAATAACACATGCAACACTTTTTGTTTGGTGTCTCAGATGTTTTACCGGATTTTGGCTATACTTAGTGTGCTTATTCCAAATATGTAAACAGTTTTTCTCTACCAGCTCTACTATTATATAGAGTGCCATTAACTTATAACCTATTTGTGAAACAAAATCTTGCTTGATAATATAAGTTTGGACCCATAGAACAAAAACTGTATGAAGTACAGAAAAACTAAAAGCTGGATTATTTTTTGGCCCTCAAATTGACAGCTCAAAGTCATAAACGACCGTACAATATGTGTTAATATCAATTTTTTGACAGACCCCATGTTATATTCTTATTGTAATGTTAGTGTGTTGCTTTTTTCTTCACTTGATCAAGAAGCTACAAATAGGCACTGTTTTTTTATTTATATCAAATGTAAAATGGGATAATATGCATAATGGTAATACCATATCTCACATAGGGCAAAACTAATGGCACATTTGGCATCAGCTACCTAAATATATCCAAGAATAGGTATAAATTCTAAGGCACCAAAATGGCTGTTGGTCTGTGTAATAGGCCCACATTTACAATTCAGTATTTTATTATTAAATAAAATAATTAAATATTTAACGAAATAGAGCTTAGATAACTTAAACAGAATTTTAGTTTTTGATTTCAGGGAGGTCCCTGCCCTTCGCCACTGATTGCAAGTATGCAACATCAAAATTCAAACTTACATTTTATTTTCGAATGGCACATTGTTCTACTAACAGGCTTTTCAAGTTCATGCTTTCATCTGTCAAAACGATTTCTTCTTCTTCTGTAGGCTCTACGACTCCCATTGGAATGTCTTGGCCTTCTCAACAAGTTCGCCCCATTTCTTCCTGTCTTGTACCATCAGTTTCCAGTTCGAGACTCCCATTTCCTCCATATCATCGTTTAAGTCATCTTCCCATCGATCCTTAGGTCTACCTCTAGGTCTTGTTCCCTGTGGTTTCCAATTTAAGATATCATACGGTAATCTTCCTTTGGGCATTCTTAGTGTATGTCCTAGCCATTGTATTCTTTTAGATTTGATGAGGCTAACAATATTTACTTTATTGTTTATGAGGTGTAATTCATTATTTCTTCTTAATCTCCAAGTTCCACTTTCTTTAATTGGTCCTAGTATTCTTCTATATATTTTCCTTTCAAATATTTGTAATCTTAATTTGTCTGCTTCTTTTAGTACCCAGGTTTCTGAGCCATAGCATACAACTGGTCTTATTATTGTTGTGTACAGTTTAAATTTGACGTTTCTTGAAATTAACTTACTCTTAAATATATCTAAGTTAGCAAAATATGCTTTATTTCCTTGTGATATTCTTGATTTAATTTCTTCTTCCACACTATTATCATCATTTAGTATTGTTCCTAGGTACTTAAAGGAGTTAATTTGTTCAACTCTGTCACCATTTATTGTTAGATCATCTAAATTTGTTTTATTTCTCATACATCTTAGGTATTTCGTTTTATTTAAATTGATTACCAGCCCATATTTTATACTTTCATTCTTTAGCTTGTCAAAAGTTTCCAGTAAGGAATTTTTGGTTCTTGCTGTTATTATTACGTCGTCTGCATAAGCAAGGCATTGTGTTAATCTTGTTGAGATATTTCCTCTCAGATCTAGTTGTTTTAATATCATATCTATTACCACGCAGAATAATGTGGCAGATAACGGGTCTCCTTGTTTAACCCCTGAGTTTATTTCTATCGTGTCGCTAAAAGCGTTGCCACATTTTATTCTTACTTTGGTATCAGTTAACGTTAAACCTATTAGCTTTATTAATTTGTGATGAACCTCATACTCTTTCAGACATTCAATTATTTTCTTTCGATATACTGAATCGAAGGCTTGGGAAAAATCAATAAAAATGTTATGTAAATTGATGTTGAACTCGTAACATTTCTCGAAGATCTGTTTCATTACGAAAATATTGTCTATTGTTGATCTGTTTGGTCTAAATCCCACTTGGGCCTCGTTCAGTTTCCCATCTAATATCTCTGTGAGTCTGTTATTTAATATGATTGCGAATATCTTGTATGCTATATTCAAGAGGGTTATTGGCCTGTAGTTGTTACACTGTAATTTGTCTCCTTTCTTGAACACAGGACAGATAATTCCTTCATTCCATGTTGTTGGTAGTTCTTTTTCCCATATATTAAGTATTAGTTTATGTAGCTTTTGTTTCAAAGTCCGTCCTCCATGTTTGATTAGTTCTGGCGGTATATAGTCTGGACCAGCAGATTTATTTGATTTTAAGTTTTGTATGATATAACATAATTCATTCCAAGTTGGAGGTTGTAGGGGTTGCACATTGAGTAGATTTGTGTCTTCTGGTATGATAATTCTTTCCTGATTATCTTTGCAAAGGATTTCAGAAAAGTAGTCCTTCCATCTTTCAAGTATTTGTTCTTTTTGTGTTAGAATATTTCCTTCATTGTCTTTACATAATAAAGAACCTGATTCATGTTTTTGGAAGTTCTTTACTTCCTTGAAAAATTTCCTTGTTTCATTCTTTTTATAATTTGATTCTATTGAGTTAAGTTTCTCGTTAAGCCAGGTTCGTTTTTTCTTCTGACATAATTTGTTTGCTTCGTTCCTTTTAGTTTTATAGATTTCTTGATTCATTCTTGTATTCATTTGTAGTTTTCTTTTCCTAGCTTCATTCTTCAGTTGTATGGCTTCTTTGCATTCATCATCCCACCATTCATTGCGGGGTAGAGCTTCTTGTTTCATTATTGTGACTTCAGCTGCTTCGTTAATTGCTTGTTGTATAGAGTTCCATTGGTCATTCACGTCCTCTTTATCATCTTGTTTGCTCAAGTTTTCATATAATTTCTTACGATATCCGTTTAATTTAACTGTGTTCTGTAAGTTCTTCTGGTTCCATTTAATATTTGTCCTCTGTTTCTTCTTATTTTTGTAGATGGTTGGTAATGATTGCTTCATTATCACTTTAACTAAAAAGTGATCCGAGTCAATATTAGGGCCTCTAAGGGATCTTACATCTTCTATCAACTCGTGTTTATTTTCATTTGTCAGAATATGATCAATTTGGTTTAGGGTTTTGTTGTCTGGTGATAGCCATGTACCCTTGTGTATTTTTTTATGTTGAAATTGTGTGCTCATTACTTTGAGGTTATTCGCTACTGCGAAATCACATAGCATTTCACCGTTCATGTTAGTTTGTTCATGGAGAGTATGTTTCCCAGTAACTGTACTAAAGGGTTCTTCTTTGCCCAATTTAGCATTGAAGTCTCCAAGAACTATCACTGTGTCGCTTTTGGGAATCTTATCCATTACTTTTTGTACTTCACTGTAAAAGAATTCTTTAGTTTCTATATCCTTATCTTCAGTTGGTGCATAACAGTTAACTAATGTCAAGTTATTATACTTTCCTTTAACACGTAATTTACATATTCTTTCGTTATAATGGATAAAATCTATAACATGATCCTGCATGCTTCCCATAACTATAAATCCTGTTCCGGCTTGTCCGGTTTTTTAAAAAGTTCCAGAGTAGTACAATGTATAAGCTTTTTTATTGATTATTCCACTTTGGGTCCACCTTATCTCTTGTAAGGCGACTATGTTAAGTTTGGTTTTATTAATTTCGTCTGCTAGTTCTTGCATTTTCCCTGGTCTCAATAGGGTTTTAACATTCCAGGTACCAATCATTAGTTTATTCATGATCCTTTTACCATGCTTAGGTCGTTTTCCTTGTTTCCATCCGGCTATACTTTGTTGAGATGATGTAGCGGTTGAAATTTTGCGGGGATAGGTTGCTGGCCTAACGCCCAACCCCCAACTTGGAGGACCAGGTCATTTGATTTTGGGGTTTCCGTCCCCTAGATCAGTTGCTTTCACTACAGCTATTGAGTCTGATCTACCCATGAGGACCTTCTTCCGCCAGCTGCACCGTTTCGAAGGTCTCCTCTGCCGAAGCTGCCGTTGAGGTCCTCTTCTGGAGTGCTTCTTTGTCTGGCCTCTCCCCTTTGACCTGTCCGACATGGGAGGCCCTGCCAGTAGCTATGCTACCGTCGGCATAGCTCAAAGGATCGTTAGGACACACAAGCTCCACCACCCGCTACAAGGTCTTGCACTCCCTAGGTGGAGTCAAAACGATTTTGTATCCTGAAATTGACAAACTTAAACAGGGTGTCCACCAAGTAATGCTGAAGAAATTCCCGACTTATTCGCTGATTTTCATTGATCATTTCAGAAATTCCCGACCAAAATATGATGAAGCAATTTCTAATAACTGTGTAAGAAAAGTTATAGGATTATACATACTCTAAATAAGAAAGCTTTTAGTAACAAAAGTAATTGCAAATAATAATTACTTAGGCTATAACAGATACAAAAGTAAAAAGTAAAAGTAAAATAAATTAAATATATCCTCATATTATTATTGTCTAGAAGTCTTTTTGATCTTACTTATTTTTTTCTTCAGCAACTTAATTTGTTCATCTAGAGCAGCTGCAGCTTTTTCGAACTCTAAGAGTAGTTTTCTTTTCTTCTCTTCTAGTTCAGCTTTGCAATTTTTCAAATTTTCCTGCATATTTTAACAAATTGACTTTTCCTGGATTTTCCCGACCATATGAAACTCCCAGCCTTTTCCCAACCAGTGGACACCCTGTTAAATAATGATATACGAGAAAAAATGAGGCTAAATTCTTTGTCTTAAACATTTTCACTGCAAATTACTTTTTAAGGGAGGATTTCTATTAATAACTTATATGCCATACCCACATCTTAAACGCAACTTGAAATGCATTATTCACCATTTAGGCCTAATATAAACTAATAAGGGCAAACTTCAAAATATACTTTATTAAATCTAAGGCCGGTATTCATAGTTGGCGACTTAAGAACGACTTTATAAAGCTAAGCTTATTGGTTAAGTCGACTTACATGTTTTTCATATTCATAGTCTTCTTTAAAGTCGTACTTTGTCAAGTTTGACTTCATAAAACTTTATATTGTTCTTCATATTACAATTGAACTCGATAATATGAAAAATCGCGTGTTCACTGCCAAAACAATTGAATCAGTGAATCGTACTTCAGATTTTTTTTTCAGTTTTCGTGTAATGCATATACTATTACACTGTCATGATATAAAAATACAGTGGTGTGCATTGTAAACAAAGAATTCAATTCATCAAGTCATATTATGCAGCGTGTAAGTAAACTGTTCAATAGTTTCTTGAGAATATTCTGTCTGTATATTAGCTTGGACATAATTTAGAATTACTATCGGTACATTTATGTATTTATTTTGATATGAATAGAGTTTTGGATAGATTGAAAACAACTTAAGAAGTTTTGGGCCGATATGAAATGCCAGCGGAGAGGAATTCTGATGAAAGAAAGCTGATTGAAATTTCCAAAAATGTGTTTTCTTCAAATGAAACCTGCTTTAAAATGCATTGTCAATGTAGAATTTAAATGGATTCATGTTTTTCAAATAACGCTTTGGGGCGCGATTTTCTTCTAATACCTCGCCCAGATCCTCAAAATAACTGTCCATGGTTCTGGCTTAAACTGAAATAAGTTGACCTGATGAAGTATGACTTATTTTGACAAATAAGTCGTACTTTAGTGACTATGAATAAGCTCGACTTTGTCAAGTCTCGCTTTATAAAGTAACTACGTCACAAGTAGGGACCTACGACTTGCTTGTATCAGAAATTCAACTTAAGACTAGATTAAAGTTTGACTTGGTTATACGAGAGCGGTTCGTAAAGTAAGTTCCGATATATATTTTTTTTGTTTGTTGCAGAAAACCTTTTATTGTAGGGACTTTTATTATACACCAGTGAACAGTACACCCTTTCAGCTATTTTTCAACATAATTTCCGCTAACATTCAGACATTTGACATACCGCTTCACAAGCTTCGAAATTCCTTCCGCATAAAACTCTGCTGCCTGTGCATGTAGCCGGCCGTTGATGCTCTCTTTGAGCTCCTCATCCGTTTGAAACCACTGCGATCCGATAGTCCAACAAATTTGTGGAAAATGCTCCGAGAGGAGATATGGTGAAACTGCGATTCTCTCTGACCACTTCATCCATTTTTGCAACAAGTTCATCATTCACAACAGACAGTCGGCCACTTCGTTCTTCATCATGGACGTTAGTGCGTCCGTCACAAATTTCACGGCCTCAACGTCGAACCATAGTGGCACTCATAATGTTCCCGTACACTTCAGTAATCTCACGAAGAATTGCTGCTGGTGCCATTTGTTTTGTCCACAGAAATCGTATTAATCCATGTACCTAACTCTTGGCGGGATCTCTTATCGCTGCGCACATTTCAAACGCCTGTATTGTTGAGTTAAATGGCCGAAAACGATCTTACAGTTATACTGCCGTGAGCGTAATGAACCAAACTACACTACGGAATACAGTTCGCGATGCTAGCGCCACTCATTCGCGTGTTGCGAGAGAACGGAACTTACCTTACGAACCACCCTCGTAAGTACGACCTGTTGCAACTATGAATACCGGCCAAAATCTTCATAAACATGCATTAAATTGTCCATAAAAAGACCAAAACATGCAAATATACACTTAAAAGCCAATTTCAGCAAGGTAGATAATTGTAATAAGCTTATATAAATACATGCATTTGCATGAAAATCCTGTCTTTAATCACTACTGTAAAACACATAATTTTCTCTACCCGAAAGCTTGAGGGGCATACCATGTGTCACGGAAACACAATTTCATAACGTCTAAATTAAACATGGAATATGTACAATAGGACATGTGAATCATATAAACAACGGAGTAAAAATATTTTACTTGTGTCACAGACACACATCAGAAATGTGCAAAGTTATGACAGCTAAATAGAAATTCAAATCGCTCTCGAGTTAACATCTATACTGATGGTGAAAATCATTGCCCTTCATTTCAAATCATGGAGTTTATTCGTACAAACATTTACTGTCAATGGACACAACACAGTCTTCATAGTGGGGCCAAGAACATGGAATTCTAAACAGTGGGTTGAGTATGCTTAGATTCTAATGCCAATATAACAAAAGCTGGAGAAATGTTTTTATTTTTTATGCATTCGGTTGACGTTTTTGTGGCACGCCCCTTGAGCAAAATTTAACTTCTGCACCTAAAATATTCTGATAAAAATAGGAGTTTTTTTTTCCTTCCAATAAAACCGCCGATTGCGGTGTTAACTTGCTTCAGTTTTGGAAGTTTTAAGTAAAATACAATAATTTACAGTAGCTAATTCATTTATTTTATACAAATACATATTTATTCAAGTAAAATAAATCAGAACAAATACAAATTTAAAAAATAACTACAACTGCTATTTAAAGAGAGGAAAAGAAAGGCTAATCTTATATAATTGATAATTATTCTATCACAAGAAATATTAACATTTAGAAATACACCCAAATGAGCAAGACTGCTCGTGCTCGGGTGGTGTTTGTGAGTTTTAAAATTTGTAGGATAATTATATTTGTGATATTTCGATTTACAATTTAAACTAAGTTCTGTTGTTTTCTTTTACTCTGTCAATGTGGCAGCCTCATATGAGGGTAGTTCTTGTATTAAAAAATAATCTTGAAGTGATGTCAGTAAAAGTTCATATAAGTAATAGACATTTGCAAATAGAATTTCCTTGACTCTTAACTTCTCAGTAGTCGTGCTATTAAGAAAATTAAAGAGAAATTGCAAAACAAAGTTGTAATATTAAATAGTGCTTTTATACTTTTTCTTAAAATTCGTCCAGCGTGGGGGTATTAAGGCATTTTTATTGGAAGAGGGAATTTAAGCACCAAGCAGTATCCCTGAATTAATTTTTGTTCTTTCAACCTTGTATTCTTCTGTTCTTTTTTTCTAGGTACTCATTTCAAATTAGTGTAATAGTTTGTTTTATGTATTTGTATTTAATTGTGTATAACTGAACACGAGCACTTGCTTATTCAGTCTATAAGGTTTATATATAAAAATAAAGATTTAGAAAAAACATAAAAGTACTTGCCATTATACGTAGGTAAATCTCTACTTTGCCCGTGAGCTCGTTTGCTTTAACCTCGCTGTAATAATTCCTGTCCATGTAAGCTCACCAGAGGAACGATTCACCTAGCCACCGGGCCATAGTGCCATTCGGGGTGTCTTAAGGTTTCTCAAGTACGAATGGTGGAAGCGAGAATGCCTTTATGGCATGACTTGGATGGGTTGGCTTATGGAATATAGCGCATAACAGCTCATTGAGGAAAGGGCATTGTACAGTGAATCTAAGTATTAATAGCAGAGGTCCGAGTGGTTTTTCAGAATTAGAATATTTTCTGAAGTTCTGCTTGTACATTTCAATAGGTGTGGCATCTACAAATGTGCAGGGTGGATTAAATTTTCAATTTAAAATTTTGAAAATTTTTAATCCGTTATTTTGGATAGACAACTTTTAGAATTCCAAATTTTTAAATTTAGAAAATAAAATTGGAAATTTTCAAAATAAATTTTTAAAAATTATAATTAAAAAAAACATTTAATATTAGGGATTTTAGATTTCAGATTTGGAAAATTTCAAACGTAATCCCAGTAAAAAAACGCACCCGAGAAAAACCTAAGCCCAGTAAAAAATGCACCCGAGAAAAACTAAGACCAGTAAAAAAAAACCTAAGCCCAGTAAAAAAAACAAACGAGAAAACCTAAGTTCAGTAAAAATATCCACATGAGAAAAAACTTGAGCAAACTAAAAATTGCACACGAGAAAAAACCTAAGCCCAGTAAAAACCGCACCCGAGAAAAACCTAAGCCCAGTAAAAACACGCATCCGAGAAAAACCTAAGCCCAGTAAAAAAAATGCACCCGAGAAACAACCTAAGTTCAGTAAAAAACGCACCCGAGAAAACTCTAAGCCCAGTAATAAAATGCACCCGAGAAACAACCTAAGTCCAGTGAAAAAACGCACCCGAGAAACAACCTAAGCCCAATAAAAAAAACGCACCCGAGAAAACTCTAAGCCCAGTAATAAAATGCACCCGAGAAAACTCTAAGCCCAGTAATAAAATGCACCCGAGAAAAAACCTAAGCCCAGTAAAAAATTGCACCTGAAAATAAACCTAAGTCCAGTAAAAAATTGCACCCGATAAAAACCTAAACCCAGTAAAAAATGCACCCGAGAAAAAACTTAACCCCAGTAAAAAAATGCTCCCGAGAAAAATCTAAGCCCAGTAAATAAAAATGCACCCGAGAAAAACCTAAGCCCAGTGAAAAAACACACGAGAAAAACCTAAGCCCGGTAAAAAAATGTACCCGAGAAAAAAACCTAAGCCCAGTAAAAAAATGTACCCGAGAAAAAAACCTAAGCCCAGTAAAAAAAATTGCACCCGAGAAAAACCTAAGCCCAGTAAAAAGCACCCGAGAAAAACCTAAGCCCAGTAAAAAAAAAAGCACCCGAGAAAAACCTAAGCCCAGTAAAAAAAAAGCACCCGAGAGAAACCTAAGCCCAGTAATAAAATGCACCCGAGAAAACCCTAAGACCAGTAAAAAAAAATTCACCAGAGAAAAACCTAAGCCCATTAAAAAAACGCACCCGAGAAAAACCTAAGCCGAGTCAAAAAATGCACCCGAGAAAAAACCTAATCCCAGTAAAAAAACGCAACCGAGAAAAATCCGGGTGAATGTTTTACAGGGTTTAGGTTTTTTCTCGGGAGCGTTTTTTACTGGGCTTATTCTCGGGTGCATTTTTTTACTGGGCTTAGGTTTCTCGACCTAAGCCCAGTAATAAAAGCACCCAAGATAAAACCTAAGCCCAGTAAAAACCGCACACGAGAATAGCCTAAGCACAGTAAAAAACGAACCCGAGAAAAACCTAAGCCTAGTAAAATAAACCGCACCCGAGAAAAACCTAAGCCCAGTAAAAAAACGCACCCAAGAAAGACCTAAGCTCTGTAAAAAAAAAAGGAATCCAGATTTTTTCTCGGGTGAGATTTTTTTTGCTGGGCTTAGGTTTTTCTCGAGTGCTCGTCTGTCAGAAAAACAGACTGAGTTTCTGTACTGTATTAATACTTATACTGTGGTACTAGCTTTTATCACATATCTGCGAGAATGCAACAACTTTCCACACCATGCCAGTATATGATACGTTCCGCATTTTATTCCCACGTGAACCAAGACGTTGAGTGCGTTCCCATGATCAGCAATTGGAGAATGTGTGAAATAATACAGGTTCTGAACAGATAAACATGAAGCTTAGTTTATGCACATCCCAACAGAATGTGCTTCATACACTTTTGTTTATTCTTGCATCAATTTACACTTGTTAATTACTATACAATATACAACCAAAAAGTTGTAGGCATTCTATGTCATGTATTATTTCAGTAAATTTAGTTAGTACTTTTGCAATAAATTGGTTTTTAACCCTCTAAACCATGAAAAAATTATTTCCTAATCCTGAAAACAGACTCCCATTTATCTGGCTGTGAAAAATTGTTATGAGAGTGAATATAAAAAAAAGAATATAATTTCTAGAAAGAGGAAGTTTCAATCTTCATGGCTAAATAATTAATTATTTTGTAATGTATACTGTATATTTTTTTTTAGAAAACCACAGAAATGGAAGAAATCACCTGGTTCACAGGGTGATAACGCTGAAAAATGGCACGGAGTGGAAAGTGTTAAAAAGCTTACAAGTTTGTAGAGTTTTCAACACCTCTTACTTCGATGTCATCAAGAGTATACACTGACAGGCAAAAAAAAAAACCCCCGATCAGTTAAAGAAATTAAAAAAAAATTAAGTTTAAATGAAAATTATGTAGTAGGCCTAGTGCTTGAAATAAAATTACTGCAATTGTATATGTTTATAAGATTAAAATTTAATGAGACATTTCACACTTAATTCCCCATGTTGCCTTTTGGACCGTGGTGTACGGTTGCAGTGGCATAATGGAGGCTGCGTCCATCATCAATTAGAGCAACAGCTTTGGAAACGTCTTCAGGACTGAGAGGCATAATTTCAACTAAACTTAACTGACAGAATCACTTCGATGCGAAAGGAGACAGTTTCCTTTCAGTTTGGAAGGAAATGATGCAATACAACAATGAAACACCTTGCAATATGTAGGACAAGCTAGTGCACATAATCAGATTGGAATCGCCCTATTGTGATGTGTTTTTTTGTTTTGTTTGGTGATAAAGTGAAGATATGAAGAAAGCAGATATGCTGTATCTATAGCTAATAGCCAAATAAAAACATAATTCATCCTCACCAACAATAATGTATAAACATCCAATCAAAATTATGTTTAATCTTAAAATTACGACAAATTTTACAGTAATAATTATATGAGTTGAATTTTTACACAAAAACTTCACTTTTGGTATACCCATAGTTTACCTGTACTAGTTTCGGCGCCTTCGCATTGTCAACAGCTACACAGCAGCAGTTCCCAAACTTGTTTGTCCTGGGACCCAGTAGCGGCTATTCAGGGGAAGATGGTGAAGAACAAATTCACCTATCATTTGTTATTTATTTGATTCCAATTTTATTTTTAATTTTTTTATGATAATTATAAATATTATATTAGTATTACTATCATTATTACTTTTACTGTAGTTCAAATTCAGTAATATAGTGTTTGAATGTTCGCGCCAGATACAGTGTTTCGCAGATCCTCCAACAGTCACCAGAATGGCGATCACGGAACACCAATGGACTGGCTGAAGCACAAACTTTCCAGCAAGTTTTGGTCTTCATGTTTACAGCGGTTGCTATGACAACGGGTAGAAAATGTCCCCCGTCACTCCACCCTTACTCAGAGATATACGTCATAGGTGAAGGAGACAATTTTTGGTCTTCTCGCTTGCTTGCTTATACCTACCAAGCTAATCCGATAGATTTATGACTACTTGTCTATCCGGAAGGGACCGTCTAAAAGGTACTTCTTTCTTAAATTCTGCAGTCTTCCCACAAAGTAAAATAAATAAAGATGGCCCTAATTCTATTTTTTGTTCTTTATTAAGTTGTATAAGGAGGCGTTATATTTCCTCAGTTCCTTTCTTTTAGCTACATTTTTTCAATTTCTTAATTGAGAATCTTACAAGTAATTTTAATAGTACTGTACCATGGAAGCAAATGGAGAGAAAGATTTATATTTTGAACACAGCCATGCTCCTGTGAAGCCTTATTCAGGGAACATGCATTTCCCCCGGCCTCAATAATATCAGTCTGTTCTGTGTCGCGTTATGTGCCAGGCGCTTCTTTACCAGTTCTTAACGTATTCATTTTATTTCTCTTTATTACTGTGTGCTTCAGTTTTTTAAAATAAATTACTTTTCAGTTTGTGTGTTAAGGAATGTGAGTTTATCGTAAGCTGTAATGCAAAAATGAATCCGTTAAACGACCCCGTGTGCACTTTAATACAAACTCCGTTTAGTCGGAGGGAAGATGATAAGAGAGATCTATTGTTTCTAGGTAGACCTCAGCCAATTTTAGACATTAATTTTAAAAAGTTAAATTTCCAAGCTGGCAAGGCATGTACAACTTTATGGTACAACCAGCACCAGTGGTTATGTGGGAGCCATTACGTTAAAAAACTATACTGTTGGCCATGTCTTCTTCTTGGGGTTAAAAAACATGCATGGAATGAAACTGGGTTTAGTGACTTTTCAAATGTTAGTCGTGCTCTGCAGAAACATAAAGATTCGGGGGAACACTTAAAATGTGTGTTGCAGCTGAAAAACATACAGAAAAACATGAACACTATTGGGGATGCTCTGAAAGATAACGCTAGGCTTTTGTTAACGCAGTATAATGAAAATGTTCGTTTAAACAGGTTGGTTATGCGTTCAGTCATCGACGCTGCTTTATATTTAAGCAAGCAGGAGTTATCGTTTCGTGGCCATGATGAAAGTACTTCTTCTCTTAATCGTGGTAATTTCAAGGAGTTGCTACAACTATTAATCACAAGAAGTACTGAAGAAATTCAAAACCACTATAACAGGATTAAAACTATTTTTTCTGGGGAGTCAAAGACAATACAGAATGAAATTATTGAGTACATATCAAATCACATAGACGACTATGTGAAAGAAGAAATTAACAATGCAGAGTTCTTCTCAATCCAAGTGGACGATACAACAGACATTTCACAAACCTCGCAGTGTTCCGTTATATTGCGTTTCGTTACCTCAGAAGCTGAACTTGCAGAACGGTTCTTGGGTTTTCATGACATTAGTACTGATAGAACGTCCCAAACACTGTTCAATCTCATAGATACAATTTTAGGAGAGTTCAACTACAAAGCTAAACTTGTTGGTCAGTGTTATGACGGTGCTAGTGTAATGTCAGGTCATGTGAATGGTCTGCAGAAGAAAATTAAAGATGAAGCTCCTCAAGCACTTTTCGTTCATTGCCTTGCACATCGTCTCAACCTTGTATTGCAACAAAGTTGTAATCGAATACCGAAGTGCCGCATATTTTTCGCTAATGTAAGTGGCATACCCCCATTCTTTCATCATTCAGCGAAAAGAACTTATGTCTTGGACACTGTAGTAGGCAGAAGAATTCCCACAGCAACAGACACTCGATGGAGTTCAAATTCAAAACTTGTAAATGTTGTTGTTGAACACTGGGACAATTTAAAAGCAGTTTTTGAGCAAATAGTTAATGACAGTGAATCAGATGACAAAGCTGTGCGACTTTCTCAATTTCCAGAACGAAATGAATGATTTTGAATTTGCCTTCCTGTCCCTTGTATTCAGTGATTTGTTTGAAGTTACCGGGATTCTGTTTGAGATTCTGCAAAAGAAGTCTTTGGATATTTGCTTTTGTTGCGAACAAATTAAATCCACTCGTAATGTAATTCTTACAACAAGAAATGAAGAGTACTATGGTTCAACACGGCGAAGAGTAGAGGTGATTTCTTAGGAAGAAAGTACAGTGGAAAAAGTGAGGCAGAACATTATCAGAACTACAAGGTCTTGTTCTTCGAGATCATTGACAATATCGTAACGCAGATCGATACAAGATTTGAGGATGTGAATAAGCTTCGTTTCGTTAGCCTTGCAGACACTAGCAAATTTGAGAAGTACTGTAGGAACTTCCCACATGAAGCGGTTTCTTCTCTACAAGAAAGTTATTTCAACATGTTCAAAAAGACGCAACGTCTAAAAATTGAACTGGAACTTTTGTATCAGAACAGTGAATATCGGAATGTACCGATTAAAAGAGTTCTAGAACTTCTTCGTGACAATGATGTCCACAAAGACGTGTTCGAAGAAGTGTACAAATTATTTTCCCTCATTTTAACACTGCCATCAACCAGCGTCTCAGTTGAAAGGAGTTTCTCTTGCTTAAAGAGAATAAAAACATATCAAAGAAACTCAATGTCACAGAAGAGATTGTCAGCGCTAGGGAATATATCACTTCAAAAGGAAATTTTGGACAAAATTATGAACTCACAGCCCTTCCACAACGACGTTATTGAGAGATTCGCAGCCTTGAAGGACAGGAGGATCAACTTGATATACAAAAGATAGGTAAGCAATATAATGTAATAACGTACTATTTCCTACTGTTGATGCATTTACATGAGCTTTGCAAACCTTGATTTGTGCTTCACCTACGTTTAGGAGCGCGAGCCGCTACTGCTGGGACCCACCTTCATCTAGAAATGTTTTTCGTGACCCACTACTACATAACGATAATCAATATAGGCTATATAAATACAGCACAAGTTTTTCATATGCCTTTCAATAGTTGTGTGTTCAAATGCCCTGCTGAGGAAACACGATTGAAATAAATATGGCAAAGGTTATTTCAATAAAGAACATTGTCCAACTAGTACCTTTCATTTTTAAAAAAATTAATGAGACTTGTGATACTGTTGATTTTTATTTACAAATTAAATTAAACGCTCTTTCCTTGTATTGAAAACACGTTTAATTTTTCTCGCCCCTGGTGGGTCGCGACCCATAGTTTGGAAACCACTGCTATACAGTATAGCTGTTAAGTTTTTGTGTAAAACTTCAACTCTCATATAATTATTATGTTATATAACTTCAATGTGTTAACTTCCAATACAATTTAATATTAAATTTTACAGTGATCGTTTTTTTTTCTGCCTGTCAGTGTATATACTTCAGCCATTTCATAAAATATGGGAATTTTTCCTCTCAAAGAGAGGTGTTATAAAACCAGTGTAATCGGGTAGTCAAATAAAAGTTTAAAACCTCAAATTTACTGGATATTAAGAAATTAAGACCATTTGAAGTTGTGTTAAGATGTGTTAAATTTGTCTATTACATATTTATTGCATTGCAGTTGATTTTTTTTTTTTTAAATATATTTATAGCATGATTTTAACACTCATTAAAACTAAGTAGTCAAGAGTAATCAGCTACCGTATTTTATGGACCATAAGACGCACCTTAAATTTAGGATGGAAATTTAAAGGAAAACAAATTTAATGTGATTCTAAATTAAACATTTTAAAGGGAATAATATACTTCATTAAATAAACAAATTATAATCTTGTACAACAGAATCGGTGTCAATTAATTCTAATTTAAAATCTGGGTTGTATGTAAATCTCTTCTGTACAGGTGGTATCACGTAAATTTTAACAACTGAACTGATTTCTCATGAAAGACTGGAAATACTTTTACACCCTTAACCTTCAATTCAGCATATGGTAACAGTAACGGGACAAGGCTGTTTAGAGGTCAAAACCACACAGCGAAGACACTCCTTTTGTGTAAACATTCCTTTCTTTTCGTATTGTATACCCGGCTACCCTCATTTTACGATTGTGACAAGTGCAGTGATGTTCAATCTGTGCTAAAATTTGTAACTGTCTTGTCGTTTACAAAACCTTGTGTATAACTACCCACTCAGCACACATACGTAAAATATATGTAAAAATTGCGTTATCCCTAGATCTAGTTAATGTATATCACACATTGGTTAAATAAAATCTACGTATAATATACGCTCAAATGTCCCACTTTTTGATGTTTATCGTACGTCTATTCATGTTAATACAGACATATAATATATATCAATTATACGAACAATCGCATACATACTATTGATGTACAATATCTATACGTAAAAAATATGTCAAGATGATCTATCAAACGTATATTTTATATATAATTTATGTAGCCTATATAGGGCCTTTGGTTCATAAATGTACACTGCTCACATACATTTCACATATACTATCAATACATGAGATATCAATAACTAAAAATGTCATCAAGAACACTTTTTGTGCTTACTATCTTGCAGTTTTTTGGGACTTCTTGCTGAGGTATTTTGCAATTATTTATTGTAAGCAAAACACTGAGATCGCTCATAATACACACTGAACCAAGAATCTTCGGAACATCATCATTAACATCCATTAAGCACAGCACTAGCCTTTCTACTGCCATTATGCTAATCCACTGCCCTTTAAGTCCTTCTGTTACACTTAGGAAGTACTGCATCACATCTTCCAAACAATGCAGAGCTTGTCATTCAGCATAACTTTTAAGTTCTTTTAAGCTTTCTGCAACTGCTTGGTTTAAATTTTCTTCTTCTGCATCAATTAATCTTCTGCATGATGGACCTGGTCTTGACAAGTACTCAGGCAGATTAGGAAATATTGATGGTACTGCACCAAGTTTCAGTTTAGGGCAAGTTCTAGGAAATGTTTTTATTTCACCGTTAACTACAAATGTCTCTGTTCTTATCACACTCTCTTCAGGAAAATACTTCACACAAATAACAGGCTTGCTTACCCCTGTAAAGTCTGTAGGAATCTTTCTATGCCATGTCTTCTTAAGTTCTTCGTCTTTTGGTAAAGAAAATGTACTAACACTTTCATGTTGTGACTTGTAGTTACTTTAACAGCCAGCAACACTACAGCACCTAGGCATTGTGAATTCCTGAAACAATTAAGAAATACTTTAGCAGCGTTATCGTAAATTATTATGATCAGAGCTAATTACCACAGCATCTGTATTATAAATCAGTTTGCAAGTCGTTGAGGTTATGATAGGCCTATTTATGTGTGTGAAACAAATCTTGCACAGGGACTTACCAGTACTGTTTTCTGTGTAAATGTTTTTCTTCTGCCTCATTTAATCTTCTACATGAAGGACCAGATCTTCACAAACATTCAGGTAGGCCTACATTAGGAAACGTATTCTGGGGTAGGCCTATTCACTGCACGTTGCGTAATATTTCGTCATCTTTAAATACACACACATGTACATTTATTCTTCGTTTCTATGTTATATACATAGGGAGTAGTTGCTACAGAGCAGTGCAATTCTCTCCACACACAATTTCTTGTTAATAAAACACTATAAAAGAGAAACTTACACGCCACACAAGCACCCAACAGTCAGCCATGAACCAGGAGATCTACATTGCTGACGTCACAGACAAGATGGCCGCCAGTTATAAAAATATTCCTACTGAATGTACGGATGTAATCATTTTAAACCATTTTTTAAATTAATTTCTGATTAGCGTGAGTAAATTTTATTGCGTTCCCTTAATTTAACCAAATCGATTTACTAGAGTAAAACACAATAAACCGGTGTTTACAATGTCCAATTCTAGACGTAAAATTTACGTATAGTTGGTACGTAAATTTGATGTTACAAATGAACAATCAAATCGATTTTGTTTTATATTTAATCTTACTTATGTAACAGTAACTTTAATTTTGATATATTATAAATATAAAGCAGGATTAAATTACAACAGTTTTTATACATGTAAAAATTGGACATAAAATATACGTATAATTTACGTTTTGACTTTGACCAATCGTAAGATATATATGTAGCTCTAAAATATACGTATATTATACATATCGTGCTGCGTGGGTACGTGGTATTCCGGCAATATTTAAAAGAAATTTTAATTTTTTTTAGTGTACTTCAGAACGATTAGGCGCACCCAACATTTAAGGCTCTGTTTTCAAGATAAAAAGTATGTCATATGGTCCATAAAATACAGTATTTCTTTTTTGATTTGAATAAATATATGTCTTAAGGTTCAATTTCGTATAAGATGAACTTCAAAAAGTATGTGTGGTTAATTACTATGTATAATAACAAACAGTGACTTTTTGTCTCACCCCTAATGGTGATAGTTTTGTTAAATTATTATTCATGAGTTAAATAAATGTTCTGATAATCTGAAAATAATTTGTAATTTGTATTTAATCTCTCTGTCGTATAATTATAGGTGTTTCCCGTCCGGTTGGACGAGTTGCTCCAATAATACACGCCAATGTGTATGCTGGTAGCTGATGATGTTAATTCTACAGATGTAGAGTTGAACCTGCAATCTGTAGGAAGGCTTGCACACACGTAAATCGTAGGTTTATTTCCTCAGAAATAATACAAGTACTGTTGAAGTGTAGAAAAGTGATTTATTGTATAGCACAAGTTACAAGTTGATGCCGTTGTTGACCACGATGAAATCCACTAAATTTACATTAATCTGCGTATTTATAACTTCGTAAGGAGGAGGAGCTAGATCAAAGTTATTATGGTTATTATCCAAGAGTTTAATAGAAATTGGTGTTGACTCGACAATAGTAATTATATTGATTATGTTCTACATATGACTAACTCAGCAATCCTCGCATATGACTGCTCCTCCGTCATCATTCTGTCGTTTATTGAACTTCAAGACTAAACAATTTAACTTCCGCGTACACAGCAATTCCTTTCCTTGTTTTCAAACAATACAGTTTATTAACTTTTAATCTAACTTCTCTTCCTCTTTAGTTCATTGCCTTTCTTTTACTTAATTTACACAACATCCCTCTTATTTTCTGAATATAATAATAATTATACAACATCCCCTCCCTTATTTTTTAAAAAGCCGGGGTTTACACCACAGATTTTTAAACCTTAATTTGTGTCCAGTGAGTTTTTCCTGAAATAGAACTACTTTCTTCTATCTCTGTTTCTGGTACTATGTTTAAACTACTTTTTACTTCTTTTACACTTTCTTTCCTTGTACCTGAATGACTATTACATACTAATACTTCACTTGACTTTTCTAAGCCTTCAGTTTGTATTTCTATAGTTCTAACCCTTTTTTCTAATTTATTAGTTAACTCTATTTCACCATTGTTTATGTTATTATGGCTTTGCTTATATTTACAGCATCCAAAATTTACAACAATTAATTTACAAAATTGATACATACATAATTTAATTTTCTGTACATGAGTCAGACAACAGCAGGATATCATTCCTCATATCCATAAAAATATTACTAAAAATACAACATGATACCACTGAAAATTATCATCATTTTCATTTTTTATAACGTTTACTTTCTTCTTTTCCTCATTAATAAACCTTTTAACTTCATCTAAATGATAGCCTGTTCTTCGTAATTTATCTATATTAGACAAAATATTTTGAAAAGGTAACTCCATTTTAACTTCAGCAAAATCTTTCTGAGTTTGAAAATCCATACAACATGAATTGTTGAAACTAGCAAGTGGTATTGTCATATCCCGGGGCCCTAACTATTTCTGACACCATTTGTCCCCAGGATATGATTTAATCAGGATGGCCCGGATTGAATGATTGAATGTTATGAAGTACCATACGGGTGAGGAAGGACATCATCTTATCATTCGAAATTACAAATGCCACAATTTAACATACCCAAAATGACTAGATTTATTTAAGATAAAAAAATTGAAAATTACAATGAGGTGAAAATCTTTCTACTTACATTTCATCTTCAAGATGTTGTATACACTGATAAAATTAAACTTGCACCAAGTGCCTTGGCTTCCGGCGTGGACCTGGCAGCCACCAAGAAGCAACAAGAAGGGGTGAACAATTTGTTCGCCTCTTTTATAACTTTTTGTGGTCAAGTCGTCTCCCCCACTGGCAGCCGTGACATTACAACAAAAAAAGCTTATTCGCAACTTCCCGGTTCAATGCTACTTCTACACTTAAAATATTCTTCCTTGTTTCCCAATTGTTCCACTGTCAACCACCTTGAATCTCCAGTCAGCAAAACAGCGAAGTTAATTCTTTATAGCGCAACCTCCTGCGTCAACGCTTTCTACTTCCTCATTGCGATCCCAATACTGGCTAATATTAACCATTTAGAGGGTCTCGTTTTTTATTTATTTTCAAAATATAACATCACCCCCCCCCCTAGATCGAACCCACGGTAGTTGGGTTCGAACGGGGTGTGGATGTCCTATAAATGCTTGAAACAATTACAGATATACAATCTGTAGCTATATTTGAATGTTGACATCGGCGTCGCATGTCGTAATGCGGTCAATTTGTTGTACTTTGTTTGTTTGTTGGTTTTTCTTCTGAATCTTCATTTATTTTGTTTGTTTGTTGGTTTTTCTTCTGAATCTTCATTTGCCGTTAGGTTGCGTTTCTGCCCTGTACCCAGAGGTGGCTGAGAGTGTTATAATTTAATTTCGATTATCTTAATAATTCATTTATTTCTCGTCATGGCTACCAATGTAACGGCTTGACACACTAATACTCATTTTATTTACAATATATCAATTTAATTCCTGGTTTTGTTTGTTCCCCGTTTTCTTGTTATTTGTAGTTTTTTTCTCTGCGTTAATACCTAATTTATGCTACTATAACATTCTAATTCCAAGTATTCAATTGTGACTGAGAAAAAAAAAATCATGTTTTCCTTTGTTCTTATTTACATAAAATGTTTAACATTTTGCTTCCTTTACCCTTTCTTTTCTTTTGTCTTTTTTTTTCCATTAATCCTTAACATCTCATCTTAACTGATTCAAGTCTGTCTAATTAAAATGAAAAAAAATCTGTGTGTTCCACCTTATGCTTTTATAAAAATCCCGTGCCCTTAAACACAGATGGTATTTGTGAATTGCTTAAACTAAGTCTTGGTTCAGTTGTCTCTTCCTGAGTTGTCGTATTGTCTGCATTGACCGCTGTGGAATGTGCTACATCTGCACTTGTGTTGGTTTGCACCGATATGTGTGACCTTGTTCGTCTGTTCTGGAACAGCTGTAACATATACAAACAAATAGCGATTAGTACAATTGCTATTACGAGTATACACGTCGGCAAAAATCCGTATGATATATTATTGTATTTGGGTGGTTTAATCTCTTTTAATTTCCGTTTTAACATATGCAAAGTTATTCCGTCCTCTTGAAAAGATTGCGTGTCTGGTAATTCATTTATAATGCTTAACAATTTTTCTTTATCCAATAATTCCGGCAATTTTAATTTTTGGTCATGCAATTTAGGAACAATGACATCGTTGACCCATTGTGTCTTTTCACGAATAATATTCCCTTCTACGTGTGGTAAAAGTTGAAATGTTTCAGAAAAATATTGGCAAGCTGCAGCGGATTCCAACATTCCCGTGTTGTATACTTCTACCGGTGGCATCGTATGTTTTTCTCCGGAGATATTGAAACAAATTGGCGTAAGCGATATTTTACTAGGGACACTATAAATCCATGTGTTTGTTTTAGGAAGTCTGTACCATATTGGTGGTCTGTTATTTCCAATCAAACGTATGTCACAAAGTTCGTGAACTTTTTCGTCCTTTCCTACAAACAAATTTGCTAAACATGTCTCTTGAGTTATAGAATAAATCGGTACCTCTGCTGTACAAATTGAGACAGGATTACCTTTACATTTTTTAACATCTTCTTCTTTCAATACTGCGTACCATAATCTATTCTCCGTGATCGCGAAATATGGATACTCTGTCTTTATAACTATTGATCCTAATGTAGTGTTGGTAGTTTGAGACTTAACATAAGGTAATTCTTTTACCTGATACAATTGAAAAGTTTTCTCTGAAGCTTTGAGGGGAAGATCTACTATTAATCTCAACTTATTGTTTACTACAATAGCATGGACTGAAACAATTGAATAATACAAAAATATATTATTGTTTATAGGTGTGAACAATAATGAAATTCCTTCAGGTAACATTAATGCAATTCTTTGTAATATCTGCGAAAATTCATGTGGGGGTAACAAATATGAACTCAATATACCAGCTGCTGTTGAGTCAATTGCCATTCTAAATTGAATTAAATGATGTTGGACTTCTTTCAGTGTATCGGCCATAATTTGCAAATTAGTTAACAAATTCATATTCCTCATAACTAAATTAATCTCAAAAAATACATCCTCCGTAATATTATCTAGTACATGTAATGTTGTATTAAGTATTTTAGAAAATTTATTCAATTTAATGCAATTTTGGTCTGTTCTGTCTGTAACCTTCTTTACATATGTGATTTGTTGTTTCAATAAATCGACAATTTTTACATCCGTTTGCGTTAGTGACTCGATTTGATGATTTATCCTATGTCTATCCGTAGAGTCTAATATTCCAAACAAAATTTTCAAAGTTGAACCTCCTAAAGTAATAAGTCCTCTTTTTGTTCTACACTCTGAAAAAAATAATTCTTTATCAATTTCATCCAATTTTATTCCCATTGTCTGCAATTCGTGTTCCAATCTTTGTAATGATATTTGAACAGTGTTTTTCGAAGTTTCCGTTAAAGCTTTATAATTCTGAAAATTCATAAAATTTGGTTTACGTAATGTTTGTTTCACATAATTGATTTGTTCTGTCATGTTATCCAAAATCTCGTAATATTGTTGCAATGAAAAATCTAATACAATAGACCATTTATTTGCCGATAATAATATGTCCTGTTTCTTTAAAAAAACAAGTCCCTTGTCTAATTCCTGCTGTGGTTTGATGTTCATCCCTCTGCCTGGTATGGTTATTAGGACGACTGCCCATATGTAGATGTAACCTGAAACATAAAAAAAAATCCTTTTTATCGTGGTCTTAAATTATATCTTATAGTTTCCTCTGCTTCCCTTTTTTCATTTACTTTTTCCTGCGATGTCGTCGGTACCTGACTTAAATTTCTAGGCCTAAAGTTATACCTAGTTTGGACTTCGGAATGCTCTGTAAGTGGTACATTATTTTCATGCTTTAATGTCGGGTCATCAAAATTGGCGGCTGGAGGACTGTCTTTTTTTTCTAAACTTAATTTCTCTTTTAGCAAACTTAATGGTATCTCGTCATCATCATGGTCATCGTCTCCTGTCTTTGTCTGTGTTTGTTCATGGTTCATGCTTGATAAATCAACCCTATTATTGCTTATTTCGTCAATTTCCCACGCCCCTGGTATTATATTCAAATCATGTGCACAAATAATTTCTTCTGTCTCTGCTTGTTTCCGCACGTCCGTATCCTCGCATTGTCTCGCGCCTGCGCATTCGTCATCAGCTGTGTGTTCTTCTCTCTCTGCTTCACAGTTCTGTTCGTCCTGACCTAATAACGAGTCGCTCTCTGCCTCACTATGCATGTCCTTGCCATCTTGCATGACTAGCTGTCGTGTTTTAAACAACTTCAATCTATTAGAATGTACTATAGATATTGTTCCGTCTTCCGCTTTAATTTTATAATTTACTCTACTACCAAAAATGGTCCAATAAATTTTTTTGCAAATTTCTTTGAAACTCCTTTCTTTAAAGCCGTTGAATGCAACAATACCTTGTCTCCGACTTTTATTTTGCTGATTTTAGTTTTGTTCTTTTCATTATACTGTGTTACTTGTTTGTGAGTTGCGTTTTCCAAATTTTCTCGTACTTTTTCATAGACTTCTTCCAACTTCTTCGCCAATACTTTTACATCTTCCTGCTCTATTTCGTCTAGCTGGAATTTCGGTACTACATGGTCCGCGAAAGGTAATTCCATTTCTCTTCCATGCAACAAAAAATATGGGGAGTATCCTGTTGTTGTGTGTGGCGTACTTCTCAAAGCTCGCTGTATAATAGGAACATATGAATCCCAATCTCTTTGGTCTTTCCTAACAAAATGTGACATCATGTCAGCTAGTGTTTGATGCGTTCTTTCAACTGCGCCATTGCACATGGGGTGGTACGCAGTAGTCTGAAGTTTGGTTATATGTAACAATTTACAAACTTCTTTGAACAATTTGGACATAAAATTACTTCCTTTATCAGTGATTAATTTCCGAGGCGTCCCATGCCTTGCAATAATGTTATAAACAAAGGCTTTAGCTATGGTTTCTGCTGTCTGGTCCGCAATTGGTATAGCCTCTGTGTATTTAGAAAATGCGTCAACAAAAGTTAGTAAATATACATTTCCCCGTATTGACTTAGGTAATGGTCCAACTATGTCCATATGTACTCTTTGAAACGGTTTTTCTACTGGTTCAAATAATTGCAACGGAGCTATATTGCGTTTGCCTGATTTCCTAGAATTACATGACATACATTCAGCAACATATGTTTGAATGTCTTGTTTCATTCCCGGCCAATAAAATCTTGACTTAATTAAGTCGTATGTTTTGACTTGACCCTGGTGAGCAGCGAATGGGGTGTCATGAAAATTTTCCAAAATTGACTTTCTCGAAATTCTGAATTTCCTTCTTTATAAAATAAAATTCCATTTTCATCTAATCGAAATCTTTTTGTATCCTTTATCCATTCTGTATAATTTGGTTCAGCCATTTGCAAACTTCTCACGGACTTGGATTCATTAGTAGTTTGTACTGTATTTACCATTATTCTACTAAGACAATCTGCGTTGGTCAGTGATTTACCTGGCTTGTACTGTATTGTGAACTTAAATTCTGACAGTCTCAAAGCCCATCTCACTAGTCTTGAGTTCGGATCTTGTAGTGAAAATAACCATTTCAGTGCGGCGTGGTCTGTGACTGCAATGAATTCATTTCCGTATAAGTAACATCGAAAATGTTTCGTAGCCCATACTAATGCTAGCAATTCACGCTCTGTCGCGGAAAAATTTTGCTCACTTTTTGATAAAACCCGTGATGCATAAGCTACTGGGTGTTCCACGTCTCCTTCTTTCTGTGCCAAAACAGCGCCTAAAGCGAAATTTGAGCTATCTGTACATAGAAGGAAGGGTTTTGAGAAATCCGGGTACTTCAATATAGGATCGTGACACAATGCTTCCCTTAATTTATCAAATGCTTCCTGATGTGGTTTTTCCCACTTAAATTTTTCCTCTTTCCGTGTTAAGTCTGAAAGGGGTTTCGCAATGTGTGCGAACTTTGGTATGTGCCTTCTATAGTAGCCCGCTAAGCCTAAAAATGATCTGACTTGCTTCTGCGTTTTCGGGACAGGGTAATTTTTAATTACCTGGATTTTTCCTGGATCTGGAAGTATGCCGTGTTGATTCACTATATGACCAAGGTATTCTATCTGTTCCACCGCAAATTTACATTTCCGAGGGTGTGCTTTCAAATTTGCCTCTCAATCTTTCCAAAACTTCGGCCAATCTTTCCGCGTGCTCGTCTATTGACGACCCATGAATAATAATGTCATCCAAATAACAATAGCATGATAAGCCTTTTAGTCCTAATAGCACATTGTCCATGAGTCTACTAAAGGTACCGGGTGCCCCTGATAATCCAAATGGCATTTTTTGGAATTCGAATGAGCCATATTGCGTCTGGAAACTGGTCTTTTCCTTGTCCTTTTCTTCAATTTCAACCTGCCAGTACCCTGATTGCAAGTCGAGTTTGCTGAAATATCGGGTGCCTGCTAAACCTTCTAAAGTTTCCGTTATGTTGGGTATTGGGTATGTATCCCCATGAGATACCAAGTTCAACCCCCTGAAATCAATACAGAACCTTAATTTGTCTGCCTCGTCTGGACTCTTTTTCGGGACAAGAACGACTGGAGCGTTCCATGGCGACGTTGAAGGACGTATAACATTTTTTTTCAACATGTCATCTAACATATCTTTTACTTTTTCCTTATACTTGTACGGTATGGGGTAGGGTTTTTTCTTTACCGGTCGTGCATTTCCCGTATCGATACGGTGCTTAATTTTGCTAGTGCAACCTAGTTCATTGTCTCTTGGGTCTTGAAATACGTCAGCATATCTTCTTAATACTTCTCTTATTTTGTTCTGGTCTACAGCTGTTAGGTGCTCTAAATTCGTGGTATCTGCAATATTTACTTTTTCTTCCTTCCCTGCCATCGGAGTTAATATATTCACTCCCTCTACATGGTTAACTCTATTTTCACTGTTTGCTACTACATGGTAAATATGCCCTAAACGTCTGTTTCTCACTATTTCAATTTCTTCTGCCGTGCAGTTTACAATCTTTATGGGAATTCTTCCTTTCTTTACTTGTTCATTATCGTTTAACGACCTAGCTATATATATTCCATATATGCCTAAACCTTCCGGTTCAAAAAGTTTTTCCCTGTCTTCCACAGTAACTTCTTTGTCTTCCTTAATTATTTTCCTGTCCTCTCTCTTTGTTTTCCTGGATGCGCATCCTTTCTTACTTAACTTTCCCAATATTATTATCTCACTTTTTGGAGGAACCTTCACAATTCTCGTATTAAACACTGGACATCCTATTTGCATTTTTAACTGATCTGTAGGGTGGTTTCCCTTAGGACCTCTCCCTGTCGCAACCTTTGTACTGGGAATGTCTTCGGAGGTGTCTGATTTCTTCTGAGAGAAATTCAGAACATTTCGGTTGATCAGACCGAATTCTGTCCTCCTGATTCCATTGTCATCGGTTGGTACTCCGAGATTTATTGCCCCACTTTGTGTCAGTAACATGCGATGTACAATGTTAATATTTATTTTGTGCTTACTCAAAAAATCTAAACCAAGAATTCCATCTTGGGTAATTCCTAGCGGACAGATTATGAACGAATGAACATATTTCTCCCTGTTTTCGAACTGAACTTCTATTGTCTGTGACCCTTTTATGTCCAGTCCAATTCCCGTGACCCCTTTTGCTAATACCTCCGTATTTTCCCAATTTGCCTCTGAGATTCCCGGCTTAATAACAGAAATCGTTGCTCCTGTGTCTATGATAAAATGTGTCCTCCGGCCCTCAATTAAGATATCGACCATTAACACTTCTGGGGAATTTTCTACAATTGTGGTTACTACTGGTGGTACTGTTGGCTTGGCCTCCACGTAGGGGTGCTGGTAGAGGCTGACTAAAAATCCGACCTATTATTCGAATTTCTTCCATAGCTTCCGTTTTTTCTAACATAATTTCCCTTGTTAGGTGCTAACTGAGGGTTTTTCGTCCAGCACTTACTCTGGATATGACCCCGTTTCTTACAAAAGAAACATTCTATTTGTGGTTTCCCTATATATGCTTTTCCCTGATTGTGAAAATTATTTTGATATACCCTCAGACTCTGTTCTGGGGACCTTTGATGATTGGGCTGCTGTTTGGAACGACAGTCTCGTGCCTTGTGTCCTAGCTTTCCGCAATTAAAACATTTTAACTGTGCAGACATATTAAACACAGGCCTAGGGTGTACTTCAGGTTCTTTCCTGTTAATATGCTCCGTCTGTATGATATTGAAAGCGGTTACTGCAATTTGCACTGCCTCCTTAAGACTTCTCGGCATTCTTAACTGGACTTGCTTGCCTATTTCACCCTTAAGTCCTGCGGTGAAAGCAGCAAGAAGCCTTCTTTCTGCTTCCTCCTCCAGAACTTTTTTCTCAGTTGCATCTCCTGTCACTTTAAGTGTTTTCAAGCTGAGGGCTTTTAATCGGTCTGCAAATGCTTCTGGTGTTTCGTTTTTCCCTTGCACCGCCGTTTGCAATTGTGTATAGTAATAGCTATCCGGTAACTTTTCCTTAAAACGTTCTTGGAACGCATCCCTAAGCTGGTCATAAGTTGCCTCTTTACTGGTTAGGTCGGGTCTACCGTACAGAAATTCTGCGGCTGGCCCTACGACCTTTAATTTAACTATTTGTTTCTTGTCCTCTGCTTCGAGGTTACCCATAGAAGCAGCGGCTTCAATATTATTAAAAAATTCCCTCACAGGTAAGGATCCTGACACACCGTTCCATTCTTTAACCGCGGTACACACAGTTAAGTCCTTATGCCTTACAGGTTGGTTTGCCTGTTGCAAAGCCCTATTTGCAATGGTAAGGGCCGCTAACCTATTGTTAAGGTCCTCGATAGCCTTTCTAGTTTCTTCGTCGATCGGCATCTTAAAATGTTTGTTTGCACCCTATACTGGTATAAAACTTATTATTAAATTCCCTCAACTTCAGCCTGTTCTTTTTCTTTTTAATTATGTTACATTAAATTTTCTGCCATATGTATTTTACCACTTCTGCACAATTCCTACTATTGTTTTCGCTATCTCTGCTATTTGATCATGTCCACTCATCACTTCCTCACTTACCTTGACAATAGCATTTGTAATTTGAACTTGAGATGTGTCCTCGTAATAGTACGAAAGAGAAAAAAAAGAAAATCAATCCGTGGCTACTTATTAACAATGTGTTTTAATCACTTCTTTTACATTTTTTTTTCTTTTCGTTACCTCTACATGTTCTACTTCATTCCCCTTCTATGGTGTCCACCCATTACGTTACCCATTAACATGTTCTATAACAATATGTACTTCCCTTAAACTAATTTCCCTTGGTTTTTATTATATATTTTTTTTCCGTTACTTTCGCCCATTCTGACAACAATTTGCGGCTCGGGGTAGGTTCGCCACTTCTGGACATCAGTTTTGTCCCGCGTTAGGTTCGCCCACTTCTTGACACCAGATGTCATATCCCGGGGCCCTAACTATTTCTGACACCATTTGTCCCCAGGATATGATTTAATCAGGATGGCCCGGATTGAATGATTGAATGTTATGAAGTACCATACGGGTGAGGAAGGACATCATCTTATCATTCGAAATTACAAATGCCACAATTTAACATACCCAAAATGACTAGATTTATTTAAGATAAAAAAATTGAAAATTACAATGAGGTGAAAATCTTTCTACTTACATTTCATCTTCAAGATGTTGTATACACTGATAAAATTAAACTTGCACCAAGTGCCTTGGCTTCCGGCGTGGACCTGGCAGCCACCAAGAAGCAACAAGAAGGGGTGAACAATTTGTTCGCCTCTTTTATAACTTTTTGTGGTCAAGTCGTCTCCCCCACTGGCAGCCGTGACATTACAACAAAAAAAGCTTATTCGCAACTTCCCGGTTCAATGCTAATTCTACACTTCTACACTTAAAATATTCTTCCTTGTTTCCCAATTGTTCCACTGTCAACCACCTTGAATCTCCAGTCAGCAAAACAGCGAAGTTAATTCTTTATAGCGCAACCTCCTGCGTCAACGCTTTCTACTTCCTCATTGCGATCCCAATACTGGCTAATATTAACCATTTAGAGGGTCTCGTTTTTTATTTATTTTCAAAATATAACAGTATTACGTCAAACTGAAAATTATTGTAAGTTTTCTTTTGTAACGGATAAATGACTCCTGTGGTTGTGATACCCTTACAATGTTCTCCTAAGTTTAATTTACCTCGACCTATGACTTTCTTGGTATATTTATTCTTAAAACAAATACCTGTAAAAATTTCGGTTTTAGGGGAAATATAAAGCCATTCATTGCTTCCAGATAAAGGTATCCATAACGTCTTTTGACTATTTAAAAACACAACAGATTTTAAACAACTCGTCGGTATTACCTGTGTTGTGGGGTGCAAAACGGTGGAAATACAATCTTGCCCCGGTATATAATTAGATATTAACACATTTTCTTTACACACGTAAGTTAAATCATTGGGTTTCTTACAGTCTCCTATTTCCTTTTGTGATAAATAAGCATACTTTGTCTTATATTTATCAATAGCTATATATTCCTGTTTTGTTTGTATGTATTGTACAGTCATATTGTTTTTCATGACTATCGGAAAAGGTATTACATGATATACATTAAATTTTTGTTGATAAAGTAACGGAATTCGTATTACATACACTAATAAATTATTTTGAACATAAATTACTGGTTCTAATAATTTCATAGCTTGGCTAGTTACAAAAGGAGGAATCACATTCTCTTGTGACTCAATTTCCTTTAAAATGTTCTTTATTTGGCTGTAAGTGATGATTTGAGGTTGAATTACTCCTGACTGTGCATGAAGAAATGTTTCAATTAATAATTCATAACTATGTTGACATTCATACAACCCGATCTCAATGTGTCTATTTAAATTAATTAACATTATTGCTATTTCAGCTTCATATTTCTGTTTAATTAATTCCACACTGAAATTCGTTGTAATATCATTAAGTTGCTGTGTAAGCTTTTTCTCATTGCTTACGATATTTACGAGAGTAGAATTTATGCTGACTAACATAGATTTCACAACTGACATTTATTCTTCATCAATTCTTAATAAATCATTCTCTGAATCTTTTAACTTGTTAATCTGTCTATCATATTTTTTTTAATTCGTTTTCAGTTGCTGTTCCAAACAAAATACGAGAAATTTCTCCTATAAAATTAAAATAGCTCTTTTCTTCCTACTATTATTAGTTTCTGTTCTTCTGAAAGTTATTACCTCACCAGTTCCTAATCCTGATACTTCTTTGAACACATTTTCTAATCTCAAAACCCTATTTGACTTTGATTCAAAATATCTTAGACTTGAAGCACAATCTGTGACTTCATACCATGGTTTACTTGAAATACTCCTACACATGTTCTGAAACTGTTCTAACTGTTTCTTTACACTTAACCATACTTTATTTATTTCATTGCTATCCACATAAGTTACAATTTCCCACTGTGTTGGAGAGAACCATAACTCTCCTAGCTCATCAAAATAAATTCCAGCTTCTCCTTTTATTTCACTTATCTCTACCCCTTCTTTCTGATTGGTACTCTTATAATCTGTTTCTCTTAATATTACCTCTTGCATTGCAATCAATTGCACTAACATTATTATCCACATCTTAAACATCCTCTGCGAACAAATCTGAAACACATGGTTTCGTTCTGTTAATATGGGTATACATTTTTTTCTTTCCACTTGTTCCTACCTTTCTTAACTCTAGGTTTTTACCTTTGATTTCCTCAATTTGCCATGGGCCACTATACAAACTATCTAATTTTCTCCTTTGTTCATTTCGAACAAACACATAATCTCCCCTCTTATACTGAGGTTCTCGTGCACATTTATCTCTTTTTTCTATTTCGGCTTCCTTACTTTTCACTAAATTAAGTCTAGCCTCCTCCCATGTTTTCTGGAACCGTTGCTTGATACCGAATATGAAGTCGTCATAATTATATAACACTTCCGCTCTTCTCTGTAACGCGCCCGGCAAGTTTGCCTGTCTCCCATATAAAACTTCATATGGCGTAAACTTAAGCTTTGTGTGGGGAGTAATGTTGTATGTAAACACAGCAAATTGGATCCATTTGTCCCATTCCTCCTGTTTATTTTGACAAAAACATCTTAAATATTCCACCAAAACTTTATGGGATCGTTCTAAACTGCCGTTACTTTCCGGATGATATACGCTTGTATGTACCTTCTCTATCTTTAATAATTTACACAATCTTTTCATTACATTACCCATAAATTGTGTGCCCTGATCTGTAAGGATCGCATTTGAAATACCGTATTTCAAAACTACCTCATTTACAAATGCCTCCGCTACTGTTTCTGCAGTTTGATTTGGAATGGGGATACCTATCACATATTTGCTTAGATTGTCTTGGCAAGTTAACAAATATTTATTTCCCCTTTCTGACATAGTAAAAGGACCTACTATGTCTAAATAAATTTTATCCCATGTACTTTGACTAGTGTCTGTTTGTTCAAAAGCTGCTTTTACGGGTGGTACTGTATCCTTATTTCTTTGACAAATTTGACATTTTCGAATATAGTTTTCGACATCACGAAATAAATTTGGCCAGTTACAGTGCATCTTTATTCTTTCGTAAGTTCTCTGAATTCCTGAATGTCCACCGATTGGGGAATCGTGCATTTCCTTTAATATCTTTTGTTTCTTTTCATTAGTCAAAGAATCAGTTACAAAAGCTACTGCTGGATAACGAGATAAGGCATCCGCGTTTACCATGCTCTTTCCAGGCCGATGAACTACTTCGTAATCAAATTCCTCTAACAATAATCTCCATCTTAAAATCCTTGATCCTGGATCTTTTACTCCTACCATCCATTTTAAAGCTTTATGATCGGTGACGATAGTAAACTTCCTACCTAATAGATAGTTTCTAAAATGCTTGCATGACCATACTATAGCTAATAATTCTTTGTCTGTTATTCCATAATTTATTTCATGTTTATTTAAAATACGGCTAGCGTATGCTATAGGTTTATCTTTCCCTAATTCACCTTGACTCAGTATGCTTCCAATAGCAAAATTGCTAGAGTCCGTGGTCAGCAGAAAAGGTTTGCTAAAGTCCGGAAATTGAAGTACGGGTTCTGACATCAAACACTGTTTTAATACATTAAAAGCTTCTTCCTGTTTTTCAGTCCATTCCCACTTAATTTCTTTCTTTAACAACTCATTTAATTGTTTTGCCTTTTTGCTAAAATCAGGTATAAATTTTCTATAGTAACCCACTAACCCTAAAAATGATTTAACATCTTTTACTGTTTTAGGTTTAGGAAAATCTTGTATTGCTCTGACCTTTTCTGGGTCTGGATACACTCCTTCAGCTGTTACTACATGCCCTAAATAATTTAATTCATTCTTTAAAAATTCGCATTTATCCGGTTCTAACTGCACATTAAATTCTCTCAGTTTCTCAAATACTTCCCTTAATTTATCATTATGTTCTCTCAGATCAGCCCCAAATAAAATAATATCATCTAAATAAACAAAAACCCTTGACCCTATCAGTCCTGAAAGAATCATATTCATGGTTCTCTGAAAAGATGAAGGTCCGTTCTTCAACCCGAATGGTAATCGTTGAAAATCAAATTTTCCTTTTTGAGTGCTAAATGATGCTTTACATTTATCTTCCTCAGCTAACGGTATTTGCCAATATCCACTAGCACAGTCTAATGCAGAAAAAAATCTAGCTCTACCTAATTTATCAAGAATCTCTTGTATATTTGGCAAAGGGTAGCTATCTCCGATTGTTGATTCATTTAATTTCCGAAAATCTATACAAATGCGCCATTTCTTTTTCCCTGAAGCGTCTACTTTTTTAGGTACGACTAAAAGTGGAAAATTCCAAGATGATTCACTGGGTCTGATAATATCTTGTGCTAACATATCATCAACTTGTTTATTTACTTCCTCCTGATAATGATGTGGTATTCGATATGGTTTTACTGCAATCGGTCTTACGTTGTCAGCTGTTGGTGTGGGAATATAATGCTTTATTTCTGTTAAGCGATCTCCCGGTAATCGAAAAATATCATTGTATTCTAAACAAATTTCTTTAATTGAATCTGCTCCTTCCTTAATATGTGATAATCTCAATTTTTCTTGCAATATTCGCTTCCTTTCTCGGCCATCTCTCATTATTTTATTTTCTTTAAAAGAAAAATTCTCTAATTGTGGAATATTTTCAATGTCATATTCATCCTCATTTAAATTAATAATTAAACAGCAAAATTTATTCTCTTTACACAATACTACTCCCTCACAACAATAAACATTTGACCCTAGCATTTGTTTATTACAATATTTTACTCCGTTTTCCGTGGTGGGAAAAGCTACTAATGTTTCTGAACAAGCGGGTATCCTGGTATTCACTTTTACATGTCTTGGTAATGTTACTTTTACTTCATTTTCTCTCACCCAGTCTTGCCCTAAAATTATATCATATTGCTCTGGTAAATTTTCCATTACATAAAATTTACATGGCTGACTGCCTTGTAATTCCATCATTATACTTCCTAGTACCGTGAAATTTTCTCCAGTTACTGATTTAAATTGCAATCTATTTTATGATATTCTTTTAAACTTGTTTTCTTTACTAGCGATACAGAGGAGCCAGTATCAAGCAACACCAATCCAATTCCTTCATGCAAATCCTCAGATGTTGCATAAAATGAAAAAGGATTATATATGCAGTCTTTACTGCCAGAGGTTGTACCCGACTGCTCGGTCATACCCTCTATTCGTTTCCCTGGGAGGTTCTACGCAATCCATTGTCAGAGCCGAGTCGCGACCTACGCACCCTGCAATCCTTTGCTACGTGCCCTAACTTATTACAAGTTATGCATCTAATTACACTTCGGCAATCTTTTCTGATATGCCCTTCTTTATGACAATTATAACATGTCATCCTCGTTACAGAGTTTACACTCTAACTTTTTACTTGTGGATTTCCCATATTCTTGTATTGTGGTTTATTATTTGATGTTCTCGCATTAGATTTCCGATCACATTCCTCAGCTGCGGCTTTGTCGATCGTTTCCTTCATTGACAATTCCTCTGAATTGATCCTAACCGCCTCACGTACTGCTTCATCAAAAATCCCGTTTATGAATACGGTACGACCTAATCTTACTATGATTTTACGTCCTCCTGATCTCTCTTCCTCAGACCAGTTTTGCGTAAATTTCCTTGTACTCTCAATAGCATTACCAGTCAACTGCTCTATTCTAGTACCCCACTGTGTCACTCCTTCGTTAGGCTTTTGTTTCACCTGACATAGTTGGTTACAATAATAATTGAACGTTCTTTGTACTGAATAATGAACCTCTAATTTCTGTTTTACCTCTTCCCATTTTAAACCTGCTTGATCTCTAATGCTTAAAGTTCTTTTTGGTTCCCCCGTGATCTTGGCTAAAACATAACGAAATAAAATAGCATGATGAGTTGGATCTACTAAAGTGTATGCAGCTTCTACGTTATCAATGAAATCTTGCAATTCTTTAGGTTCTCCTGTAAATCCGCGTTCAAACAATTTGGCTGCAGCCGTTATCGTTAATGATCCATGTTGCATGTTTGCTCTTAACAAAGTTTGAATCTGCTCTTCTAATATCTCGATTCTAGCTCGTGCTTCATTGTTTGCTACTTGTTCTACTTCTTCTTGCCCTTCCATTATTTAAATTATCTCAATTTATTCCTAACTTAACTTCATTAATTAATTAATTAACTTTCTTAATTACTCTTTTAATTAATTATTATTTAATTGATTTAATTACTTATTTATTTATTTGCATTAGCGGCAACTGAGGATGTTCGAATATCTAATGGGGATTTCTACAACTTTCACAACTCTGTACTTACAATTTGAAGATATGTGAAGGGAAGATACTATTCCTCGGAACTCGCGGCGTTGCTCCTCCCGAACCCAAGACAGAGAGTTCGTTGACGAAGTGGCCTCCACCCTGGTGATAGTCCTCGGACCTCAGGCTGGCTTCATCTGGAAGAGGCACTGCTGGGAGTATCTTCGACAGGAAGTACCAGAGTTCGGGTACTCCTTAGTGGAAGGAAGACTGATGCTGTCCGTTCCCTCGGGTTGCGACGTCACCAGTTAGAAAAGAAGATGAAGAAGAAGATGATGCTGCCGTTATCCTTTCCCTAGAGGTATCTTGTCCAAATTATTATCGTTGCAACTTCTTTTTGAATTTTTTTAAATTTAAATTCCAAAATGTCCTCTAGCTCTTGGGATTCTTGCAGTGAAGAATGTAGATCAGTACTTATATCTTTATCCACGACGCTGCCACCATGTCGTATAATTATAGGTGTTTCCCGTCCGGTTGGACGAGTTGCTCCAATAATACACGCCAATGTGTATGCTGGTAGCTGATGATGTTAATTCTACAGATGTAGAGTTGAACCTGCAATCTGTAGGAAGGCTTGCACACACGTAAATCGTAGGTTTATTTCCTCAGAAATAATACAAGTACTGTTGAAGTGTAGAAAAGTGATTTATTGTATAGCACAAGTTACAAGTTGATGCCGTTGTTGACCACGATGAAATCCACTAAATTTACATTAATCTGCGTATTTATAACTTCGTAAGGAGGAGGAGCTAGATCAAAGTTATTATGGTTATTATCCAAGAGTTTAATAGAAATTGGTGTTGACTCGACAATAGTAATTATATTGATTATGTTCTACATATGACTAACTCAGCAATCCTCGCATATGACTGCTCCTCCGTCATCATTCTGTCGTTTATTGAACTTCAAGACTAAACAATTTAACTTCCGCGTACACAGCAATTCCTTTCCTTGTTTTCAAACAATACAGTTTATTAACTTTTAATCTAACTTCTCTTCCTCTTTAGTTCATTGCCTTTCTTTTACTTAATTTACACAACATCCCTCTTATTTTCTGAATATAATAATAATTATACAACATCCCCTCCCTTATTTTTTAAAAAGCCGGGGTTTACACCACAGATTTTTAAACCTTAATTTGTGTCCAGTGAGTTTTTCCTGAAATAGAACTACTTTCTTCTATCTCTGTTTCTGGTACTATGTTTAAACTACTTTTTACTTCTTTTACACTTTCTTTCCTTGTACCTGAATGACTATTACATACTAATACTTCACTTGACTTTTCTAAGCCTTCAGTTTGTATTTCTATAGTTCTAACCCTTTTTTCTAATTTATTAGTTAACTCTATTTCACCATTGTTTATGTTATTATGGCTTTGCTTATATTTACAGCATCCAAAATTTACAACAATTAATTTACAAAATTGATACATACATAATTTAATTTTCTGTACATGAGTCAGACAACAGCAGGATATCATTCCTCATATCCATAAAAATATTACTAAAAATACAACATGATACCACTGAAAATTATCATCATTTTCATTTTTTATAACGTTTACTTTCTTCTTTTCCTCATTAATAAACCTTTTAACTTCATCTAAATGATAGCCTGTTCTTCGTAATTTATCTATATTAGACAAAATATTTTGAAAAGGTAACTCCATTTTAACTTCAGCAAAATCTTTCTGAGTTTGAAAATCCATACAACATGAATTGTTGAAACTAGCAAGTGGTATTGTCATATCCCGGGGCCCTAACTATTTCTGACACCATTTGTCCCCAGGATATGATTTAATCAGGATGGCCCGGATTGAATGATTGAATGTTATGAAGTACCATACGGGTGAGGAAGGACATCATCTTATCATTCGAAATTACAAATGCCACAATTTAACATACCCAAAATGACTAGATTTATTTAAGATAAAAAAATTGAAAATTACAATGAGGTGAAAATCTTTCTACTTACATTTCATCTTCAAGATGTTGTATACACTGATAAAATTAAACTTGCACCAAGTGCCTTGGCTTCCGGCGTGGACCTGGCAGCCACCAAGAAGCAACAAGAAGGGGTGAACAATTTGTTCGCCTCTTTTATAACTTTTTGTGGTCAAGTCGTCTCCCCCACTGGCAGCCGTGACATTACAACAAAAAAAGCTTATTCGCAACTTCCCGGTTCAATGCTACTTCTACACTTAAAATATTCTTCCTTGTTTCCCAATTGTTCCACTGTCAACCACCTTGAATCTCCAGTCAGCAAAACAGCGAAGTTAATTCTTTATAGCGCAACCTCCTGCGTCAACGCTTTCTACTTCCTCATTGCGATCCCAATACTGGCTAATATTAACCATTTAGAGGGTCTCGTTTTTTATTTATTTTCAAAATATAACATCACCCCCCCCCCTAGATCGAACCCACGGTAGTTGGGTTCGAACGGGGTGTGGATGTCCTATAAATGCTTGAAACAATTACAGATATACAATCTGTAGCTATATTTGAATGTTGACATCGGCGTCGCATGTCGTAATGCGGTCAATTTGTTGTACTTTGTTTGTTTGTTGGTTTTTCTTCTGAATCTTCATTTATTTTGTTTGTTTGTTGGTTTTTCTTCTGAATCTTCATTTGCCGTTAGGTTGCGTTTCTGCCCTGTACCCAGAGGTGGCTGAGAGTGTTATAATTTAATTTCGATTATCTTAATAATTCATTTATTTCTCGTCATGGCTACCAATGTAACGGCTTGACACACTAATACTCATTTTATTTACAATATATCAATTTAATTCCTGGTTTTGTTTGTTCCCCGTTTTCTTGTTATTTGTAGTTTTTTTCTCTGCGTTAATACCTAATTTATGCTACTATAACATTCTAATTCCAAGTATTCAATTGTGACTGAGAAAAAAAAAATCATGTTTTCCTTTGTTCTTATTTACATAAAATGTTTAACATTTTGCTTCCTTTACCCTTTCTTTTCTTTTGTCTTTTTTTTTCCATTAATCCTTAACATCTCATCTTAACTGATTCAAGTCTGTCTAATTAAAATGAAAAAAAATCTGTGTGTTCCACCTTATGCTTTTATAAAAATCCCGTGCCCTTAAACACAGATGGTATTTGTGAATTGCTTAAACTAAGTCTTGGTTCAGTTGTCTCTTCCTGAGTTGTCGTATTGTCTGCATTGACCGCTGTGGAATGTGCTACATCTGCACTTGTGTTGGTTTGCACCGATATGTGTGACCTTGTTCGTCTGTTCTGGAACAGCTGTAACATATACAAACAAATAGCGATTAGTACAATTGCTATTACGAGTATACACGTCGGCAAAAATCCGTATGATATATTATTGTATTTGGGTGGTTTAATCTCTTTTAATTTCCGTTTTAACATATGCAAAGTTATTCCGTCCTCTTGAAAAGATTGCGTGTCTGGTAATTCATTTATAATGCTTAACAATTTTTCTTTATCCAATAATTCCGGCAATTTTAATTTTTGGTCATGCAATTTAGGAACAATGACATCGTTGACCCATTGTGTCTTTTCACGAATAATATTCCCTTCTACGTGTGGTAAAAGTTGAAATGTTTCAGAAAAATATTGGCAAGCTGCAGCGGATTCCAACATTCCCGTGTTGTATACTTCTACCGGTGGCATCGTATGTTTTTCTCCGGAGATATTGAAACAAATTGGCGTAAGCGATATTTTACTAGGGACACTATAAATCCATGTGTTTGTTTTAGGAAGTCTGTACCATATTGGTGGTCTGTTATTTCCAATCAAACGTATGTCACAAAGTTCGTGAACTTTTTCGTCCTTTCCTACAAACAAATTTGCTAAACATGTCTCTTGAGTTATAGAATAAATCGGTACCTCTGCTGTACAAATTGAGACAGGATTACCTTTACATTTTTTAACATCTTCTTCTTTCAATACTGCGTACCATAATCTATTCTCCGTGATCGCGAAATATGGATACTCTGTCTTTATAACTATTGATCCTAATGTAGTGTTGGTAGTTTGAGACTTAACATAAGGTAATTCTTTTACCTGATACAATTGAAAAGTTTTCTCTGAAGCTTTGAGGGGAAGATCTACTATTAATCTCAACTTATTGTTTACTACAATAGCATGGACTGAAACAATTGAATAATACAAAAATATATTATTGTTTATAGGTGTGAACAATAATGAAATTCCTTCAGGTAACATTAATGCAATTCTTTGTAATATCTGCGAAAATTCATGTGGGGGTAACAAATATGAACTCAATATACCAGCTGCTGTTGAGTCAATTGCCATTCTAAATTGAATTAAATGATGTTGGACTTCTTTCAGTGTATCGGCCATAATTTGCAAATTAGTTAACAAATTCATATTCCTCATAACTAAATTAATCTCAAAAAATACATCCTCCGTAATATTATCTAGTACATGTAATGTTGTATTAAGTATTTTAGAAAATTTATTCAATTTAATGCAATTTTGGTCTGTTCTGTCTGTAACCTTCTTTACATATGTGATTTGTTGTTTCAATAAATCGACAATTTTTACATCCGTTTGCGTTAGTGACTCGATTTGATGATTTATCCTATGTCTATCCGTAGAGTCTAATATTCCAAACAAAATTTTCAAAGTTGAACCTCCTAAAGTAATAAGTCCTCTTTTTGTTCTACACTCTGAAAAAAATAATTCTTTATCAATTTCATCCAATTTTATTCCCATTGTCTGCAATTCGTGTTCCAATCTTTGTAATGATATTTGAACAGTGTTTTTCGAAGTTTCCGTTAAAGCTTTATAATTCTGAAAATTCATAAAATTTGGTTTACGTAATGTTTGTTTCACATAATTGATTTGTTCTGTCATGTTATCCAAAATCTCGTAATATTGTTGCAATGAAAAATCTAATACAATAGACCATTTATTTGCCGATAATAATATGTCCTGTTTCTTTAAAAAAACAAGTCCCTTGTCTAATTCCTGCTGTGGTTTGATGTTCATCCCTCTGCCTGGTATGGTTATTAGGACGACTGCCCATATGTAGATGTAACCTGAAACATAAAAAAAAATCCTTTTTATCGTGGTCTTAAATTATATCTTATAGTTTCCTCTGCTTCCCTTTTTTCATTTACTTTTTCCTGCGATGTCGTCGGTACCTGACTTAAATTTCTAGGCCTAAAGTTATACCTAGTTTGGACTTCGGAATGCTCTGTAAGTGGTACATTATTTTCATGCTTTAATGTCGGGTCATCAAAATTGGCGGCTGGAGGACTGTCTTTTTTTTCTAAACTTAATTTCTCTTTTAGCAAACTTAATGGTATCTCGTCATCATCATGGTCATCGTCTCCTGTCTTTGTCTGTGTTTGTTCATGGTTCATGCTTGATAAATCAACCCTATTATTGCTTATTTCGTCAATTTCCCACGCCCCTGGTATTATATTCAAATCATGTGCACAAATAATTTCTTCTGTCTCTGCTTGTTTCCGCACGTCCGTATCCTCGCATTGTCTCGCGCCTGCGCATTCGTCATCAGCTGTGTGTTCTTCTCTCTCTGCTTCACAGTTCTGTTCGTCCTGACCTAATAACGAGTCGCTCTCTGCCTCACTATGCATGTCCTTGCCATCTTGCATGACTAGCTGTCGTGTTTTAAACAACTTCAATCTATTAGAATGTACTATAGATATTGTTCCGTCTTCCGCTTTAATTTTATAATTTACTCTACTACCAAAAATGGTCCAATAAATTTTTTTGCAAATTTCTTTGAAACTCCTTTCTTTAAAGCCGTTGAATGCAACAATACCTTGTCTCCGACTTTTATTTTGCTGATTTTAGTTTTGTTCTTTTCATTATACTGTGTTACTTGTTTGTGAGTTGCGTTTTCCAAATTTTCTCGTACTTTTTCATAGACTTCTTCCAACTTCTTCGCCAATACTTTTACATCTTCCTGCTCTATTTCGTCTAGCTGGAATTTCGGTACTACATGGTCCGCGAAAGGTAATTCCATTTCTCTTCCATGCAACAAAAAATATGGGGAGTATCCTGTTGTTGTGTGTGGCGTACTTCTCAAAGCTCGCTGTATAATAGGAACATATGAATCCCAATCTCTTTGGTCTTTCCTAACAAAATGTGACATCATGTCAGCTAGTGTTTGATGCGTTCTTTCAACTGCGCCATTGCACATGGGGTGGTACGCAGTAGTCTGAAGTTTGGTTATATGTAACAATTTACAAACTTCTTTGAACAATTTGGACATAAAATTACTTCCTTTATCAGTGATTAATTTCCGAGGCGTCCCATGCCTTGCAATAATGTTATAAACAAAGGCTTTAGCTATGGTTTCTGCTGTCTGGTCCGCAATTGGTATAGCCTCTGTGTATTTAGAAAATGCGTCAACAAAAGTTAGTAAATATACATTTCCCCGTATTGACTTAGGTAATGGTCCAACTATGTCCATATGTACTCTTTGAAACGGTTTTTCTACTGGTTCAAATAATTGCAACGGAGCTATATTGCGTTTGCCTGATTTCCTAGAATTACATGACATACATTCAGCAACATATGTTTGAATGTCTTGTTTCATTCCCGGCCAATAAAATCTTGACTTAATTAAGTCGTATGTTTTGACTTGACCCTGGTGAGCAGCGAATGGGGTGTCATGAAAATTTTCCAAAATTGACTTTCTCGAAATTCTGAATTTCCTTCTTTATAAAATAAAATTCCATTTTCATCTAATCGAAATCTTTTTGTATCCTTTATCCATTCTGTATAATTTGGTTCAGCCATTTGCAAACTTCTCACGGACTTGGATTCATTAGTAGTTTGTACTGTATTTACCATTATTCTACTAAGACAATCTGCGTTGGTCAGTGATTTACCTGGCTTGTACTGTATTGTGAACTTAAATTCTGACAGTCTCAAAGCCCATCTCACTAGTCTTGAGTTCGGATCTTGTAGTGAAAATAACCATTTCAGTGCGGCGTGGTCTGTGACTGCAATGAATTCATTTCCGTATAAGTAACATCGAAAATGTTTCGTAGCCCATACTAATGCTAGCAATTCACGCTCTGTCGCGGAAAAATTTTGCTCACTTTTTGATAAAACCCGTGATGCATAAGCTACTGGGTGTTCCACGTCTCCTTCTTTCTGTGCCAAAACAGCGCCTAAAGCGAAATTTGAGCTATCTGTACATAGAAGGAAGGGTTTTGAGAAATCCGGGTACTTCAATATAGGATCGTGACACAATGCTTCCCTTAATTTATCAAATGCTTCCTGATGTGGTTTTTCCCACTTAAATTTTTCCTCTTTCCGTGTTAAGTCTGAAAGGGGTTTCGCAATGTGTGCGAACTTTGGTATGTGCCTTCTATAGTAGCCCGCTAAGCCTAAAAATGATCTGACTTGCTTCTGCGTTTTCGGGACAGGGTAATTTTTAATTACCTGGATTTTTCCTGGATCTGGAAGTATGCCGTGTTGATTCACTATATGACCAAGGTATTCTATCTGTTCCACCGCAAATTTACATTTCCGAGGGTGTGCTTTCAAATTTGCCTCTCAATCTTTCCAAAACTTCGGCCAATCTTTCCGCGTGCTCGTCTATTGACGACCCATGAATAATAATGTCATCCAAATAACAATAGCATGATAAGCCTTTTAGTCCTAATAGCACATTGTCCATGAGTCTACTAAAGGTACCGGGTGCCCCTGATAATCCAAATGGCATTTTTTGGAATTCGAATGAGCCATATTGCGTCTGGAAACTGGTCTTTTCCTTGTCCTTTTCTTCAATTTCAACCTGCCAGTACCCTGATTGCAAGTCGAGTTTGCTGAAATATCGGGTGCCTGCTAAACCTTCTAAAGTTTCCGTTATGTTGGGTATTGGGTATGTATCCCCATGAGATACCAAGTTCAACCCCCTGAAATCAATACAGAACCTTAATTTGTCTGCCTCGTCTGGACTCTTTTTCGGGACAAGAACGACTGGAGCGTTCCATGGCGACGTTGAAGGACGTATAACATTTTTTTTCAACATGTCATCTAACATATCTTTTACTTTTTCCTTATACTTGTACGGTATGGGGTAGGGTTTTTTCTTTACCGGTCGTGCATTTCCCGTATCGATACGGTGCTTAATTTTGCTAGTGCAACCTAGTTCATTGTCTCTTGGGTCTTGAAATACGTCAGCATATCTTCTTAATACTTCTCTTATTTTGTTCTGGTCTACAGCTGTTAGGTGCTCTAAATTCGTGGTATCTGCAATATTTACTTTTTCTTCCTTCCCTGCCATCGGAGTTAATATATTCACTCCCTCTACATGGTTAACTCTATTTTCACTGTTTGCTACTACATGGTAAATATGCCCTAAACGTCTGTTTCTCACTATTTCAATTTCTTCTGCCGTGCAGTTTACAATCTTTATGGGAATTCTTCCTTTCTTTACTTGTTCATTATCGTTTAACGACCTAGCTATATATATTCCATATATGCCTAAACCTTCCGGTTCAAAAAGTTTTTCCCTGTCTTCCACAGTAACTTCTTTGTCTTCCTTAATTATTTTCCTGTCCTCTCTCTTTGTTTTCCTGGATGCGCATCCTTTCTTACTTAACTTTCCCAATATTATTATCTCACTTTTTGGAGGAACCTTCACAATTCTCGTATTAAACACTGGACATCCTATTTGCATTTTTAACTGATCTGTAGGGTGGTTTCCCTTAGGACCTCTCCCTGTCGCAACCTTTGTACTGGGAATGTCTTCGGAGGTGTCTGATTTCTTCTGAGAGAAATTCAGAACATTTCGGTTGATCAGACCGAATTCTGTCCTCCTGATTCCATTGTCATCGGTTGGTACTCCGAGATTTATTGCCCCACTTTGTGTCAGTAACATGCGATGTACAATGTTAATATTTATTTTGTGCTTACTCAAAAAATCTAAACCAAGAATTCCATCTTGGGTAATTCCTAGCGGACAGATTATGAACGAATGAACATATTTCTCCCTGTTTTCGAACTGAACTTCTATTGTCTGTGACCCTTTTATGTCCAGTCCAATTCCCGTGACCCCTTTTGCTAATACCTCCGTATTTTCCCAATTTGCCTCTGAGATTCCCGGCTTAATAACAGAAATCGTTGCTCCTGTGTCTATGATAAAATGTGTCCTCCGGCCCTCAATTAAGATATCGACCATTAACACTTCTGGGGAATTTTCTACAATTGTGGTTACTACTGGTGGTACTGTTGGCTTGGCCTCCACGTAGGGGTGCTGGTAGAGGCTGACTAAAAATCCGACCTATTATTCGAATTTCTTCCATAGCTTCCGTTTTTTCTAACATAATTTCCCTTGTTAGGTGCTAACTGAGGGTTTTTCGTCCAGCACTTACTCTGGATATGACCCCGTTTCTTACAAAAGAAACATTCTATTTGTGGTTTCCCTATATATGCTTTTCCCTGATTGTGAAAATTATTTTGATATACCCTCAGACTCTGTTCTGGGGACCTTTGATGATTGGGCTGCTGTTTGGAACGACAGTCTCGTGCCTTGTGTCCTAGCTTTCCGCAATTAAAACATTTTAACTGTGCAGACATATTAAACACAGGCCTAGGGTGTACTTCAGGTTCTTTCCTGTTAATATGCTCCGTCTGTATGATATTGAAAGCGGTTACTGCAATTTGCACTGCCTCCTTAAGACTTCTCGGCATTCTTAACTGGACTTGCTTGCCTATTTCACCCTTAAGTCCTGCGGTGAAAGCAGCAAGAAGCCTTCTTTCTGCTTCCTCCTCCAGAACTTTTTTCTCAGTTGCATCTCCTGTCACTTTAAGTGTTTTCAAGCTGAGGGCTTTTAATCGGTCTGCAAATGCTTCTGGTGTTTCGTTTTTCCCTTGCACCGCCGTTTGCAATTGTGTATAGTAATAGCTATCCGGTAACTTTTCCTTAAAACGTTCTTGGAACGCATCCCTAAGCTGGTCATAAGTTGCCTCTTTACTGGTTAGGTCGGGTCTACCGTACAGAAATTCTGCGGCTGGCCCTACGACCTTTAATTTAACTATTTGTTTCTTGTCCTCTGCTTCGAGGTTACCCATAGAAGCAGCGGCTTCAATATTATTAAAAAATTCCCTCACAGGTAAGGATCCTGACACACCGTTCCATTCTTTAACCGCGGTACACACAGTTAAGTCCTTATGCCTTACAGGTTGGTTTGCCTGTTGCAAAGCCCTATTTGCAATGGTAAGGGCCGCTAACCTATTGTTAAGGTCCTCGATAGCCTTTCTAGTTTCTTCGTCGATCGGCATCTTAAAATGTTTGTTTGCACCCTATACTGGTATAAAACTTATTATTAAATTCCCTCAACTTCAGCCTGTTCTTTTTCTTTTTAATTATGTTACATTAAATTTTCTGCCATATGTATTTTACCACTTCTGCACAATTCCTACTATTGTTTTCGCTATCTCTGCTATTTGATCATGTCCACTCATCACTTCCTCACTTACCTTGACAATAGCATTTGTAATTTGAACTTGAGATGTGTCCTCGTAATAGTACGAAAGAGAAAAAAAAGAAAATCAATCCGTGGCTACTTATTAACAATGTGTTTTAATCACTTCTTTTACATTTTTTTTTCTTTTCGTTACCTCTACATGTTCTACTTCATTCCCCTTCTATGGTGTCCACCCATTACGTTACCCATTAACATGTTCTATAACAATATGTACTTCCCTTAAACTAATTTCCCTTGGTTTTTATTATATATTTTTTTTCCGTTACTTTCGCCCATTCTGACAACAATTTGCGGCTCGGGGTAGGTTCGCCACTTCTGGACATCAGTTTTGTCCCGCGTTAGGTTCGCCCACTTCTTGACACCAGATGTCATATCCCGGGGCCCTAACTATTTCTGACACCATTTGTCCCCAGGATATGATTTAATCAGGATGGCCCGGATTGAATGATTGAATGTTATGAAGTACCATACGGGTGAGGAAGGACATCATCTTATCATTCGAAATTACAAATGCCACAATTTAACATACCCAAAATGACTAGATTTATTTAAGATAAAAAAATTGAAAATTACAATGAGGTGAAAATCTTTCTACTTACATTTCATCTTCAAGATGTTGTATACACTGATAAAATTAAACTTGCACCAAGTGCCTTGGCTTCCGGCGTGGACCTGGCAGCCACCAAGAAGCAACAAGAAGGGGTGAACAATTTGTTCGCCTCTTTTATAACTTTTTGTGGTCAAGTCGTCTCCCCCACTGGCAGCCGTGACATTACAACAAAAAAAGCTTATTCGCAACTTCCCGGTTCAATGCTAATTCTACACTTCTACACTTAAAATATTCTTCCTTGTTTCCCAATTGTTCCACTGTCAACCACCTTGAATCTCCAGTCAGCAAAACAGCGAAGTTAATTCTTTATAGCGCAACCTCCTGCGTCAACGCTTTCTACTTCCTCATTGCGATCCCAATACTGGCTAATATTAACCATTTAGAGGGTCTCGTTTTTTATTTATTTTCAAAATATAACAGTATTACGTCAAACTGAAAATTATTGTAAGTTTTCTTTTGTAACGGATAAATGACTCCTGTGGTTGTGATACCCTTACAATGTTCTCCTAAGTTTAATTTACCTCGACCTATGACTTTCTTGGTATATTTATTCTTAAAACAAATACCTGTAAAAATTTCGGTTTTAGGGGAAATATAAAGCCATTCATTGCTTCCAGATAAAGGTATCCATAACGTCTTTTGACTATTTAAAAACACAACAGATTTTAAACAACTCGTCGGTATTACCTGTGTTGTGGGGTGCAAAACGGTGGAAATACAATCTTGCCCCGGTATATAATTAGATATTAACACATTTTCTTTACACACGTAAGTTAAATCATTGGGTTTCTTACAGTCTCCTATTTCCTTTTGTGATAAATAAGCATACTTTGTCTTATATTTATCAATAGCTATATATTCCTGTTTTGTTTGTATGTATTGTACAGTCATATTGTTTTTCATGACTATCGGAAAAGGTATTACATGATATACATTAAATTTTTGTTGATAAAGTAACGGAATTCGTATTACATACACTAATAAATTATTTTGAACATAAATTACTGGTTCTAATAATTTCATAGCTTGGCTAGTTACAAAAGGAGGAATCACATTCTCTTGTGACTCAATTTCCTTTAAAATGTTCTTTATTTGGCTGTAAGTGATGATTTGAGGTTGAATTACTCCTGACTGTGCATGAAGAAATGTTTCAATTAATAATTCATAACTATGTTGACATTCATACAACCCGATCTCAATGTGTCTATTTAAATTAATTAACATTATTGCTATTTCAGCTTCATATTTCTGTTTAATTAATTCCACACTGAAATTCGTTGTAATATCATTAAGTTGCTGTGTAAGCTTTTTCTCATTGCTTACGATATTTACGAGAGTAGAATTTATGCTGACTAACATAGATTTCACAACTGACATTTATTCTTCATCAATTCTTAATAAATCATTCTCTGAATCTTTTAACTTGTTAATCTGTCTATCATATTTTTTTTAATTCGTTTTCAGTTGCTGTTCCAAACAAAATACGAGAAATTTCTCCTATAAAATTAAAATAGCTCTTTTCTTCCTACTATTATTAGTTTCTGTTCTTCTGAAAGTTATTACCTCACCAGTTCCTAATCCTGATACTTCTTTGAACACATTTTCTAATCTCAAAACCCTATTTGACTTTGATTCAAAATATCTTAGACTTGAAGCACAATCTGTGACTTCATACCATGGTTTACTTGAAATACTCCTACACATGTTCTGAAACTGTTCTAACTGTTTCTTTACACTTAACCATACTTTATTTATTTCATTGCTATCCACATAAGTTACAATTTCCCACTGTGTTGGAGAGAACCATAACTCTCCTAGCTCATCAAAATAAATTCCAGCTTCTCCTTTTATTTCACTTATCTCTACCCCTTCTTTCTGATTGGTACTCTTATAATCTGTTTCTCTTAATATTACCTCTTGCATTGCAATCAATTGCACTAACATTATTATCCACATCTTAAACATCCTCTGCGAACAAATCTGAAACACATGGTTTCGTTCTGTTAATATGGGTATACATTTTTTTCTTTCCACTTGTTCCTACCTTTCTTAACTCTAGGTTTTTACCTTTGATTTCCTCAATTTGCCATGGGCCACTATACAAACTATCTAATTTTCTCCTTTGTTCATTTCGAACAAACACATAATCTCCCCTCTTATACTGAGGTTCTCGTGCACATTTATCTCTTTTTTCTATTTCGGCTTCCTTACTTTTCACTAAATTAAGTCTAGCCTCCTCCCATGTTTTCTGGAACCGTTGCTTGATACCGAATATGAAGTCGTCATAATTATATAACACTTCCGCTCTTCTCTGTAACGCGCCCGGCAAGTTTGCCTGTCTCCCATATAAAACTTCATATGGCGTAAACTTAAGCTTTGTGTGGGGAGTAATGTTGTATGTAAACACAGCAAATTGGATCCATTTGTCCCATTCCTCCTGTTTATTTTGACAAAAACATCTTAAATATTCCACCAAAACTTTATGGGATCGTTCTAAACTGCCGTTACTTTCCGGATGATATACGCTTGTATGTACCTTCTCTATCTTTAATAATTTACACAATCTTTTCATTACATTACCCATAAATTGTGTGCCCTGATCTGTAAGGATCGCATTTGAAATACCGTATTTCAAAACTACCTCATTTACAAATGCCTCCGCTACTGTTTCTGCAGTTTGATTTGGAATGGGGATACCTATCACATATTTGCTTAGATTGTCTTGGCAAGTTAACAAATATTTATTTCCCCTTTCTGACATAGTAAAAGGACCTACTATGTCTAAATAAATTTTATCCCATGTACTTTGACTAGTGTCTGTTTGTTCAAAAGCTGCTTTTACGGGTGGTACTGTATCCTTATTTCTTTGACAAATTTGACATTTTCGAATATAGTTTTCGACATCACGAAATAAATTTGGCCAGTTACAGTGCATCTTTATTCTTTCGTAAGTTCTCTGAATTCCTGAATGTCCACCGATTGGGGAATCGTGCATTTCCTTTAATATCTTTTGTTTCTTTTCATTAGTCAAAGAATCAGTTACAAAAGCTACTGCTGGATAACGAGATAAGGCATCCGCGTTTACCATGCTCTTTCCAGGCCGATGAACTACTTCGTAATCAAATTCCTCTAACAATAATCTCCATCTTAAAATCCTTGATCCTGGATCTTTTACTCCTACCATCCATTTTAAAGCTTTATGATCGGTGACGATAGTAAACTTCCTACCTAATAGATAGTTTCTAAAATGCTTGCATGACCATACTATAGCTAATAATTCTTTGTCTGTTATTCCATAATTTATTTCATGTTTATTTAAAATACGGCTAGCGTATGCTATAGGTTTATCTTTCCCTAATTCACCTTGACTCAGTATGCTTCCAATAGCAAAATTGCTAGAGTCCGTGGTCAGCAGAAAAGGTTTGCTAAAGTCCGGAAATTGAAGTACGGGTTCTGACATCAAACACTGTTTTAATACATTAAAAGCTTCTTCCTGTTTTTCAGTCCATTCCCACTTAATTTCTTTCTTTAACAACTCATTTAATTGTTTTGCCTTTTTGCTAAAATCAGGTATAAATTTTCTATAGTAACCCACTAACCCTAAAAATGATTTAACATCTTTTACTGTTTTAGGTTTAGGAAAATCTTGTATTGCTCTGACCTTTTCTGGGTCTGGATACACTCCTTCAGCTGTTACTACATGCCCTAAATAATTTAATTCATTCTTTAAAAATTCGCATTTATCCGGTTCTAACTGCACATTAAATTCTCTCAGTTTCTCAAATACTTCCCTTAATTTATCATTATGTTCTCTCAGATCAGCCCCAAATAAAATAATATCATCTAAATAAACAAAAACCCTTGACCCTATCAGTCCTGAAAGAATCATATTCATGGTTCTCTGAAAAGATGAAGGTCCGTTCTTCAACCCGAATGGTAATCGTTGAAAATCAAATTTTCCTTTTTGAGTGCTAAATGATGCTTTACATTTATCTTCCTCAGCTAACGGTATTTGCCAATATCCACTAGCACAGTCTAATGCAGAAAAAAATCTAGCTCTACCTAATTTATCAAGAATCTCTTGTATATTTGGCAAAGGGTAGCTATCTCCGATTGTTGATTCATTTAATTTCCGAAAATCTATACAAATGCGCCATTTCTTTTTCCCTGAAGCGTCTACTTTTTTAGGTACGACTAAAAGTGGAAAATTCCAAGATGATTCACTGGGTCTGATAATATCTTGTGCTAACATATCATCAACTTGTTTATTTACTTCCTCCTGATAATGATGTGGTATTCGATATGGTTTTACTGCAATCGGTCTTACGTTGTCAGCTGTTGGTGTGGGAATATAATGCTTTATTTCTGTTAAGCGATCTCCCGGTAATCGAAAAATATCATTGTATTCTAAACAAATTTCTTTAATTGAATCTGCTCCTTCCTTAATATGTGATAATCTCAATTTTTCTTGCAATATTCGCTTCCTTTCTCGGCCATCTCTCATTATTTTATTTTCTTTAAAAGAAAAATTCTCTAATTGTGGAATATTTTCAATGTCATATTCATCCTCATTTAAATTAATAATTAAACAGCAAAATTTATTCTCTTTACACAATACTACTCCCTCACAACAATAAACATTTGACCCTAGCATTTGTTTATTACAATATTTTACTCCGTTTTCCGTGGTGGGAAAAGCTACTAATGTTTCTGAACAAGCGGGTATCCTGGTATTCACTTTTACATGTCTTGGTAATGTTACTTTTACTTCATTTTCTCTCACCCAGTCTTGCCCTAAAATTATATCATATTGCTCTGGTAAATTTTCCATTACATAAAATTTACATGGCTGACTGCCTTGTAATTCCATCATTATACTTCCTAGTACCGTGAAATTTTCTCCAGTTACTGATTTAAATTGCAATCTATTTTATGATATTCTTTTAAACTTGTTTTCTTTACTAGCGATACAGAGGAGCCAGTATCAAGCAACACCAATCCAATTCCTTCATGCAAATCCTCAGATGTTGCATAAAATGAAAAAGGATTATATATGCAGTCTTTACTGCCAGAGGTTGTACCCGACTGCTCGGTCATACCCTCTATTCGTTTCCCTGGGAGGTTCTACGCAATCCATTGTCAGAGCCGAGTCGCGACCTACGCACCCTGCAATCCTTTGCTACGTGCCCTAACTTATTACAAGTTATGCATCTAATTACACTTCGGCAATCTTTTCTGATATGCCCTTCTTTATGACAATTATAACATGTCATCCTCGTTACAGAGTTTACACTCTAACTTTTTACTTGTGGATTTCCCATATTCTTGTATTGTGGTTTATTATTTGATGTTCTCGCATTAGATTTCCGATCACATTCCTCAGCTGCGGCTTTGTCGATCGTTTCCTTCATTGACAATTCCTCTGAATTGATCCTAACCGCCTCACGTACTGCTTCATCAAAAATCCCGTTTATGAATACGGTACGACCTAATCTTACTATGATTTTACGTCCTCCTGATCTCTCTTCCTCAGACCAGTTTTGCGTAAATTTCCTTGTACTCTCAATAGCATTACCAGTCAACTGCTCTATTCTAGTACCCCACTGTGTCACTCCTTCGTTAGGCTTTTGTTTCACCTGACATAGTTGGTTACAATAATAATTGAACGTTCTTTGTACTGAATAATGAACCTCTAATTTCTGTTTTACCTCTTCCCATTTTAAACCTGCTTGATCTCTAATGCTTAAAGTTCTTTTTGGTTCCCCCGTGATCTTGGCTAAAACATAACGAAATAAAATAGCATGATGAGTTGGATCTACTAAAGTGTATGCAGCTTCTACGTTATCAATGAAATCTTGCAATTCTTTAGGTTCTCCTGTAAATCCGCGTTCAAACAATTTGGCTGCAGCCGTTATCGTTAATGATCCATGTTGCATGTTTGCTCTTAACAAAGTTTGAATCTGCTCTTCTAATATCTCGATTCTAGCTCGTGCTTCATTGTTTGCTACTTGTTCTACTTCTTCTTGCCCTTCCATTATTTAAATTATCTCAATTTATTCCTAACTTAACTTCATTAATTAATTAATTAACTTTCTTAATTACTCTTTTAATTAATTATTATTTAATTGATTTAATTACTTATTTATTTATTTGCATTAGCGGCAACTGAGGATGTTCGAATATCTAATGGGGATTTCTACAACTTTCACAACTCTGTACTTACAATTTGAAGATATGTGAAGGGAAGATACTATTCCTCGGAACTCGCGGCGTTGCTCCTCCCGAACCCAAGACAGAGAGTTCGTTGACGAAGTGGCCTCCACCCTGGTGATAGTCCTCGGACCTCAGGCTGGCTTCATCTGGAAGAGGCACTGCTGGGAGTATCTTCGACAGGAAGTACCAGAGTTCGGGTACTCCTTAGTGGAAGGAAGACTGATGCTGTCCGTTCCCTCGGGTTGCGACGTCACCAGTTAGAAAAGAAGATGAAGAAGAAGATGATGCTGCCGTTATCCTTTCCCTAGAGGTATCTTGTCCAAATTATTATCGTTGCAACTTCTTTTTGAATTTTTTTAAATTTAAATTCCAAAATGTCCTCTAGCTCTTGGGATTCTTGCAGTGAAGAATGTAGATCAGTACTTATATCTTTATCCACGACGCTGCCACCATGTCGTATAATTATAGGTGTTTCCCGTCCGGTTGGACGAGTTGCTCCAATAATACACGCCAATGTGTATGCTGGTAGCTGATGATGTTAATTCTACAGATGTAGAGTTGAACCTGCAATCTGTAGGAAGGCTTGCACACACGTAAATCGTAGGTTTATTTCCTCAGAAATAATACAAGTACTGTTGAAGTGTAGAAAAGTGATTTATTGTATAGCACAAGTTACAAGTTGATGCCGTTGTTGACCACGATGAAATCCACTAAATTTACATTAATCTGCGTATTTATAACTTCGTAAGGAGGAGGAGCTAGATCAAAGTTATTATGGTTATTATCCAAGAGTTTAATAGAAATTGGTGTTGACTCGACAATAGTAATTATATTGATTATGTTCTACATATGACTAACTCAGCAATCCTCGCATATGACTGCTCCTCCGTCATCATTCTGTCGTTTATTGAACTTCAAGACTAAACAATTTAACTTCCGCGTACACAGCAATTCCTTTCCTTGTTTTCAAACAATACAGTTTATTAACTTTTAATCTAACTTCTCTTCCTCTTTAGTTCATTGCCTTTCTTTTACTTAATTTACACAACATCCCTCTTATTTTCTGAATATAATAATAATTATACAACATCTCTTATCTTCATTAATAACAACATTAAGACTCTAATATTAATAGCAGAACAGCAAATGAACTGTTTTTGTGCAACATCAAGATCTTCGTCCAAATTATGTCCCACCCGTAATAGATTTCGAAAAACAAATTTAAAATATTTTAAATAATGTTTTCTATGTACTATGGAGGAGAAGGCCTAGTAAATTTCAAAGAATGAGGAGAAGAGTTCTAGTTCATTATTTATGATGTAATGAACAAAAATACTTGTCATAATATGCTAGAATGTCCCACCAGTAATTATGAAATGGCTGACTTGTCTTTGTAAAGCTATGTTCACACTGAGGAATTTGTTGCAAGAATATGTGTCCAGGTACATGTATAGGAACCTATTTGCCACAAGTTGTAAACCTATTGAACATATTCCTAGTTCCCGGACACAAACAGTGAATAAAATGTACCAGAAACAAGGTTTCGTCACAAGTTCTTGTTTACGCTCTGAAAGCGAAAACATTGAACAGATCCCAGCGAAAATGCTCTTTGTGCATGTGCTGTAGTCATGTTTCTTGTGACAGCTGGCTCTGTTTGTGGTTATGATCAATCCCATGAGATATATTGCTGCGTTCACACTGTTTTATTTTACGAAATCGCCGATATTTTGCTATGGAGTGCTGTAAACAGAACATATGTCAATGTAGAAGTATTCTCCCTCACATTCATAATCCCTTTGCAGAAAATTTGAATTTAGGCCTAAGTTATAGGCACACTTCTTCCTTGAAGAGATTCTGTGTTTAATGTGAAATAATTAAGATAACATCTACATGTGCTTACTGAAAAAATTGATGAAATAGAAGGGATATTAGAACAGCATCAGAATTGAATTAGGCCTAGGCGGGATTCTTGTCTGTGTAGATCTTGAAGCATATTTTCTACGAAGCTGTCACATATGTGGTAAATGTGGTAGGCACTTCTAGCACCTCTTATAAACAGTCTAAGCACAATAATATACAATTTTAGTATGGATTATACAGTTATTTTGCGAGGTTAAACAAACCCTTTCTCTATCGACTACAATGGATCGAAGTTATCGGCTATCGTTTCAACACCTGCCTGTCGGCTTGACTGTGAAACTGCGGGCTCATAAAACACGCTCTGCTAAAGAAAGTTAAGCAAGCTTGAATTTACAAAAAATTATATGAACAAACACAGCTTTAAAGTTGAAATATTAATGGTTAATAAACCATTCTTACCGTAAAATTCGGAATTAAAATTACTGACTGCCCGCTTTTTACTGCCGACTAACGTGACCCTAGAGCTCAGAAGATTTAATCAGCATTAGTACAGTATAATATTGTCATTTTCTTCCGCAAATTGAGTGTTTGTGGGTTGCAAATTTGTTTTGGGTAAATCATCAATGCATTTAAAGCAGAAAAAAGCAAACGTTTATGCATCTAAGGCCATACTTGTCCCTGACAACAAATTCCTCAGTGTAAACGCTCACATGGGATATTTGTGCAAAGAACATGTATTTAGGATACGTATCCAGATACAAGAATCACGGAAATGGATCTGGAATTTGTATGGAGTACAATATTTGTGCCTGTTATTTTCCTGCACTTTATTGTATCACTTGCCACACTTAATTTTATAACATGCACAATATGGCAATAAAGTGCAGGAAATTAAAAATCTTGCATTCGGTTAATTCTAATATTTGGATTATTCATTTCTTTCATGCCATTGTCCCAATTAATATCGATGGGAGTTCTTT